>CM031238.1:2186035-2217854 GCA_018340775.1 Taxus wallichiana var. yunnanensis
ATAGGAAATCTCAAGTCAAGCTGCTCGATGAGGTCTTAGGCAAGCTACTCACTTGAGCTCAGAGCCAAGCTCCTAGGTGAGCTGCTTAATGAGTTGCCACTTGAGTGAAGGTGACCTTGTTGGTAATCTACGAGTTGAGCTTACATGCTGAGCTCTTTTGTTAGGAAATAAGAGATAAAATATGTGGAATAATCCCTCACAAAATCGCCTTTGTAACTTCTAGAAACTAATATGGAGACAATATTTACTGATGAAATGGTACCTTAACTATATATGCTTCATCCTAGAGTGGAAAGCGAGTTCTTAGCTAGGTGTATAGCACTTTGACTATCACTATGCAAACTTTCCTTCCTCTTTCTTATGCCCCAACTCCTCAAGTAATTGTTGTAACCAAATCATTTCCTTGCTTTCCTCTGTGGCAGCAACATACTCAGCCTCCATGGTTGACAAAGCCACCAACTTCTGTAGTCGTGAAATCCAGCTTATTGTTGTCCCACCTATAGTGTAAACATAACCTGTTGTGCTCCTCCTGATCTACACATCTCCAGCCATATCTAAATCTACATAACCACACAAAATGGTGTTTGATCCACTATAGCACAAAACTGTCCCCATGGTCCCTCTCAAATACCGAAGGATCCACTTTACTTCCTGCCAGTGATCTCTACCTAGATCACTCATAAATCTACTCACCGCTCCTTTGCATGGGAAATATCAGGCCTAGTGCACACCATGGCATACATCAAACTACCAACTGCTTGATGAGTAAGGTACCTTGGACATTTGGTTTCTCTCCTGCTCTATCTTGGGACACTGCTCCTTTGATAACTTGAAATGGCTTGCCAAAGGAGTCCCAACCGGTTTAGCATCCTGCATATTAAACCTCTCTAAGACTTTCTTAATGTACTCTTCTGAGATAAAGTTATCTTTCATTCCTTCCTATCCTAGATATCCTCATTCCAAGGATTTTTTGGCTGCCCCAAATCCTTCATAGTAAAGGATTCACTTAGCTACTTCTTGAGTACTTTTATTTCTTGCATGTTTTTACCTGTAACCAACATGTCATCCACATATAGACAAAGGATAATATAACTACCATCCTCAAATTTCTTTGTATACATGTAATGGTCAGAATGACATCTAATATAACCTTGCTCCATCATGAAGCTATCAAATTTCTTATACCATTGACGTGGAGCTTGTTTCAAGCCATACAAGCTCTTCTTCAGTTTACACACCATCTCCTCTTTACCTTTGACCTCATAGCCCTCTGGTTGCTTTGCATATATAGTTCCTCCTCCAAATCACCATGGAGAAATGTAGTCTTTACATCAAGCTGTTCTAAGTGCAAGTCTTCTGCTGCAACTATTCCTAGAACAGTTCTAATAGAAGTCATTTTTACTACAGGAGAAAAAATCTCATCAAAATCTATACCTTTTTCTATGCAAACCCCTTGACCACCAACTCGGGCCTTGTATCTTTTCTTTCCTCCTTCTTCCTCTTTGACTCTAAACACCCACTTGTTCTGTAATGCTCTTTTTCTTGGGTAGCTTCACCAAATCCCATGTCTAGTTCTCCATGAGAGCTTGATGCTCCTCATCCATGGCTTGCTCCCACTTCTTCCTAGCATCTACCTGCATTGCTTCATCAAATCTCTCTGGCTCTCCACTATCAGTGAGTAATAAATAATAAAGAGAAGGAGAAAAATGTTCAGGTTCTCTTCTTACCCTAGAAGACCTCCTCAATATAGGAGTTTGGGGTTCTGTTGAGGAGGTTCTGAATTGATTCATGTGTCACTTTTCCATCAGAAGATCCTCTACCATTTGCATATTCTTTCTTGGATTCTTCCCTATTTTCCTATAACTACTGCTTATACATGACTTTCTCATTAAAGACCACATCCCTAGATCGAATGATTTTCTTGTCCTTAATACTCCAACATTTATATCCAAAGTCATCACCACCATAACCAATGAAAGTACATTTTTGATTTAGCCTCTAGCTTGGTCCTATCATCCTTGTCTATATGAACAAACACCTCACATCCAAAGACTCTAAGAAATGAATAATCAACTTTCTTACCATACCAAGCCTCCTCGGGTATGCCTCCATCCAAGGCACTTGAGGGTCCTCTGTTTATCAAGTACATAACTATGCTCACCGCTTCTACCCAAAAAAAAAGAGGTAGTCCTGCATGTAACCTCATGCTCCTAGCACATTCCATTATTGTTTTGTTCATCCTTTATGATACCCCATTCTTTGTGGAGTTCCTGGAACCATCTTTTCTATGGATTCCATTCTTAGAATAGTAATCATCAAATTCATTGTTCTGATACTCCCTCCATTATCGACTGAGACATTTTAGCTTAAGACCTGTTTCATTCTCTACCAAGGCTTTCCATTTAACAAAAGTGTCAAATACATCAGATTTGTTTCTAATACAATAAACCCAAACTTTCCTTGTTGCATCATCAATAAAAGTAACATAATAACTTGAACCCCCAAGAGATGATACAGTGGCCCCACACATCAGAATGCACCTCTCTAACTTACTCTCTTTCTTTGTAGGTCCAACCTTGAGAAACCTTACTCACTTTTGTTTCCCATATATGCAGTCCTCACAGAACTCCAAACTTGTTTCTATATATCTAGGAAAATCCTTCTTTATGATCTCCATGCCCTTATGGCTCATATGACCAGCCTATAGTGCCACAATGTTGTATCTACTTCTAAAGCCACAAGATTACAAACATTAGTGCTATAAGTGGTTAAATACAAGGTTCCAACCTTCTTACCTCTTGCCACCACAAGAGCACCCTTGGTAACCTTCCAAGAGTCCATTGTAAATATCACAGTATAACCATCACTTCCCAACTACCCTGCCGATATCAAATTTCATCTTAATGTAGGCACATGTCTGACATCCTTCAATAGCCAAGTATTCCCATTCTACATCTTAACCTGAATAGAACCTTTTCCAACTATGTTGCAAGGCTCATCATCACCAAGAAAAACATGCCCAAAATCTCCTTGAACATAATCAACAAAATAATGCCTATGTGGAGAAGCATGGAAAGAAGCCCTGAATCTAAAACCCAAGATTCAGTAATATTGTGCAAAAGAAAGAATCAAAGCATCCTGACATACATTACCCATTGCCACATTTGCCTCCTTGTTTTCTTCCTATTGTTTCTTCTTATCCCAAGCTCCCAATAGTCCTTCTTTGCATGCCCAGACTTTCCAAATTCCAGCATACTATCTTGCTTTTGGATTTTGACCTTGCCCGATCTTTTGATTTTCCACGGCTTCCTCTATTCTTTTGTCTCCCTCTAGTTTCCACTGTCAAAGCATTCCCTGAAGTAGAAGATTCCCCAGAGCTTTTTCTTCACATTTCCTCACTTAGAATCACCCCTACAACATCCTCAAACTTCAACTTTGAGTTAGCTGGAACCGAGTTACTTACCGCCATTACCAGGCTATTCCAACTCTCAGGTAAAGAGCACAAATTAATAAAGCCCTAACTTCTTCATCAAATTCTATTGTAACCAAAGCTAGCATATTCACAACCATATTAAAATCATTTAAATGATCTACTACTGAACCATTCTCAGACATCTTCATATTAAACAACTTTTTCATTAAAAATATCTTATTAGAGGCGAGGGTTTTCATACTGACTTCCTAATGCATCCATTAGATCTTTTGTAGTCTTTTCCTTTGAAACATTAAATAATACCAAAGATGCAAGACACAGCGGATTGTCCCAAGTGCCTTCCTATCCAAAAATCCCATTCCACATCTGTCATACTTGAGGTTTTTTCACCTTCTCAGACAATGGAGTATAAAGATCCTTCTGATAAAGGTAATCTTCCATCTGCATCTTCCAAAGACTGAAATTCTACCCATTGAATTTATCAACCTAGATCTTCCATCATCTACCATAGCTCCCACTCAAGATAAAACTTTCCCTGTGATTGAACACTTTGAAAAAACCAAACCGAGGCTCTGATACGAATTGTTAGGAAATAAGGATAAAATATGTGGAATAATCCCTCACGAGAATCATGCAATGATAGAAACTAATATGCAGAAAATTATTACGGATCTCAAATAAAATTACGAATAAAATAACACAACACAAAGAGACAATATTTAACATGGTTCACCCAATTTGGGCTACGTCCACCAAGAATCACTTGCTCATATTTTATTACAATCCACCACTCTCTCAATCTGATACCCAATATCTGTTTTGGAGCTATGCTCAACAAACTCTACAAAATTCACACCCGAATTCAAAACACATCTATAATGTTTTTCATACCTCTATCATATGCATAAAACCATATAAATAGAAACTACTTAAGCGTTTTACAAAAACCATGGGTATCAAAACCATGGGCAAAACCCCATCCCAAACCTATGGGTCAAAAATCCGCCCATATGAGAAAGCATCATTTCTCGATATATTTCGGGCTGCATTTTTGAGGCCAAAAAGGTGAATTGATTAAAAATGTGAGTTCTTAGGTGATTTACTCATGAGATCCTAGGAAATCTACTAATTGGTGAGCCCCAAAAGAGCCCCTTGGTGAGTTGTTCAGTGAGCTCCCGGTGAGCTATTAGGGAGCTCCAAATCAAGCTACTTGGTGAACTCCCGGGGAAGGCTGCTCGCCAGCCCCAAGTCCCTACTTGGTGAGGATACATGAAAAGTGTATAGTACTCTTAAGTGTACTGGTAGTACTCTTAGTGTATAGTCTTGACACTTTCACTCGAGTTGATCGGTGAGTTTTCGGGTGAGCTGATTGAAGAGCTCCCAAATGAGCTCAAGTCAATATACTCGGTGAGCTCTGGGTGAGATCAATGTGAGTTGGAAAGATGAGCTATCGGGTGAGCTCTCGGGTGAGATTCTAGGCAAGCTCAAGTTGAGCTACATGATGAGCTCTAGGTGAGCTACTTATCAAGCTTCCATCCAAGCTCCTAGGTGAGCTACTCAATGAGCTCTAGGTGAGCTCAAGGTGAGCTTGTCGGTAATCTTTGAGGTGAGCTTACATGTGAGCTACCGGATGAGCTCAATGTGAGTTGGTAAGGTGAGCTCAAGTGAGTTAGCAAGGTGATCTCGTCGAAGAGCTCCCAACTTATTTCCCAAGTGAGTTACTCGACAAGCTCCCGGGGTGAGCTCAACTCGAGCTGATCGGTGAGCTCCTAGAAGAGATCTCTAGGAAATCTACATTTTGAGTTATTTAGTGAGCTCCCAGGTGAGCTCAAAATAGTGAGCTACTTGGTGAGCTCCCGATAAGGTCACGGCGAGCTGCTCGGTGAGCTCACAAGCGAGCTCAAGTCAAAGCCTACTCGGCGAGTTACTCGGTGAGCTCCCGGGTGAGCTACTTGGTGAGGCTGCTCAAGGAACTCACGAGATGAGCTACTGAGATGAGCTCAAGGTGAGTTGGCAAGGTGAGCTCCTCGGCCCGAGCTCAAGGTGAGCTTCAAGGTGAGCTACGATGTGATTTTTGGTGAGCTATCAAGTGAGCTCCCATGCGAGTTTATAGTTGAGCTACTTGATGAGCTCCCAGGTTAGCTCAAGTGAGCTACTCGGTGAACTTAAGATGAGCTATCAAGCAAGCTACCGAGTGAGCTCAAAGGTAATCTTATCGGAAATATCGAGGTGAGCTTATAAGATGAAAGCTACTGCCGAGATGAG
Source organism: Taxus wallichiana var. yunnanensis (assembly GCA_018340775.1). Taxonomy (NCBI): domain Eukaryota; kingdom Viridiplantae; phylum Streptophyta; class Pinopsida; order Cupressales; family Taxaceae; genus Taxus; species Taxus wallichiana. Next base: position 2,191,734 of record CM031238.1, read on the forward strand.
CTAAAGGTAAGTTACTCAATGAGCTCCCGAGTCAACTCAACTCGAGCTGATCGGTGAACTCCTAGAAGAGATCCTAGGTGAGCTAGTTAGCAAGATATTCAAGTGAGTTGTTAAGTGAGCTGCTAGGTGAGCTCCCAAGTAAACAACTTGGTGAGCTCCCGGGCGAAAGGTCGAGTGAGCTGATCGGTGAGCTCGCAAGTGAGCTCAAGTCAACCTACTTGGTGAGCTACTTGCTAGTTAGCTCCCGGTAAGCTATTAGGTGAGCTCCGGGTGAGCTGTTAGGTGATCTCCAAGGTGAGATACTTGGTGAGCTACTCGATGAACTCCGAGGTGAGCTACGGATGAACTCAAGGTGAGTTGGAAAGGTGAGCTCCTTAGGAGTTACTAAGGTGAGCTATCAAGTGAGCTCTTATTCTAGTTTTCAGGTGAGCTACTTGATGACGTCCCATGTGAGCTCAAGTCAAGATACTCGGTGAGCTCTGGGTGAGCTCAAGGTGAGATAGAAAGGTGAGTTTTCAGAGTTAGCTCCCGAGTCAAGTTTCTAGGAAATCTCAAGTTGAGCTGCTCGATGAGGTCCTAGGAAAGCTACTTGCTAAGCTCCCAGCCAAGCTCCTAGGTGAGCTACTTAGTGAGCTCCCACTTGAGCTCAAAGGTGACCTTGTCGGTAATCTCTGAGGTGAGCTTACATGCGAGCTACCAAATGAGCTCAAGGAGAGTTGGCAAGGTGAGCTCAAGGTGAGTTGGAAAGGTGAGCTCAAGGAAAGTTGGAAGGCAAGCTATCGAGACAGCTCACACGTGAGTTCCTAGGTGAGTTACTCGATGAGCTCCCAAGCAAGCTCAACTTGAGCTAATTGGCAAGCTCACCAGTGAGCTACTTGGTGAGTTGTTCGGCGAGCTCCTAGGTGAGCTATTAGGCAATCTCCCAAGCAAGCTACTTAGTGAGCTCCTGTGAGGTCCCCATCGAGGCTACTTGGTGAGCTCACAAGCTGATCTCAAGTCAACATACTTGGTGAGCTACTCGGTGAGCTCCCGAGATGAGCTGATAGGTGATCTCCCGGGTGAGCTACTTGGTGAGTTTGCTCAATGAACTCGAGGTGAGCTACGGATGAACTCTCAATGTGAGTTGGCAGGTGAGCTCCTTAGTGAGCTCAAGGTGAGCTACTAAGGTGAGTTGATAGGTGAGCTCCCATGCAAGTTTTGGGTGATATGTCGGTGAGCTCCCATGTGAGTTTTTGGCCAAGATTTTTGATGAGCTTCTGGGTGAACTCAAGTTGAGATGCTTAGCGAGATCTTGGGTGAGGTTAAGGTGAGATGGCAGGTGAGCTATATGTTGAACTCCCGGAGTGAGTTTCTAGGTAAGCTTGTGCCAATATACTCGATGAGTTCTTGGTGAGCTGCTTGTTGAGCTCCCAGTCAAGAGATCCTTGGTGAGAACCTAGGCGAGTTCAAAGGTGAGCTTATTGGTAATGTCTAAGGTGAGATTACATGCAATCTACCGGATGAGCTCAAGGAAAGTTGGTAAGGTGAGCTCAAGGTGAGTTTGCAAGTATAGCTCAAGGTGAAATGGAAAGGTGATTTGTCGAGGTGAGATCCCGAGAAAGTTCCCGGTGAGTTACTCAACGAGCTCCCAGGTGAGCTCAACTCGAGCTAATTGGCAGCTCCACAAGAGAGGTCTCCTAGTGAGATACTTGCGTGAGCTATTTGGTGAGCTCCAAGGTGATCTGCTAGGTGAGATCACAAGTGAGCTCAAGTTAACCTACTAAGCTAGCTACTCGGTGAGCTCCTAGGCGAAGCTGTTAGGCAAGCTCAAAGTGAGCTACTTGGTGAGCTACTTGAAGAACTCCATGGTGAACTACCAGATGAAATCAAGGTGAGTTGGCAAGGTGAGCTGAGAGGCAAGATGAGAGACAAGATCCCATTTGAGTTGGCAAGCCAAGAGCTGTCAGGTGATCTCCCATGCAAGTTTTTGGGTGAGATGGTTGACGAACATTGGGTGAGCTCAATTGGCTACTCGGTGAGCTCCTAGGTGAGCTCAAGGTGAGCTTGAGCTAGGTGAGCTATCAAGCGAGTTTCTAGAAAATCTCAAGTTAAGTTGGCAAGGTGAGCTATCATGCAAGCTCCCGAGGTGAGTTCCTAGGTGAGTTACTTGACGAGCTCTCGGGTGAGCTCAATGCGAGCTGATCGATGAGCTCCCGGATCTCCTAGGAAAGCTACTTAGTGAGCTATTCAGGTGAGATCCTAAGAGAGATACTTGGCAAGCTCCCGGTGAGGTCCCCGATGAGTTACTTGGTTAGCTCAAAGTGAGCTCTTACCGAGTTATTCGATGAGCTCCCGGTGAGGTCCCGATGAGTTGCTTGGTTAGCTCAAAGGTGAGCTACTTACCGAGTTATTCGGTGAGCTCCCAGGTGAGCTATTAGGTGAACTCCCAAGTGAGCTACTTGGCGAGCTCCCAGTGAGGTCACCGAGGTCAGAGTTGTATGGTGAGCTCATAATGAGTTCAAGTAAACCTACTCGGTGAGCTACTACAGTGAGCTCCAAGGCTGAGTTGTTAGGTGAGCTCCTAGGTGAGCTACTTGGTAAGCTAGTCGACAAACTCCTAGGTGAGCTACCAAATGAGCTCAAGGTGAGTTGGCAAGGTGAACTCAAGGCAAGTTGGCAAAGCCAAGCTCAAGGTGATTTGGCAAGACATGCTATCGGTGAGCTCGACATGAGTTTTACGAGGTGAGTTACTTAGTGAGCTCCCGGTTGAGCTCAACTTGAGCTAATCGGTGAGTTCTCGAAAGATCTCAGGTAAGCTATTTAGTGAGCTATTCGAGGAGCTGCTAGGTGCGCTCCCAAGTGAGCTACTTGATGAACTCCTAGGTGAGGTCCCCGATGAGCTCAAGTCAAACTACTTAACAAGATGCTCGGTGAGCTCTTAGGTGAGCTACCTAGTGAGCTACTCGATGAACTCGAGGTGAGCTAACAGACGAGCTCAAGGTGAGTTGGTAAGGTGAGATAATAGACAAGATCAAGGTGAGTTGGTAAGGTGAGCTGCTTTCGGTAAGCTCCTAGGTGAGCTCAAAGTAAGCTTGTTTGTAATCTCTAAGGTGAGCTTACATATAAGCTATGAAGATGAGCTCAAGGTGAGTTAACAAGGTGATCGTCAAGTGAGCTCCTAGGTGAGTTCCCAGTGAGTTAATCGATAAGCTTTGAGGTGAGCTCAACTCAATCTGATCGAGCTTGAGAGCTCCCATAAGATATCCCTAGGTGAGCTACTTGGTGAGCTATTTGGTGAGCTCCCGGGAGAGCTAATAGGTGAGTTCCCAAGCAAGTTACTTGGAGCTCTTAGGTGAGTTCCCAAGCCCGAAGCTACTTGGTGAGCTCGAAGTGAGCTTAAGTCAAACTATTCATGAGTTGCTCGGTAGTGAGATCCAAGGTGAGTGATTAGGTGAGCTCCCGGTGAGTCTGTTATGCAAGCTCTAAGGTGAGCTACTTGGTGAGCTTCTTGACGAACTTTGAGGTGAACTACCGGATGAGCTCAAGATGAGTTGGCAAGGTTAGCTCCTCACCGAGCTCAAGGCTAGTAGGAAACGTGCCAGATGATAGGAAAACTCCCATGTGAGTTTGCAAGATGAACTATGAGTGAGCTCAAATGTGATTTTTCAGTGAGCTACTTGATGAGCTCCCGGGTGAGCTCAAGTCGAGCTACTCGGCCAAGCTCTGGTTGAGCCGGCAAGGTGATTTATTAGGCAAGCTTCTAGGTGAGTTTTTAGGAAAGCTCAAGTCAAGCTACTCAAGAGCTCTTGGGTGAGCTATTTCTGAGATCCTAGATGAGCTCTTAGGCCGAGCTACTCGGTGAGATTCCGAGTGAGCTCAAAGGCAAGCTTGTCACTAATCTACGATGTGAGTTTACATGCAAGCTAATAGATGAGCTCAAGGTGAGTTGGGAAGGAGAGCTCAAGGCAACTTGGTAAGGTGAAAGCTCAAGGAAATTTGGCAAGGTGAGCTATTAGGTGAGTTCCTAGGTTAGTTCCAAGGTGAGTTAGTTGATGAGCTCCCGGGAAAGCTAAACTCATGCTGATCGGAAAGCTCACGTAAGAGCTCCCAGGGTGAGCTTCTTGGTGAGTTGTTCAACGAGCTCATAGGTGAGCTTCTAGGTGAGCTCCCAAGTGAGATACTTGGCTAAGCTTCTAGGTGAGGTCCTGTTAGTTGCTTGATGAGCTCACAAGTGAGCTCAAGTCAAAATAATTGGTGAGCTACTCGAGAGAGCTCCCAAGTAAGCTACTCGGTGAGCTACTTTGCTTGACCAAATTTGAGGTGAGCTACCGAGACTAGCTTAGGGTAAGTTGGAAAATGGAGCTCCTCGGTGAGCTCAAGGTGAGCTGACAATGTGAGGTGATAGGCAAGATCCCATGTAAGTTGGCAAGGTGAGTTATCGTAAGCTCCCATGAAAATTTTCAAGCGAGCTACTTCACGAGCTCTAGTGAGCTAAAATTGGAGCTACTCGGTGAGCTCCCGGGTGAGCTCAAAGCTCCTGTGAGATTAGCTCGGTAATCTCTAAGGTGAGCTTACATGTGAGCTACCGAGATGAGCTTAAGGTGAGTTAGCAAGGTGAGCTTAAGGTGAGTTGGCAAGGCGAGCTCCCAGTGAGTTCTAGGTGAGTTACTCAAGAGCTCCCAGGGTGAGTTCAACTCGAGCTGATCGGTGAGCTCCCTAGAAGAGCTCCCAGTGAGCTATTCGGTGAGCTTCTAGGTGAGCTACTAGGTGAGCTCCTAGGTGAGGTCCTTGGTGAGCTGCTTGGTGAGCTCACAAGTGAGCTCAAGTCAACCTACTTGGTGAGCTTCTCGGTGATCTCCTAGGAAAGATGTTAGGTGATCTCCCAATAAAACTATTAGGCAAGCTCCCAGGTGAGCTACTCAATGAACTCTAAGGTGAGCTACCAGATGAGCTCAAGGCTAGTTAGTAAGGTGAGCTCCTTAGTGAGCTTAAGGTGAGATGGTAAGGTGAGTGATAGGTGAGCTCCTATGCGAGTTGGGCAAGGTGAGTCATTAGGGAGCTCCAATGTGAGTTTTAGGGTGAGCTACTTGATGAGCTCCATGTGAGCTTAATTCAAGCTACTCGGTGAGCTCTTAGGTGAGCTCAATGGAAGCTGGTAAGGCAAGCTATCGAGAAGAGCTCCCGGGTGAGTTTTGAGCAGGCAAGCTCAAGTCAAGTTACTCCTAGGTGAGCTCCTAGGCGAGCTCCTAAGTGAGTGCTTGGTGAGCTCCCAAGAGATCAAAGGTGAGCTTGTCAAAATATCTGAGGTGAGGTTACATGTGAGATACTAGATGAGCTCAAGGTGAGTTGGAAAGGTGAGCTCAAGGTGAGTTTGCAAGGTAAGCTCAAGGCGAGTTGAAAAGGTGAGCTATCGGGTGTGAAGCTCTAGGCAAGTTCCCAGGTGAGTTATTCAACGAGATCATGGGTGAGCTCAACTCGAGCTATTCTTGTGAGATCCCGAGAAGAGCACATAGGTGAGCTACTTAGCGAGATGTTCGGTGAGATCCCAGTGAAAGCTATTAGGTGAGCTCCCAAGTGAGCTACTTGGTGATCTCCCGGTAAGATTACTTTGCGAGCTCCACAATCAAGATCAAGTCAACCTACTTGGTGAGCTCGAGGTGAGATGTTAGGTGAGCTCCCAGTGATGATAATTGGTGAGAGCTTGAAAAAAATCCAGGAGAGCTACCAAATGAGCTCAAGGTGAGTTGTGAGGTGAGCTCCTCAGCAAGCTCAAGGTGAGCTGATAGGTGAGTTCCCATGTGAGGTTCTATACAAGCTATTAGGTGAGCTCCCATTCGATTTCTAGGTGAGCTACTTGATGAGCTCCTAGGTGAGTGCAAGTAAAACTACTCGGTGAGATCCTATGAAGCTCAAGGTGAGCTGATAAGGTGACCTCCTAGGAAAGTTTCTCGGGCAAGCTCAAGGTGAGTTGTCAAGGTGACCTCAAGGCAAGTTGGCAAGGTGAGTGTCATGTGAGCTACTTGGTTAGCTATTTGGTGACATCCCAGTGAAGCCGTAGGTGAGTTACCAAGAAGATACTTAACAAGCTCCTAAGTAAGGTCCTGGAGCATGTTAGGTGAGCTCCCAGAGAGATTTTAGGAAAACCCCAAGAAAGTTGTTAGATGAGCTCCCGGATGAGCTACTTGAGCTAGCTGCTCGATGATCTGAGGCGAGCTACCAGATGAGCTCAAGGAAAGTTGGTAAGGTGAGCTATCGGTGAGTTCCTATGTGAGTTTTTAGGTGAGCTCAAGTGGATCTAGCTCATTGAGCTCAAGGGTGATTTGTGAGCTCAGGTGAGCTATCAGTGAGCTCGTAAGTGAGTTTCAGGCAAGCTCAAGTCAAGATGTTGGAAGAGATTCTTGCTAAGTTCCCGGTGAGCTCTTAGGTGAGCTACAGTGATTTCCTTGGTGAGTTCCCCAAAGGTGAGCTTATTGGTAATCTCTCGAGGTGATATTACATGTGATCTACCGATGAGCTCAAGGTGAGTTGGCAAGGTGAACTCAAGGTGAGTTCCAAGGAGAGCTATAAAGTGAGCTCCCGGTGAGTTATAGGATGAGCTCCCGAGCTAGCTCAACTCAAGTTGATCAAGGAGCTATTTGGTGAGCTCCCATAAGAGCTCCCAAGTGAGCTACTTGGCGAGCTCTTAGGTGAGGTCCCATGAGCTACCCAGGAGCTACTTGGTGAGCTACTTGGTGAGCTCCCAAGTGAGTGTGAGCTCAGAGCTTACTAGGTGAGATCCCAGGAAGAGCTCCTCAAATAAGCTACTTAGCAAGCTACTTGATGTGAATCCTGAGGTGAGCTACTAGATGATCTCAAGGTGAGTTGTCAAGTGAGCTCTTTAGTGAGCTCAAGGAGAGCTAGCAAGGTGAGCTCCCAAGTGAGTTTTCAAGTGAGCTACTTGACGAGCTCCCAGAGTGAGCTCAAGTTAAGCTGCTCATGAAGCTCTCTTAGGTGAGATCAAGCGCGAGATGGCAAGGTGAGATTTCATGCGAGTTGGCAAGGTGAGCTATTAGTGAGTTCCCACTTGAGTTTTTAGGTGAGCTACTTGATGAGATCCCGGGTAAGCTCAAGTCAAGCTACCCAGTGAGCTCCTGGTGAGCTCAAGGCAAGGCTGCAAGGCAAGCTGTCGGGAAAGCTCCTAGGTGAGTTTTCGAGCAAGCTCAAGTTGAGATGCTCGATGAGCTCCTAGGTGAGCTGCTTTCTTGAGCTCCCAAGCTCTAGATGAGATCCTAGGTGAGCTACTTGGTGAGCTCCCATGCGATCTCAAAGGTGAGCTTGTCGAGAAATATATGAGGTGAGCTTACATGTGAGCTACCAGATGAGCTCAAGGTGAGTTTACAAGGTTAGCTTAAGGCGAGTTGAAAAGGTGAGCTATTAGGTGAGCTCCCAAGTGAGTTCTCAGGTGAGTTACTCAACGAGATCCTGGGAGAGCTCAACTCAAGCTGATCGGTGAGCTCCCAGAAGATCTCCTAGGTGAGCTACTTGGCAAGTTGTTCGGTGAGGTCCTAGGTGAGCTACTAGTGAGCTCCAAAGTGAGCTACTTGGTGAGATTCCCACGAGCTACTTGGTAAGATCACAAGTGAGCTCAAGTAAACCTACTTATTGAGTTGCTTGGTGAGCTCCTAGGCAAGCTATTAGGTGAGCTCTCGGGTGAGCTACTTGGCAAGCTACTCAAAAACTCGAGGTGAGCTACGAGATGAGATCAAGGTGAGTCGAAAGGTGAGGTCCTCGGTAGAGGTCAATGCGGCTGGTAAGGAAAGCTGATAGAGTGAGCTCGCATGTGAGTTTCTAGATGAGATGTTTGGTGAGCTCCCAGGTGAGCTGCTAGGTGAGCTCCCCAGTGAGCAACTTGGTGAGCTCCCATGAGGTCCCAGGTGAGCTCACAAGTGAGCTCAAGTCAACCTACTCGGCGAGATATCGGGTGAGCTTTTAGGCAAGCTCCCATGTGAGCTACTTAGAGAGCTACTCGACGAACTCTAAGGTGAGCTACTGAGACAAGCTCAAGGTGTGTTGGGCAAGGTTAGCTCCTTAGGTGAGCTCAAGGTGAGCTATCAAGGTGAGTTAAAAGGTGAGTTCCCATGCAGGTTACAAGTGAGTTCCCATGTGAGTTTTGGGTAAGCTACTAGATGAGCTCCAAGGTGAGCTCAAGTCAAACTACTCGGCAAGCTCTTGGTGAGCTCAAGATGAGTGGCAAGGCATACTATCGGTGAGCTTCTAGGTGAGTTTCTGAGTAAGCTCAAATCGAGCTACTCGATGAGCTCTTGGGCAAGCTACTTGTCGAGCTCCCAGCTGAGCTCTAGGTGAGCTACTCGATGAGCTCCCATGCAGCTCAAAGGTGAGATTTTCAGAAATATCGAGGTGAGCTTATATGAGAGCTACCAGATGAGCTCAAGGTAATTGGCAAGATGAGCTCAAGGTGAGTTTGCAAGTTTCGGTAAGCTTAAGGCAAGTTGGTAAGGTAAGTTGTCAGTAAGATCCCGTGAGTTCCTAGGTGAGTAACTTCAATGAGCTCAACGAGCTCCCAGGTGAGCTATAAGGTGAGATCTAGGGTAAGATACTTGGTGAGCTACTTGAAAAACTCAAGGTGAGCTACTGAGATGAGCTCAAGGTGAGTTGTAAAGGTGAGATCCTCAGCGAGCTCAAGGTGAGCTGGCAAGGTGAGATGTTAGGTGAGCTCCCATGCGAGTTATCCAGGTGAGTTACTTGATGAGCTCCCAGTGAGCACAAGTTGAGCCACTTATGGTGAGCTCCTAGGTAAGTTCAAGGTGAGCTCCTAGGTAATTTTTGGGTAATCTCAAATCAAGTTGCTTGATGAGATTCTTGGTGAGCTACTTCTTCGAGCTCCCAGTCAAGCTCTAGGTGAGCTCCCGGTGAGCTCCCGGTGAGGTCAAATTTGGTGAGTTTTGAGAAATCTGAGGTGAACTTACATGGGAGATACTAGATGAGCTCGAAGGTGAGTTGGAAATATGAGCTCAAGGAAAGTTTGCAAGGTGAGCTCAAGGTGAGTTGGTAAGGCAACCTATTAGGTGAGCTCCTAGGTGAGTTCACAGTGAGTTACTCGACAGCTCCCGGGTGAGCTCAACTCGAGCTTATTAGCGAGCTCTAGGAAGAGCTACTTGGTAAGTTGTTTGGCAAGCTCCTAGGTGAGCTGCTAGGTGAGCTCCCAAGTGAGCTACTTGGTGAGCTCCTAGGAAAGGTCCCAGTGAGCTGCTTCATGAGCTTAAGTCAACCTACTCAACGAGCTACTTGGTGAGCTTCCCAAGTGAGCTATTGGGAAAGATCCTAGGTGAGCTATTAGGTGAGCTCCCATGAGCTACTTCACAAGTTACTCTATGAACTCTAAGGTGAGTGACCAGATGAGCTCAAGGCAAGTTGGCAAGGTGAGTGGGAAGGCAAGCTTGATGAGGTGAGCTCTCATTCAAGTTGGTAAGGTGAGCTCCCATGTGTGTTTCAGGTTTACTTGAAGAGCTCCCGGGTGAGCTCATGTCAAGATACTCGGTGAGCTCTTAGGAAGATCAATGGGAGCTGGAAAGGTGAGATCCTCAGGTGAGATTCTAGGAAAGCTCAAGTTGATCTTCTCGATGAGCTCCTAGGTGAGCTACTTCTCGAGCTCTGCCGAGCTCCCGGTGAGCTGTTAGGTGAGCTCCCAGGTGAGTACTTGGTGAGCTCCCGGTGAGCTCAAAGGTGAGCTTGTTGGTAATATCTCGAGGTGAGATACATGTGAGCTACGGATGAGCTCAATGTGAGTTGGAAGGTGAGCTCAAGGTGAGTTAGCAAGGTGAGCTATCGGGTAAGCTCTCGGGTGATTTCCTAGGTGAGTTACTCAATGAAGTTCCTAGGTGAGCTCAACTCGAGCTGATCGGTGAGCTCCTAAAAGAGCTCCCAGTCAAGCTACTTGGTGAGCTATTCAACAAACTCCCACTTGAGCTACTAGGTGAGCTCCCAAGTGAGCTACTTGGTGATCTCCTAGGTAAGGTCCCCGGAGCTACTCGGTGAGCTCTAGAAGCAAGCTCAAGTCAACCTCTCGGGTGAGCTCCCGGGTGAGCTCTTAGGTGAGCTCTCGGGTGAGCTACTTGATGAGATACTCGATGAACTCTAGGTGAGCTACTAGATGAGCTCAAGGAAAGTTGGCAAGGTTAGCTCCTCGGTGAGCTCAAGGTGAGATTGCAAGGTGAGCTCCCATGTGAGTTTCACGGTGAGCTATCAAGCGAGCTCCTATGTGAGTTTTCAGATGAGTTGCTTGATGAGCTCTGGGTGAGGTCAAGTCAGCTACTCGGTGAGCTTAAGATGACCTAACAAGGTGAGCTATCGGTGAGCTCCCGAGATAAGTTTTCTAGGAAGCTCAAGTTGAGTTGCTCGATGAGCTCCTGGGTGAGCTGCATGCTTAAAGCTCCCACTAAGCTTGTAGGTGAACTACTCAGTGAGCTCCTAGGTGAGCTCAAAGGTGATCTTGTCAGAAATCTCTGAGGTGAGCTTATATGTAAGCTACCAGATGAGCTCAAGGTAAGTTACTCAATGAGGTCCAAGGTGAGCTCAACTTGAGCTAATCGGTGAACTCCTAGATGAGCTCCCGTGGTGAGCTACTTGGAAAACTATTCGACGAGCTCCTAAGTGAGATGCTAGGTGAGCTCCCAAGTGAGCTACTCCTGGTGAGCTCCCGAGGTGAGGTCCCCAGGTGAGCTGATTGGTGAGCTCAAGTTAACCTACTCGGTGAGCTACTCGGTTATCTCCCAAGTGACCATTTAGGCAAGCTCTCGGGTGAGCTATTACGTGAGATCTAAGGTGAGCTACTTGATGAGATACTTGATGAACTCGAGGCAAGCTCATAGATAAGCTCAAGGTGAGTTGGTAAGGTGAGCTCCTCAAGGAGTTGGCAAGGTGAGCTCCTCCCATGCTAGTTTTTAGGTGAGTTGCTTGAAGATGTCCCCATAAGTGAACTCAAGCAAGTTGCTCATCGAGCTCCCGGTGAGCTCAAGGTTAGCTAGCAAGGTGATTTTTAGGTGAGCTCCCGGTCAGATTCTAGGAAATCTCAAGTCGAGCTGCTCAATGAGGTCCTAGGCAAGATACTTGCTGACCTCCAGGCGAGTTCCTAGGTGAGCTACTCGGTGAGCTCCCACTTGAGCTCAAAGGTGTGACCTTGTTGGTAATCTCTGAGATGAGATTACATGTAAGCTACCGAGATGAGCTCAAGGAGAGTTGGTAAGGAAAGCTCAAGGTGATTTGGAAAGGTGAGCTCAAGGTGAGTTGACAAGGTGAGCTGTCATGCGAGCTCCTAGGTGAGTTCCTAGGTGATTTAATCAACGAGCTCCCAGGTGAGCTCAACTCGAGCTGATCGGTGAGCTCCCGAAGAGATTGAGTGGTGAGCTACTTTGTGAGTTGTTTGATGAGCTCCCGGATGAGCTATTAGGTGAGCTCTCAAGTGAGCTACTTGGCAAGCTCCCGGTGAGGTCCCTAGTGAGTTGCTCGATGAGCTCACAAGTGATCTCAAGTCAACCTACTTGGTGAGCTATTATGTGAGCTCCCGATGAGCTCAAGGTGAGTTGGCGAGTGAGCTCAGGTGAGCTCGTGAGCTCAAGGTGAGGTTCTAAGGTGAGTTGATAGGTGATCTCACATGCAAATTTTTGTGAGATGTCGAGTAAGCTCACATGTGAGTTTTTGGTGAGCTTTTAACGAGCTTATGGGTGAGCTCAAGTCGAGCTACTCAGCAAGCTCTGGTGAGGTCAACATGAGATGGTAAGGTGAGTTGTCAGTTGAGATCTCAGTGAAAGTTTCTAGGCAAGCTCATGTTGAGTTGCTCGATGAGCTCCTGGGAAAGTTGCTTTCCAGTTCCCAGCCGAGCTCATAGGTGAGCACCTAGGTGAGCTCAAAGGTGAGCTTGTCGAGAAATCTCCGAGGTGAGCTTACATGTGATCTGCCCGAGATGAGCTCAACGCAAGTTGGTAAGGTGAGCTCAAGGTGAGTTAGTAAGGAAAGCTCAAGGTGATTTGGTAAGGCAATCTCAAGGTGAGTTAGCAAGGCAATCTATCGGTGAGATCCCAGGGAAAGTTCCTACGTGAGTTACTCAACGAGCTCCCGTGTGAGCTCAACTCGAAGCTGAATCGGTGAGCTCCCATAAGAGCTCCCATGTGTGAGCTACTTGCGAGCTATTTGGGGAGCTCCAAGGTGAGCTACTAGGTGAGCTCCCAAGCAAGCTACTTGGCGAGCTCCCATGCGATGTCCCGGTGAGTGGAAGGTGAGCTCTGTGAGCTCTGAGCTCACAACTCAAGTTAACCTCTATATGGAAGTTGCTCGGTGAGCTGTTAGGCAAGCTCCCAAGTGAGCTACTTGGTGAGCTACTCGATGAACTCCATGGTGAACTATAAGATGAGATCAAGGTGAGTTAGAAAGCTAAGCTAAGAGGTGAGCTCCCATTCGAGTTGGCAAGGCAAGCTTTCAAGCAAGCTCTCGGGAAAGTTTTTAGTGAGCTACTTGATGAGTATCAAAGTGAGCTCAAGTCAATTTACTCGGTGAGCTCTGGGTGATCTCAAGGTGATCGAGTAAGGTGAGCTATCGGTGAGTTTCCTGAGAAAGCTCAATTCGAGTTGGCAAAGTGAGCTATCGGGCAAGCTACTTAGTGAGCTATTCGATGAGATCCCAAGCGAGCTACTTGGTGAGATTTTAGGTGAGGTCCCAGATGAGTTGCTCGGTTAGCTCATAAGTAATCTCACATCAACCTACTCATCGAGGTGTTTGGTGAGCTCAAAGGTGAGCTACTTGGCGAGATGTTTGGTGAGCTCCTTAGGTGAGCTACTAGGTGAGCTCCCAAGTGAGCTCCCATGTGAGGTCCATGGAGAGCTACTTGGCGAGCTCACAATGAGTTCAAGTCAACCTACTTAAGTGAGCTACTCGGTGAGCTCCAGGTGATATTTTAGGCAAGCTCCCGGGTGAGCTACTTGGTGAGCTGCTCGAAAAACTCTAAGCTAAGCTACCAGATGAGCTTAAGGAAAGTTGGCAAGGTGAGCTCAAGAAAATTTGGCAAGGTGAGCTTAGGGTGAGTTGGCAAGGCATGCTTGTGAGTGAGCTCCAAGGTGAGTTCCGAGGTGAGTTACTCGATGACCTCCCGGTTGAGCTCAACTCGAGCTAATCAGTGAGCTCCCGGAAGAGCTCCCAAGAAGAGCTCCCGAGGCGAGCTACTTAGCAAGTTGTTCGGTGAGCTCCCAAGTGATCTGTTAGAAAGCTCCCAAGTGAGCTACTTGCAAGCTCCTAGGTGATGTCCCTGATGAGATCAAAATGAGCTCAAGTCAAACTACTTGGCGAGCTCTTAGGTGATCTGTTAGGTGAGCTCCCAGTGAGTTGTTAGGTGATCTCCCGGATGAGCTACTTGGTGAACTACTCGATGAACTCGAGGTGAGCTATTAGATGAGATCAAGGTGAGTTGGCAAGGTGAGTTCCTCAATGAGCTTAAGGTGAGCTGATAGGTGAGCTCCCATGTGAGTTTGAGGTGACTGTCGGTGAGCTCCCATGTGAGTTTTCAAGCAAGCTCAGTTGAGTAGCTCGATGATCTCCTAGGCTAGCTTCTTGTTGAGATCCCATCCAGCTCCTAGGTGAGCCATTCACAAGCTCCCAAGTGAGCTCAAAGGCAAGCTTGTTGGTAATCTCTGAGGTGAGCTTACATATGAGCTACAAGATGAGCTCAAGGTTACTTGGCAAGGTGAGATGTCGGTGAGCTCCTAGGTGAGTTCCCAAAGTGAGTTACTTGACGAGCTATGAGGAAAGCTCAACTCAAGATGATCGACGAGATCCCATAAGACCTCCTGGTGAGCTACTTGGTGAGTTATTTAGTGAGCTCCCAGGTGAGTTGCTTTATGGGATCCCCTAAGCAAGCTAATTGGTGATCTCTCGGTGAGGTCCACAAAGCCCGAAGCTTCTCAATGAGCTCGAAGTGAGCTTAAGTAAACCTATTCGGTGAGCTACTTGGTGAGATCCCGGTGAGCTATTAGGTGAGCTCCCAAGTGAGTTGTTATGCGAGCTCCAAGGAGAGTTACTTGGTGAGCTCCTAGGTGTAATGCCCCATGTGATGTTTCCCGGTCCCTAGCATAAAGACCTTATGTTTAAGCACAGGAGACTTGTGTGTGTGCACTTGTGTTGACCGTTGTTGACCGTGTCTAGGTCGTAGTGAAGATTTTTCACCTTCCCTCTCCTTCTTGCCTGTCGTCATTGTTGACACCCCCAAACTGTGGACCCCGTAGCATCATGGATGGTTATCTAGTTAAAGGAAAAATTTGGTTCTCGGCTCTTCGAGTTTGTCGGGTCATCAACATTAATAGGATTAATAATTATTATCATTATTAAGCCGTAAAATTATTAAAATAATGTTTATAATACTATTATAACTCATATCACCGACTTCGATCAGTCGCTTTTGTGTCGAAATTTCACCTCTGGTAATGGATTGACTTTAAGTTATAGTTGATTTATTTGTCTACTTCGTTGTAGGGTTTTATGATGTTTTAGATTAAAACAAACAAAAAAATATAGATAAATAAATTTAAAAGAAATTAAAAATAAAATCAAAAAGCCGTGATATTCTTCTTAGGGTGGATTTAGGGAAAAATTGGGTTTTCTTCCATCATTTTGGTTTTGTGTAGAGAGAGAGAGAGTGCGATTTCCACCTCCATGGGGGAAGCTCAAATACATTCTATGTAAATGCCTGAAAGAAAGGTGGTTTGCAGTTCATTTTACACAAATCAATGCTCTTTGGGCATTTTCTTGTTTTCTTTCAAAGAGATGCCTCACCAAATGTCATCCCATGGATTTTCCATGTTTTCCTTTTGTGCCTATGCCAGCATCCTCTCAGTCTGCGTCAAAAAATGAGTTCTGGGACTCGCGTGGACAGTTGCCAAGAACATGAACTAGAGAGGCATTTTTGTCAGATGTTGTAGTTGCTTACTGCCTGGTAGACATGTTTGCACAAAATAGACATGTAGGAGGCTATAAACTATTTGATAGAATGCCCCAAATAGATGCGGGCTCATGGAATGCCACGAGGTAGGATATGCACAAATGGGTTTGTTGAAAAGGCCTTGGAAACTTCCAATCAAATGTATTTGGTATGTGTAAGCTAGACCTCCACAACCTTTTTTCTAGCAACCTCCCAACCACTGTCAAAGTGGGAGCTTTAGAACAGCACATGGACATCCATCAAACATCATGGAAGATAATAGTTTTTTTATATGTCTTGTCAAGTGCCCAGTTTGGCACGTATGCAAAATGTGAAGGCATACACAACTCATGTGAACTGTTTGACAAAATACCTGAAAGATATGTGGCCTCCTGGACTGCAATGATAGCAGGATATGCAAAAAAAAATGGGTCTGTTTAAAAGGTGTGGAACTGTTTGATTTAATGCCTCAAAGAAATGTTGTCTCATGGAATGCCATGATGGCAGCATATGCACAAAATGGATGTGTAGAAAAGGCACAAAACTGTTTGACAATATGCAATTCCAACATCCTTAGTGTTTGTGCCAAAATGGCAACGTAGGAGCAGGTTATGGACATCCATGATAGTCCAGAAGACCACATAATCACCTTGAAGCTCGGTGGTTGTTCCTTCAAATGCAAACACCTAGTGTCTTCATGGACATATTTTCCATTGCTAGTATATCCCAGACTATGTTAAAATGGGTACTTTGAATCAAGTCGTATGGATATGGCCATTGCATGTAGTTGTAAATGCTTGGTTAGACCTGAATGCAAAGCCTGGACTTAGAGACAAAGCACATGAAGCGTTTGACAAAGTTCCTCCAAGAAATAAACACAGATTAGCCCACGTGGATAGCTGAAATTTCATGCAAGGATGTGCACATAATGGATCTGTTTAGAAGGTTTTGGAAATGCACAAGAAACTGCTTACTCTATTGGAAAACTTCAAGTGATCGGGAAGTGGGTGTGACGTGGTGGAGGTTAGATCCAGGCTCGTGAACCGGTTGGCGAAGTGCCCGAGCAAGATGTTGAACCAAAGCCTGCGGCTTCGACCGACTTCGTTCTCTAGGCATGGTTCTTCTTCCCTTACCTCTCATAATTCTTGTGTTTTAGTTCTCTTTTACAACTAAATAGAATTTTAAATTATTAGATTTTTAATACAGTTAAATGTCCCTTCAACTCATTACAAAACAATAAAGTGTCGTGTCACAACTCTCGAAGTCTTTTTAACTCATCTACTTTAAACCATGAACTATCACCCTCACTTCGAGATGATTTAGAAAAATCTTACCCTTCTTGATCACTCCAATATCATTTTATCGACCAGACGAATTTGACTCCCCATTGATAAAGTTGACCTTCTCTTTGTTTTAAATAGTTAAATTTTACAATTTTTGGAGACTCACCAAGTACCCTTCACAACTCTAGAAATGAGATGTGAAGTTTCATTCATGTACCTTGGTATACGAGGAGTCACCTTGACCTTTGGTTTGACCAAAATGAACATATGACTTCCTTTTGACGCTCTTATAGGAGCCTGTTACATCGGTTTACAAATAATTGAAAGTCAAGTTAAATCTAGAAAGTTGGCTTTCATTTTTGAACTCACCATTTAAACTGGATGGAGAAATCACTTCCCGTCTTCACAAACCTCTAGTGTTTATACTAGAAAATTACATGGAACATTCAGTATAGGAAAGAGAACTTTTAGGGATAGTTTGGTGAATCCATTTTGTAGGCCTCCGGTCATAGTTTGACGAGGTCAAACTAGTCCAATTTCATCTTATCACTCCATTAAACTTGTTGCCGTTTAAAAATGGTTCTCTAGTTCTCAGTCCCGTCGACTCTGATGAATTATCCTTATGTAGGGGAACTAGTAGGAGATGTCTTTTTCATGCTCTCCATCAAAAATTCATTTTGGATGTGGTTTTCTAGGCCCTCGAGCTAACTTTTTGTCATTTTACAACCAGGTCAACTACGATCGCAGTGCCCCCGAAAAATTAGCCGCCAAACGCAAACCGTTCACTCTTTTTCAATTCCGTCGAGCTTCTATGAACTCTGGTATATTTGGGGACATGTAGAAATTTATCGTGGTGTGCATATTGATTGGGAGATAACCTTTGGAAGTATTTTCTTAGCCTCGAGCTTGTTTTATACATTTTGTAGCTAGTGAGAAATGTAAAAGTAGAAAATCATGGACCCTCGTAGGGTTGCCAAACTACCCTAGAAACTTTTAACACACATATAACTGTTTAAAACACTATAATGATAACTTTTTTTATGTATTAGAACTTTTGAAAAATGATGTTTTATCTCTCTTCCTTTCTCTTTCTCTCATGTGTTTATAAAATGAAGAAAAATGAAAGGCAATGAATACATGTTTCGGACTTTTTTAATTTCGATTGCAAAATGGTAATTATTGTTAGATGTAAATGGGAAACTAAAAATGATAATTATGATTGATTAGGGTGGATGCCATGCCAGCGATTTATCGCTGATATCATGCTCATGTGGGTTTTGCAGGATGGAAGAATGATGACGAAAAAGGTGATGTGTAATTTAATTATTATTATTGTAATTTTTATAGGTCATTGTAAAATGAATAACTATGTAATGTAGTCTCTTGTTACCGAAAAGTTATAATTGAGATTTGTTAACATGCATGATATGCTAGTTTTAGGGATACTTAGGAAATGTGCATCTAATCACCGGTTCAATTTGTTTATTAGTTGTGTATGGCAAAAAGGGTTTGATTTATACATAGTAAATTGAAATTGAAGTTAATATATTGTAGTCCTTTCTCAGTATTCCATAAACGACTAAATTAATTACTGGGTCATCTTCTTACCTTGCAAACTTAATAAAGAGTTTTAATGGGAACACTCAACCTTAATAAAATACTCATGCATAGCTTTCCTGCATGTGTGATCCTTTTTACCATATAAGAAATTTTAAAACCGTAGAAATGACCTTAAACTTGCACTCGATGAGACCTCCTAGGTTAGGTAAATAAAACTCCTAGTTGGAGTTACCATCATAGTCATTAGGTTTAGTGACATTGTCGTGAACCCATATTTTAGGAATGACATGGTCCAACCTACCCAGAGTATGCGGTTTCCTTCTATTTTGGTAATCATGAGAAGAATGTCCTCTCTTCAGATTTGACACTAGGTTAGTGTTGAAGACCACCTTAGAAGTCACCTTATGAGTCATTGTTTGAAGGAATGATTCAAGCAGTGCTACCTTGGTTTCTATCAAAATAACATCTTGGTATTTTCTTGAATGTGGTTCATGTATAGTTACAATTCTTCCGGTCATGTACCCCTTCAAGATGTTAGTCAAATACTTATGTAACTCCTGATTTCAAAACAATGCTAAGAATGAGATCTTAGTGCGATGTAAGAGCATATTATATAAATGTTGCACACGAGATTGGAGATTAGGATTAAGGTCAATCTTGGAGTCCTTATAACTTAATTAAACTTTATCATGTGTTGCAAAGAATATAAGTTACCTTGGTGCGACCAAACTTTGAGAAAACAAAAGATATGTATATATATATATATATAAATCTTATAGGAATTCAATAAGTTTTCAAATTATAATAACAATGGTAGGAAATAAATATAGTGTGAATCGAGAAATATTTTTGGTGAAAAGCTACCCTGTATCTAAATCTCCGTCAAATCCTTTTATTGCGTTTTGGACATCAAGTCACTTTCGCTTGAGTTGTAAGGGTAAAACTGTAGACATCAAATAAACGTTGGAGAAGAATATTTTTACATAATAATAAGATAATTAAGTACTTTGTATGTAATTTGATTTATGCCAAATATGTATGTCAGTTATGGAAATTTATATAAAGTATAAGAAGCCAACTTGAGAAGGTCGAATTGTATTTTCAACCGCGAATAAACTTAAGAAAATGTAGGTGGACAAACGAGAAAATTTATCCTTGCTCATAATGTCCTTGGAATGTTAACTTTAACCAAAAATACATTTAAGGAAATGATGTGTTGTGGGTTTGCCATTCCTGAAGCCATGTTCTTGTGGTTGGGTCTTTACTAGTAACCTTCCATTGGGAAAAGTGTAGCATCAACATGCCTATGTCATTTTCGTGTGTCTATGTGAGTCGATGATTTTTGTGATTGTCGTATGTGAGTCAAGTTTTGTACTTGAAGCCCATGTTGTGTTGTGTGTAGTGAGCAATGTAAGTAAAAAAATTATCCTGGTATTTTACTATTGTATTTGGGTGTGTAAAATGTGGGCACTACATATGGTATCAGAGCGGAGGTTCATGCTCTCAAACCTCTGGGATGGATTGAGTTGTGATGATTCTACATGATGGATATGTGTTACATGATGGGTTACATGATGGTGATGGTGTTTCATGATGGTGATAAATATTGGAAGAGTAATGTGTTTTAAGAGTGATGTGATCTATGTCGTAATTGTGATAATGTGAATGCACATGATGTGTATGTCACTTAGTGTGCATTTGTTATCATGTTGATGTGTTGGGGATGGGAGTATTCCCTCTCCTTTGTGTGGATTCTATGAAGAATTCACGTGTGAATTACTAGCTTGTGATGAGAGTATTGACTCTCCTTTTCATGGATCCAATGAGGAATCCATGTGTGATGTACCACCTTGTTTTGTGTGAATGGAATGATATTGTGAATTGCAGAGTGTTGGAACATTTTGACCTTATGTGATGTGAAGATGTAGATGTCACATGAAAAATTGGTGTAAAGTGAATTGAATTGTATCATGATGTTTTACCATGTTTTGAAGAAATGTGTGTATCACCTTGTATGTAGTAAATGAATGTTATGTTGTGATGTTACTATGTCCATCGTATGTATGATTTATGTAATATGTAATGATTCATGTTGTGATATAGGGGCATACAGTGAGCCTATGAACCCTATTGTGTAGTGATTGCACCTTGGGTGCATAATGTGGTAAAGTGATGTATTACACCCGATGAATGTATGATTGTGATCTACCCTATATATATACCATACGTAAGACATTATGGTAGTTATGTGTGTACCATCATTGTGTTTGTGATGTAGTTATGTGTATGTTGTGGACCTTACACTAGATGACCCTAAGGGGATAAACTATCAAGAGTGTATGTGTGGAGAGAGGAGGCGTGGACCAGGTTTTCATAATCTTGAGCCGAGTACGAGTGAGGAAGTGGAGTCTTATATAGACTGAAAATCCACTTCTATCTATTTAGTATACTTTGAGCTTGCTCAGTATATTATGGGTGCACACCACCTTAGGCTCAAATTATGCAACCTTGTGTCCCCTTCTCTTTCCTATTAGATTGTTCATTGAATAATCCTATGTGATTTTGACTATGTTGATCCTTGTGGGAGTACGGAGAGGATGATTCAGTGCAAGAGATGATGACGCACATTATTTGATATAATCATTTTTGTTACATGTATATTTTCAGTTGAGGCTCGATGTCCCGAAAGTGCAAGTGAATCGATGAGTACCCCTTTGGTGGTGTATGAGGCCACATAGTGATTGTGATGTGCTATTTTCTCATTACATATTTTATTCGTAGAATTAATTTCTCTTTTATTGCTATAGAACCAAACCATTTTCTTGATTGACATGTTCTTATATTTTGGGCATTTATTTGATTGTTTCATTAACATTTGGATTTTGCACTAACCAAGGCTAATTAGCCATTTGTTTTTCTTGGTTTTAAAACTTTCTTTTCATATTTGGAGAGTTTTGTAGCCTAGCCTGGCTTTTGATTTTTCCACTTGGAATTTGAATGGATTGTTATGCTGGTTCTAATGTTGTAATGTGTCGTGGAATAAGGTCATGGATTTACCGGAGTGGTTAAGCCTATAGACCCACTTCCAGTATGGGGGTACACTCCAAGGAGTTATAGATAACTAGTGGGTTGTTGAACCATGAGTTATTATGTCACTTGGGTTGGGGGTGACGGGGCTCTATGTGCCTAGGGCCATAGGGTGACCTAGCCTCATTAAAAGGAGAAAGGAGATGGGCTCTATGGTTGAGTGACCTGATATTCTTGATGGGGCTCTATGGTTGAGTGACCCGACTTGGTTTTGACACTATGTTTCTTTCTCTTTGGGAGGCATATGGAGATTATCTGGTGATGCTTTGGGGAGTATATGGAGTTGCTTTATGATACTTTAGGAGATATATGGAGTTTTACCTGGTACTTTTGGAGATATCTGGGGTTTGTTTCATGATGTCTTGTTATGTGGGGAGTTGGTATAGTGAGTTATGTATACCTGTGTGAGTCTTTTTGACACCTGGTTATGTATGAGGCTTGACTCTCCCCTTGGTTGGTATGGACTTTTGGATATTGGATTGGAACTCCACGTTTATTCTGGTCATGGATTTTTGGTCATGTGATACCCATTGTTTGTATGTATCAACATGTTGATCCCAGTTTCGTATCGGTCATATGTGTGTACTAGATCTATGTCTAGGGCGTAATTGTTGGAAATTAATTGTTATGTGGTCTGCTTGTTGTCATTCCATGGTTGGTGAAACCCTTGTGATGTGATACGGTCGTGAAAGTATGTAAAAGTATGTTGTGAAAATTTTTAGTGTTGTGTATGACCCTGGTAGGTGTTGTATTGTATAGTTCATGATGGGAACCCACTTAGAATGAATAAACTAAAATTTGATAAAAATGAAATTTTAAAGGACTTGAAATTAAAATAATGTTAATGGAAAGAGATTAATGAAATAACAAATAAGAGAAACTGATCTTCACAGAACCTTGAAGTTAGAATTTATACCAATGTTTCCTGGGCCACCCTGGTGACTATGCTTTTGTATGTCTAAAATCTTAACCTTAGCGTGTGCCTTCACCTTATTCATTCCTTGTTGTTTACCATTTCTCCTTCTTCATTGTATTTCACATCGGGGATGATGCTTTCTTAAGGGGAGGAGGATGTAATGCCCCATGTGATGTTTCCCAGTCCACCAGCATGATGACCTTGTTGTGCTTAGGAGACTTGTGTGCATGTGCTTGTGTTGACCTTTGTTGACCATGTCCAGGTCTGTAGTGAAGATTTTCAAACCTTCCCTCTCCTTCTTTCCTAATGGGTCATTGTCAACACCCCAAACCTGTGGACACTTGTAGTGTAAGTGGCTGGTTATCCAAGGTTAAAGGAAAAATTTGGTTCTCAAACTGCTTTTGAAGTTTTATTGTCAGTCGAAATAATAGGATTAATAATTACTATCTTTATTAATTAAGCCAGTAAAATTATTAAAATAATGTTTATAATACTATTATAACTCATATCGGAAGCTTATTAAATGAGTCACTTGTGTGTTGAAATTTCACCTTTGGTAATTGATTGACTTTAAGTTATAGTTGATTTATTTGTCTACTTTGTCGTAAAGTTTTTATAGCGTTTTAGATTAAAACAAACAAAAAAAAATATAGATAAATAAATTTAAAAGAAATTAAAAATAAAAATCAAAATCCGTGAATATTCTTCTTAGGGTAGATTTAGGGGAAAATTTGGGTTTTTCACTCCATCATTTTGGTTTGTGTAGAGAGAATTAGGTATATGCAATGGCCGCCGGAAGCTCAGGTCAAATTACTTACAAAAATGTCTGAAAAGAAAGGTGGTTTGTAGTTCATTTTACACAAATCGATGCACTTTGGGTGTTTTTCTGTTTTCTTCTCGAAGAGATGCCTCACTCAAATGTCATCCTATGGATTTTCCATGTTTTCCTTTTGTGGCTTGTGCCGCATCCTCTGGCTCCAGCATCAAAAATGAGTTCTGGGACCCACGTGGATAGCTGCCAAAACATGAACTGGAGAGGCATTTTTCAGGATGTTGAGAGTTACCCTAGCACCAGTAGACATGTTTGTACAAAATAGATGTAGGAGGCTATAAATTGTTTGATAGAATGCCTCAAATAGATGCGGGCTCATGGAATGGCTGCACGAGGGTAGGATACGTGCACAAATGAGTTTGCTGAAAAGGCCTTGGAAACTTCCGAATCAAATGTATTTGAGTATGTGTAAGCTAGACCTCCATGTAGCCTTTTTCCAAGAAACCTCCCGGACCACACGAATGTCAAAATGGGAGCTTTAGAAAGGTGCATTGAACATCCATCAAACATCATGGAAGATAATAGTTTTTTTTAATATGTCTCTGCACAATACCTAATTTAGGCACATATCACAAAATGTGAAGGCATACACAACTCATGCTGAAACTGCTTGACAAAAATACCTTAAAGATATGTGGCCTCCTGACTCATGCTGATGATAGCGAAGTAGGATATCTTGAAAAAAAAAATGGGTCTATTTAAAAGGCATGGAAGCTTTTTGATTTAATGCCTCGAAGAAATGTTGTCTTAAGTATGGGAAAATGGCGAATGATGGCAGCATATGCACAAAATGATGTGTATAAAAGGTACAAAACTCTGTCGACAATATGCAATTTCCAACATCCTTAGTAAGTTTAAAGCAAAATGGAAACATAGGAGGCAGGTTATGGAAATGCCACGTATGATAGTCAAGACAACATAATCACCACAAAGTTTCGGGTTGTCGTTCCTTCAAATCATGTAAACACCTAAGAATGTCTTCATGGACATATTTTCACAAGTTAGTATATCCTATACTATGTTAAAATGGGTAATTTGAATCAATTTGTATGGATATGGCCATAGACAGAAGTAAACGAAAGTGTTTGAAAAAGTTCCCTCCAAGAAATAAACATAGATTAGTTTCTTCGGGATAGCTTTAAAATTTCATGCAAGATGTACGCATGAATGATATGTTTAGGAAGGTTTTAGAAATGCACAAGCGACTTCAGTTAATTTGTTGGAAAACTTCAAGTGATCGCAAAGTGGGTGTGATGTGCTGCACAGGATGATCCGCAGTCGCTCATGAACCGGTTGGTGAAGTGCTGCCGGCAGATGTTGAACTAAAGCTCCTGCCTGCTGACGGCCAAATTCATTTAGGCATGGTTCTTCTTCCCTTACCTCGTAATTCCTTGTGTTTTAGTTCTCTTTTGCAACTAAATGAGAATTTTAAATTATTAGATTTTTTAATACAAAATGAATGTCCTTTCAACTCATCATAGAAACAATAAAGTGTCATGGTCAACTCTCAAGTATTTTTAACTAGTCTACTTTAAAAACCATGAACTATCACCCTCACTTTGAGATGATTTAGAAATACTTCTCACTCCTTCTTGATCACTCCAATATATTTTTATTGACTGTGAATTTGACTCCCATTGATAAACTTTTGACCTTCTTTTGTTTTAAATGGTTAAATTTAAATTTTACAATTTTCGAGACTCACCAAGTACCTTCATTCAGGGAATATAGAAATGATATGTGAAGTTTCATTCAGTGTACTGGTATATGCAGGAGTCACCTGACC
Organism: Taxus wallichiana var. yunnanensis; assembly: GCA_018340775.1. NCBI lineage: Eukaryota > Viridiplantae > Streptophyta > Pinopsida > Cupressales > Taxaceae > Taxus > Taxus wallichiana. The sequence continues at coordinate 2,216,136 of CM031238.1, forward strand.
TTTGGTTTGACCTAAAATGAACATATGACTTCCTTTTGATGTCTTATAGAGCCTTGTGCTACCTTAGTTTATACATTTAGTGAAATTTAAGTTAAATCTAGAAAGTGCTGGATTTCTATTTGAATTGTCATTCGAAACACTGGATGGAGAAATTACTTCCTGTTCACAAAACCTCTAGTGTTTATACTAGCCACCACGATTACATGGAAATACTAGCATAGGAAAGAGATTACTTTTTAGTATAGTTTGAGAGAACCACTTTGTAGGCCTCTGCCAGTAGTTTGAACCGAGGGCCAAGCTGGTCCAATTCATCTTGTATCACCTCCGAGAAAAACTTATTACCGCTTAAAATGGTTCTAAATGAGTTCCAGTCCGCGTCGACTCTAATGAATTATCCTGTAGGGGAACTAGTAGGAGATGTCTTGGTTGCATGATCCTCCTATCAAACATTCATTTTGGACATGGTTTTTTGGGTTCCCTCAAGCGTAACTTTTGTCATTTTACAACCAAGGTTCAACTCACGATCGTAGATTCCCGTAAAAATTGCTTCATGCAAATCGTAAACCGCTCACTCTTTTTTTCAATTTCCCCGTCGTTACTTAAGCTATGAACTCCTAGTATATCTTAGGACACGATGCAAAGTTATTCTTGGTGTGTGCCTTCGCCTTGAATATAACCTTTGAAGTAGTTTCTCAGCTTCCTTGAGCTCATTTTGTATGCATTTTGAAGCTAGTGAGAAATGTAAAAGCAGAAAAGCTGCGAGAATTTCGAGGTCAGCTTACAGCAAAACCACTCTGAAACTTTTAACACACATAAATAAGCTGTTTAAAACACTAAGCAATGAAAGCTTTTATGTGTGTATTGAAACTTTGAAAAATGATGTTATCTCTCTCTTCCTTTCTCTTTCTCTCTCCACAGGTTTATAAAATGAAGAAAAATGAAAAGAAGCAATGAATACAGCGTATTTTGGAATTTTTAATTTCGATTAAAATGGTAATTATTGTTAGATGTAATGGGAAATAAAAAATGATAATTATGATTGATTAGGGTGGATGCCATGCCAGCAATTTATCAGCTTGATATCATGCTCACGTTGGTTTTACGGGGATGGAAAGAATGACTTACGAAAAAGGCAGATGCGTAATTTAACTTTTATTATTGTAATTTGGCTTTTTTAGGTCATTGTAAAATGAATAATTGCTGTAATGTAGTCTCTTGTTACCAAAAAGTTATAATTGAGATTTGGTTAACATGCATGATATGCTAGTTTTAGGGATACTTAGGAAATGTGCATCTAATCACCTGGTTCAATTGTTTATTAGTTGTGTAAATGGAAAAAGGGTTTGATTTATACATAGTAAATTGAAATTAAGTTAATAGATTGTAGTACTTTCTGGAGCATTCCATAAAATGACTCAAATGAATTACCATTGAGTCATCTTCTTGTACTTCGCAAAGTTAATAAAGATTTTAATGGGAACACTCAACCTTAATAAAATACTAGTGCATAGCATTTCCTATATGTAGCTTGATCCCTTTTTACCACGTTTCATAAATTTCTAAAACCATAGAATGACACTTAGAAGTCTGCACTGATGAGACCTCACTAGAGTTAGGTAAATAAAACTCCTAGCTGGAGTTCTTCATGTCATACTCACTAGGTTTCCAGTAAAATTATCGTGAACCAGACATATTTTATGTGAATGACATGGTCCAACC
>CM031238.1:2217954-2276607 GCA_018340775.1 Taxus wallichiana var. yunnanensis
TTTAATAAGTTATTGTGTTCCACCACTTACAATCATGAAAACATGCATGATACATGTAGTCATTCTTTGTAATGGATGCTCATGTATATAGGAAGACAATGAATAATGTTACAATGCTTCTTAGACTTCTATGTTGCATAATTCAAAGGAATATATCTAAAGAAAATGAACATGGTGAAAATGACAACTCACAAGGGGTAGGAAGAAGGTGGTGGGGAATGCCATATAAAGAAAAGAATCACCGACAATATGCGGATGTTTGTCGGTGATAACTCACATGTACTTTGACAATGATTTCTATGTGGAGAGAGTTGGTCCTAGAGTCTATGTGGAAAGGGATGGGACATTGTTTAGTATTTGATGACATTCGATGACACATATAATATGTTATGTGTTAGTATGTATCTATCTTAATAAATCCATAGGAACATCTCATAATTATTAACTATATTAAAAACAATGACGAAGGATAAATCTTGCAGGGTATTTATCTTTTCTTATGTAATTGATATACCCCCAAATCTTCACATTCTATCCGTTTATTTCAAACAACAATTTCCCGTCATTTCATCATCTTTATGTTCTCTAACTTATTTATTTTTATATTTTCCAAATATTTCTATCTTTAAAGAACTCTATTTTTTCACCATCTCAATTGGAAACCTTCATACATTATGTCAAGAGAGGTGTAACTACAATGACATAAAAGGGGTAAGATAAATGGGTGTAATAGTGTGAGATGTCAATAAAAATAGTCAACCTTAAATTTGGCATCCTTTTGACCATCATAAACCATTTTTATCTTTCTTAGAGAAGGCAATTGAAAAATTACATGATTCCTTTAGGCATACATGTTTGTTTGGAGACTAATTTTACCTAAAAATATTTTTACATTTGAAGCAATTGTGTAGGAAGATAGATAATGTTTATCTCTAATTAATATTATTTTTGTTGAAAAGATAATATAATCATTAGCCGATATATAACCCTTTAATAACTAAAATTATATAATAAATCAAAGAGAGGTGCATCATATCAATATAAATAAACATTTTTAAAATAAATATATTAAATATATGTATTTATATTCTTCATTTCAATTATAGTTTCTATATTACTTTGTGAATGAACATATAATTGGACCATTTACTACAACCCCATAAAATATTTTATAAAAAATACCACATGTAAAAGGTTAACAAGTATAAATGAGGATAACCTAGATGACTCATTAAAAAATATATATGCCAAAATTATTACAATTATTGAGTCAAATTATGCATTAAAATAGTCACAATGACTCATTCATATTTTTATTTATGTTAAATGAGTGACCTACACAATGTTTCTCAGATTCTATTCACCATATTTGATAATTATAGTTAAAAATATCACATGATACTTGTGGGCCCATAGCTTAGGTACTTTCTGAAATATTTTACCTACATTAACACATGAGAATGAGTGTGACTACATAAAATCATAAATTATCACTATATTTATATAGTAAAGATTTTTTGGTTCTTTTTGTTTTCCATATGTTGATAAAATATACAAAAATGTTGCTTTTTGTGTTGAAGTTTATGTTGTATTATGGGGTCTTAAGTTATCAAAAGTGATCAATATAATATATTTATCTATGGAGGAGAACCCCAAAATATTATGAATAAACTCAAAAAAATAACTAATCCTTGTTGTATGGTGAAAAATATTATGGAAAAATCTTGGAACAAAATGAAATCCTTCCATATGATCTCCATTTTCCATGTGTATAGGGAGGGAAATAAGTGTGTGGTTTGATTAGCTAACATGGACGTTGATTATGAAGAGGTAATCAAGTGGAGATTGATATAATATTTTCCCAAGTGAATTATTACCATTTTAAACCTTGAGGAGGTAATAAATTGATAGTAGAATAACTAGGGTGAGGTCTAAGGTATAATGTGAGAAACCTTTGGTTATCATATTTTAAGTTTCCTATCATTAAAATTTTGTCTTTGTTATCAAAGTGAAAGGAATCGACAAGATCTAAAGTGTGCTAAAATAAAATTCCAAAATAGGAGTGAAAACAATCAAATCACAAAGGTTTTGAGTGAGATGTTTTTCTCCAACCAATTTGATTATTGTGAAATAAAAATGGAAAATATAGGTTTACAATGGAACCATCCTCCTTATAGAACTTTAAAAGAAACAAAACTATGTGGAAAATCATTAAAAGGCGGGGTCTTAGTAAATTCATTGAGAGAATTAAAGGGTATGACATGGCCCTTTCAATTGAGTTTGATAAATCATTGAGGAGCTAAAACATTATGATTAGGGTATTGATAGTGGAAGTATCTAAAGATAAAATGGAATTTTCTTAGCCATCGCGTTGTTATATAACTGATTTAGGTGGAAGCCTAATTTTCCCTTCTACAAATGACCCCAAACTATAGACATATTTTTTTTTTTTTTTTAAGGGTAAGGGTCCCCATTATTTGAATAAGCATGTGGTTGGTAAATACATGATCTTAAACCATTTTCCATGGATATTATAATATCACACCTTTATCCTTTAGGTATACTCTAAGATAAACAACTAGGAAGGCCAATACCAACATGGTGAAAGGTAAGAAATTTATGGCTTTTGAAGAAATAGAAAGCGAGGAAGAAAAAAACATACTACTCACTTACCCTAATCATGAATTATCTACTACTACTCCTCCTATTCACCATATTTAGGAGGTAAAAGAAAAGGAAATTTTGTGATGTTAAATAAGACAAAATGCATAGGATTGCAAAGGCCTTGGAAGTTCAAAACAATGTTGTGAAGAATATAGTATTTAAAAACAACATTCTTAAAAGGAGTTGAAAGCACTTAGTACACACTTGGAGGAAGAGAGGGATAGAAAGGGTGATGGGTAGAAAGAGGTATAAAGGTAAATATATGTGTATTTGTATCAACTTAAAGGAAGTCTCAAAGTGAAGTTAAAAATAATATTTAAAATATGAAGGGAGAGAAAATTGTAGTGAAGGATAATATTGAGAAAATGGTGCCTTCTGACAACAGGTCTCCAATTAAAAATTGGAAATAATTCTATTGTTATGTAGGAATGTCTTGAGAAAATAAAGGAAATGGAGGATACTTGGTAAATTAATTTGTAAAGGACACTAAAAGAAGGCAAAGATTACAATTCGGATACAAGTGGGATAGTGGCTTAGGGAAACCAAATGAATTCCCTAAAGGAAATCTAGAAGTTTGCCATAATTCTCAATGACTTGGAATCTCAATGAATTATATTTTTATTTATTTTCTAACTAGTAGATGTCCTTGGAATTTATTTAGAACTTTTGATTACGATAATTGATCATTGTTGGTATTTTCCTTAGAAGGATGTTTTATTTCTTTGTCTCTATGTAGCCTTATTTCTATTTTGTTCCTTAATGTTATTTATTTATTTTTTATAGGGATAGTTCCTCTATAAAACCCTATTTTTACCATTTAATAAAATAAAATAACCACTACCTCCTATATATACTCTACTTAAGCCACACTTATTCCACAGTACCAACGTACAGCAACAAATAAAAAAGTGATAAGATAATAGAAAATGTTATGTAGGCCACAAGCTAGCCACACATATCCCTAAAAATTCTATATGTTAAGGGCATAACATTACCCTCCTCCTCAAAATAATTTTTCTCTTACTGTTTAACAACTCTCTATGTTGCTACAAGAAAGGTTCATCATCCCATATTGCATCTTCATGGCTCATATTTTTCCACTTCATCAAATACTCCTTAATTTAATTTTCGATATCCTTGGTTTCAAGATGAATTATACCTTTTCATATAATTTTTGAAACTAAATATTTACAAAAATGTTATATGCAATTACCTTCTTCAAGAAATATACATGAAATACTTGGATGTATTCCGGTGGAGTAGGGTAGCTCTAACTTGCATGAAACAATTTCAATTTTTTGTTGGATCTTATGAGGTACATAATACTTAGGAGATAATTAATTATCCTTTTATATTGCTTTGAATACATAATTTTATGGTTGTAACTACACAAATACCTAATAACCTATTTATGAAATCCTCTTATTGTGATGTCAAGCCACTTTCTACTTTCTTATATTATGTGTCATTGTCAAATTCTCTCTTAGGCTAGCTAATACCTCTTGTTAATGTTGAATATGTTCTTAAAAAACATGAACCTTGGGCTGCACCCTCAAGGAAGAAGTTATGAATAATGTTTGATAAAATAAAGAGCCAAAAATGGAGACATTTTGGAAGATGTGTAGAAGGAAGTGTTATACCACCCTTATGTGAGGGGCATTCAATGAACCCATCATTCTTGTTTATCTAATGCAAAACAATAGAGATACAATTCTAGGAATTTTTGACCACCTATACTTTTATAGTATATTGTTGATGATATGATGAGATATGAGCCAAATAAGTACCAAAATATGTAAATAACTTGATCCAAAAATTACTAGTGAAGATGGAATCCGATCACTTACAAGAATCGGGGGAACCTTTGTAGCTTTTAAATTAAATCCAAAAAAATAAAAACTACTCTATTGGATATAAATGATTTTGACATACAAAAATGGTTATATTTTATGAGCATGTCCAAAACTACCATGATAACTTTTTTATCTTTTAATCTAGGAAAACATGTGAAAAATTCCATGGAAACCTCCTCTCACCATTGACTAGTAATCAATAAGGGTTATTAAAGACTTTGAGGTCTTAATTGTTTCAACATTTTTTTTGGCAGACCACGCATTGAGCTAAACATTTATGGATATATTCATTAACACCCTCCCAAAACACATATTCTTGATTCTATGATAAGTTTTCAAGAATCTAGAATGGCCCCTTAGTGGAGATGCATGCATATTTGTAAGTATCTTGTGTTTGAGGCCATAATTATTACACATGTACAACATATCTTTATACCATAAAGTATTCTATTTTCACTAAAAATTTATAAGGCACTATAATATTGATAGATCTTATAAATAAGAACATATATATCCATATCATTCTTGCATTCCAATCTCGTCTCATCAGCAAAATCTTCCTACCAAATGGGCATTGTATATAACAATGTGTAGTACCTAAAGATTCTTAATCTATTTTGACTATGCTGACTCATTGTATTATTCAAATTGAGACATTGGAAACATTACTACTATGTTTAGTATTTAGAAATTTATATGATTTTGTCATCATATTAGATTTTATATGCTAACTTGTCTTGGTAGGATCTTGTATGTGGCACATGATGCCAATTTACTATTATTATCGTTGTTACATGTTTTGGATGTGATGTTATAGATATTATGGATTTGAGATTTACATGGATTTTATATTGGATATGTCATGGATGATTATCATAATTTCTAATTATGGCATTTGATGGATGGATGTTTGTGTAACTAATTGAAATAGTTAGTGTGTGATTGATTTGAATTATTTGATTTGATTTAGCTAACTAATATATTATCTCTTGCATGTGATGACTTAGAGCATCTTATTGTTGTTTAATTATGTTTTGGATCACCTAATCATAAATTAGGTGGATCCACCATACCTCTTAAAGGTCACCTTTTACTAAAACTTGAATTCGGGGAAGAAGTGACTTTTTGAGTAGTGTAAGGAAAGTTTTTTTTATTTATTATTATTGGCAAATAGTTTTTTGAAAGGGACTATACCCTTGTTTACAAAAGAAGGCCTAGAAGCTAGAATAAGCAAGAGAACCAGAGAGAAAAGGATCAGAATCCAAATGTTACAATGAAGTTCAAAGTAGCCAAAAATAGCTACCAAGACGAAACAAAACAGCAAAATTACTGCAAAAAAGCAGTAAAGGGTCCGCAAAAAAACAACAAAAAAACAAACAAGGACAGCAGAAGCATCTACAACTACTTTTTAGTAGCTTTGTCAATGATGGTTTTGATATTCTTCTAGGATTTGAACATACCCAAAGTTGTCATGTGGGCAGCGTCATTATAATCCAGCTGCTCCACGGTCTTCTTACTTTCCTTATCATTACCCCAAAGAGTTCTTTTGGAACTCCGCTTGGAGGTTGGAGACACTTTTGACGTGTTGTTGATGAACTCTCAATCGCCCTAAAGATGGCTATGTTGTAATCATGTCAAGTTTTGGCCTTCCTAAACGGGATTCTAAGGAGTATAGTTTCTTGTAGATATCCTCAATTTGGTCTTGTCAACATCCTCCTCCTCCTCCTTCTTCCTCTTTCCTTTCTATTTTGCCAAGTTTTTAACTTCATCCTTCAACAGCTTTCATATCAGCTTCTAAGGCTTCCATCCTTCTTGAAGGGCTTTCCAATGCACTTCCTAGGGGCTAGCAAGATGATATTCGGAGGAGGGTCATGAGCAATTTCAAATTCATGAGAACCCTTCTCCACCGCAAGAGTCTCAAGGTTAAGCTTCCTAAAGCCCAGTAAGGTCTCCGCGAGGAAGAGGCTAAGTGGGAGGTGGGAGCAACCTTGAAGGGGGAATGAGAGAAGAAGCTGAACATCCTTGGGGGTGACAACAGGAGTGGTGGCGGGGCGAGAGGAAGGAGAAACAGGGTTGGCGAATTTTGCAGAGCCGTGGACAGAGGGGGAATCGAGCTAGTGTAAGGAAAGTTAGGGGATATTTTCCTTGAAAAGAGCCCCAAGTACCATACCTATGGGTGGGTGAGATATTTTCAAGGATCATAAATCCTATATTTCCCCTTTGACCTCTCTTTTAAACACTATTATTTATGATTTTTGGATTTGGAGTGTATGGTTCTCCATTTGGATATTGGACTTGATTGTATTTGAATTTATTTTTCCATTTATTGTTTTGTAAGTGCAAGTTTAGGGTACTTGGGTGACATGGATTCCTAGGTGGAGGGGTGACACATGTCATAATCCTATTAGGTCTTTGGTATGAAGACTCTTCTCCTATATTATTCTCTAATTTGGAAGGTTGCGAGGTTCTTTTGGTTATTTATGATTTGGAGCTATTTTTAAGAAAGGTTCTTTTGGATTGTGGAGAGCTTAGATTGTGATTTGGAAGACATGTTCTTGGATTCATCTTGCTCTTTTGAGGCAGGCATCACACACTTTGAATTTTTTTATTGATTTGGAAAGGAATATTTTTGCATTGTGTTAAATATTTGGTACTTGAATGTTTTGGTTATTTTTTTCCTATTTGTTTTTCTCTATCCACACCTTTGTGAGAGTGGATTTTGGAGTGATAAAGGGAAGAAGGAAGAATCCCCTCTTAATTTCACACAAGGTTTGATAGGAAATCCTTTTTGGGATCCTTTTCATTCCCTTCATTTGGTTTAAAGTAGGATATCGGTCTTATATGGTTTGAGAAACATATCCTATCCTTGCTAAGGAAACCTTGGCTAGGAGGAGGAAAGGAGATATAAGGTATATGAAGATTTGGAAGATTTATGGAATTTTGGTAGACTTGTGGACACTTTTGGATACTTTCTTGATTCTAATTAAAATGGGATTTTCCCATCTCTTCCCCTCATGGATAGAAGCATGGAGATTCTTGTTAGTTTTGTGTTGTTTTCCAAACTCTTTTAGTTTCTTGGATATTTTTGGTTTTGGTTTATTTCCCCTTATCCATTGTGCTCACTTGGAGGTTTGCTTCTCCTCTCTCCCATGGAATTAGAGGGAGGCTATCATGCTATCCCTTTCGGGAAGTGGATTGTAATGATGACATTTAGTTGGGAGGTTAGAGGTCAGCCAAGCTATCTTCTTGTGGTTCAAAGTTATTATAGTTGGAGTTGGAGCTTAGATATGGAGTTTTGGGAGCTTGTTTTCTTATGGAAGAATGGTTATTTCAATAAAATTTTGGCCATGTTGTTCCCACTTTATGGGAGGATTTTACTCTTGAATTTTAACAGTTGTTTGTTTGTTCTATTTAATGTAAATAAGGGAATATATTTTTATTGTAAATATTGTGTTGGAAACTATTATGTTATAAGTTGTAACTCTTACCTTTAGAAAGGAGAAAATAGTTTAATTTTGTAAGTAGGAATTCTTCAAATTTTATTACTATTACACTTGAAATATTAGTATTAGGAAGAAGAAAATTTTAAGTCCTTTCTAAAAGAAGCTTTAATTCACCATGGTTTTCTCAAATGGTATTTGATTTAGTTTGAATGGCTTGAGCTTATAAAAATCTAATCCGATTGATGGGGCCATAAATTGGCCATAAATTACCATTATTTTGTCCTTCCAAGTTATCTTTGAAAGTGGATTTAAATGTAATATTGAAACTTATAGTTTGCTTAAGATAGAATATAAGATATATATCTTGTTCATTATTTAGAAATATTTTGTTATCTATTTTTTTACTAATCCTATTGATTATTTGGGAAAAGATGCAAAGTCTTGTGTATGCAGGCCATAAAGGAAAGATAATGCTAGTTTTGGGGAAAATGGAATTGATCATGAACAATACATCTAAACTCAAATATGATTTCATATCTAGATTCCTCTCAAAAAATTATGCAAGTTCAAAAAAATAATCATCTCAATCCAAGATCACATGTAAAAGTTATAGTTGTTTTAGTTAGCTCTGGAACCATTGGAGTTAGCTCTAGAACCATTCGATTTAGATTCCATTTAATGCAACATTAGCTCGGAACCTACAACGTTAGCTCCAACCTATAATGTTAGCTTTGGAACCATTACATTTAGCTCCTAACCTACATCAACAGAGTAATGTTAGCTCTGGAACCATTGGAGTTAGCTCGAACTTGCATCAATAGAGTAACGTTAGCTCCAGAACCTACATCAACAGAATGACAATTTTTAAGGAATTGTGAATAATCGATAATCCAATGGGAAATATGAAAGATATTTGGTCAAAATAATATTTTGAAGAAAAACCTCCTTCCCATAATGCAGAAAAATAAAATCATTGTGATTCTTGTTACCAAAAGTAAAGAGAAGATTTGGGAGCAAATCTTCCTAAAACAACGAGATAAGACTTTGACTCCAATAATATATCTCTCTCCATATTTTGTGGAGATGGATATCTTAGTTGTTAGCATTCGAATAAATATAAGATTAAATTGTATTTCCTAAATTAAGGAGTTGGTTGGATGCATGAATTATAAATGCAACCTTCCACACTAAGATATGTAATTTTCTCCCAAGAAATAAAGATTTGTTCTTTCCTCTCAAATATTTTGTAGTTTTAAGATCTTGGAAGTATGATTTAAATCCTCTTCTAAGGAATGAGCTGACCACTCATTTCAAGGAAGATGGATCTATGTATTTATGTTTATGTTTATTCATTTTTCTGTAATTCATTCTATTGTATTGTTTTTCTCTTTGTATTGTGAAAATTCAGTCTGTTGTGAACCTGCAGGTGTTTCGTTTAATTATGTTTATTTCCAATTCAACAATTTTAATTTATGCAAGTGTTTTTTGTTCCTAGAAGTGTGATTTCTTTCATGAAAGTGTGATTTATTTCATGCAATATTTATGTATGCAAGTGTGTTTATATTTATGTGAGCATGCCTTTAAATTTATGCGTGTGTGATTTATTTTATGTAATTTTGGATTGTGTTTAAAGGAGCTACTTTCCAAGATCTTTTCTCTTAATGCATATAACCTTTGGACACCAACCCTAGATTGACATTATTAATGAAGAGGATTGATGACCCTCATTATTTTGGCGGTGTTTCCAGGGACACGATGTTATTAGGAGATTAAGAGTTTTTGAAAGAATATTCTAGTGACAGTAGAATACCTCTTAGAAAATTTTGTGACATGAAGTATTTGGTAGTAGTTTCTTTAAACTTTTACTTTCAACAAATAGATTAATATTTCTTTCATGCAATATAGATTAAAATTTTATTTCTGCAATTAGGAATGTTAGATTGTAAATATTTACCTCCCCATAAACTAACTCTGTGTATAAGAAAATTACTGTGATGTTTGATCAAGAAGGTATAATGGTATGAATAAAGAATTCAGATCCGAAAATAGTATAATATGATATTAAATCTATAAATAGATCCAGTTGATGAAATATCATATGCCATTATTGATAACCACCACCATTCCCCCTTGTATCAAATAACAACTTAGTGATCTTATTGCATATAACTTTAGTCAAAAACTGACTTATACAGTTTGTAATAATGAAGTGGTAGCATTTCTAATTAACTCCATCCATATCTAGGGATTTCATTAGAGCCAAAATAAAAACCCACTCATAATAAATCCACTCATCTAAATTAATTTTGCATCCCATGATAAAATTCAATCCCTGAACCATATCCATTAGAAAAATTTGTTTTCATGTCTTTCAATTTATTCATTTTTGTATATGCTTGTATAACATTAAAAAAAATTATTATGAATATCAAGGCAAACACTTTTTTTATGCTAACATCCACAGGAATTTCTAGAGTTGTTCTTGGTACCAGCATGCATATTTTTGAGTACCAACAGTATCAACCAAGGAGTAGTTTGGAGGGACCCATAAATACATAACACAATCCATCTTCTTGAGATCACTAGTTTGGGCTTTGAAGATTACTATGGTGATTCGATAATGCACAATTCAAGTTGTGCTTTGAAGACCTAGAAATTGTCTACACAATTTTTAGAAATCTTCTTAGAGTTACCAAGTATGCAAAGAGGTTTTTATGAGATCTTAGACATTGCTTCTTATTTTACATAGGATGCACTTTGATGAATATAGTTTGATGATGGATCAAATTTTTCTTTAATCCTTCTCATGCTATCATTTCAGCAAATAATAATAATAAAAAAACTTTGATTGGAAAACTAGCTTGTTGGTCAATCAAAGGAAAAATAAAAAATAAAAAAGATTTGATTGGAAAACCATCTTGCTGGCCAATCAAAGGAAAAAAAAATTGATTGGAAAACCAATTTGTTGGCTAATCAAAGGCAAAAAAAACTTTGATTGGAAAACCAACTTACTAGCCAATCAAAGGAAAAATGGGGGCAACTCTTCTTCAAAGGAAATCAATTATTACTTAGTGGTTTCCTTCTCGGCATTATTTGACCATGTTAACAATAAGACAACAAGGACAACTAGAGGTATGATCAAGTTATTTTATATACTATTTTATTTTTAAGCTTTCTTGTAAGTTTTTTTACTACAGCTAGATCCACTTTTCATATCTCCAAGGAAGGAAAAATAAAATTCATATCTCCCCTACTTACAAATATGAAAAATATGTGCACCTCTTTGCAATCAAACTTTTGGAGTCTAATTTATGGGCAACCATGAATAAACAACATTCATGAGGACATGCATGATCTTAGGTGTGGGAGAGAAGGAGAAGCATGAGGTATGTATTTTTATTTTAAATATGAGGTGCAAGGGCAACGAAGGAGATCCACACAAGAACTTGTTGTACAAGAAAGGAAATAAAAAATAGTAGAAGGAGATCCACACAATAACATGTTGTAAAAGAAATAAAATCAAAAGATAGTTGAAAAAGAAAGAAAATCCACACATAGTAGAAGGAGCACAAGATCCCGGTGTACAAGAAAGGAAATAAAAAAGCAGAGTAGAAGGGGATCCACACAAGAACTTATTGAAAAAGAAAGAAAATAAAAAACAACAGAAGGATATTCACACAAGAACCTATTGAAAAGAAAGAAAATTAAAAATAGTAGAAGGAAATCCACACAAGAACTTGTTGTACAAGAAAGGAAATCAAAAATAGTAGAAGGAAATCCACACAAGAACCTGTTGTATAAGAAAGAAAATAAAAAATAGTAGAAGGAGATCCACACAAGAACTCGTTTGTACAAGAAATAAAATAAAAACAACAGAAGAAGATCCACACAAGAACCTATTATAACAAAAGAAAATAAAAACAACAGAAGGAGATCCACACAAGAACCTATTGTACAAAAAAATAAAATAAAAAACAGCATAAGGAGATCCACACAAGAACCTATGTTATACAAGAAAGAAAATAAAAAACAACAGAAGAAGATCCACACAAGAACCTATTGTAAAATAAAATAATTAAAAACAACAGGAGATCCATACAAGAGTCTATCCTTGAACTATAGATGGAATGCATATATGCATAAGCTCAATGCTGAAAAGACTAATAAAAGGAGATAATAATATAATGCATGAGGACATGCATCAGATTAGGTGTGGGGCAATGATGAGGCCATAAATTGGCCATAAATTACCATTATTTTTTCCTTCCAAGTTACCTTTGAAAGTGGATTTAAATGTAATCTTGGAACTTATAGTTTTCTTGAGATAAAATATAAGATATATATCTTGTTCATTATTTAGAAATCTTTTGTTATCTATTTTTTGACTAATTCTATTGATTATTTGGGAAAAGATGTAAAGTCTTGTGTATGTAGATCATAAATAAAAATAATTCTAGTTTTGGGAAAAATGGAATTGATCATGAACAATACATCTAAACTCAAATATGATTTCATATCTAGATTCCTCTCGAAAAATTATGCAAGTTCAAAAAAAAGAATCATCTCGATCCGAGATCGCATGCAAAAGTTATATTTGTTTTAATTAGCTTCGGAACCATTGGCGTTAGCTCACAAACCTACAACGTTAGCTTCAAACCATTAGAGTTGCTCTGGAGCCTATAATGTTAGCTCTGAAACAATTAGATTTATCTCCGAAACCTGCATCAATATAGTAACGTTAGCTCCGGAACCATTGGAGTCGGCTCTGGATCCCGCATCAATGGAATGTCAATTTTTGAGGAATTTTGAATAATCAGAGAATCCAATGGGAAATATGAGAGATATTTTTGTTTAGAGGAATTTTTTTAACAAAAACATCATTCATATTTTCTACAGGTTTTACCAATGAAGAGAAATATAACTTTTAATGAGCTGCAGTCCAAAGGAAAAAGTGTATCAGACGAGCACTAAAAGTTCCATAAATAGAAACAGGAAAAAGTCAAATGGAAAATTTGAAAGAGGGGTTTATTCATAAAGCAACGTGTTTAACAAAAACCTCATTCAAATTTTCTATAGGTTTTACCAATGAAGAGAAATATAAATTTTAGTGAGCTGTAGTCTAAGGAAAAAGTGTGTCAGACAAGTGTCAAAAGTTCCATAATAAAAAACAACAAAGTCAAATGGAAAATCAGGAAAGGTATTTGGTCAAAATAATATTTTGAGGAAAAAATTCCTTCCAATAATATAGGAAAATAAAATCATTATGATTCTTGTTACCAAAAGAAAGGGGAAGATTTGGGAGAAAATCTTCCTAAAACAACGAGATAAGACTTTGAATCCAATGATATATCTCTCTCTTATTTTTGGAGATGGAGATATTAGTTGTTAGGATTAGAATAAAGATAAGATCAAATTGTATTTCCTAAAATAATGAGTTGATTAAATGCATGAATTATAAATGCAACCTTCCACACTAAGAGATGTAATTTTTCTCCCAAGAAATAAAGATTTGTTCTTTCCTCTCAAATATTTTGTAGTTTTAAGATCTTAGAAGTATGATTTAAATCCTCTTACAAGGAATGATCTGCCACTCATTTCAAGGAATATGGATCTGTATATTTATGTTTATGTTTATTCATTTTTCTATAATTCATTTTGTTGTATTGTTTTTCTCTTTGCATTGTGAAAATTTAATTATGTTTATTCCAAATTCAACAATTTCAATTTATGAAAGTGTGTTTTTGTTCCCGCAAGTGTGATTACCTTCATGCAAGCTTTATTTATGCAAGTGTGCCTTTAAATTTCTGCATGTGTGATTTATTTTATGCAAGTTTGGATTGTGTTTAAAGGAGTTGCTTTCCAAGATCTTCTTCTCTTAATGCATACATCCTTCGAACACCAGCCCTGGATTGAAATTATTAATGAAGAGGATTTACGACCCTCATCACCAAGTATAGTATAATTTTGAAATTGGAATGGTGAAAATGTCATTTCTAAACTTGTATAATCTTGTAAAGTATTCTTTTAGTTATTGGTTGTTTTAAGTTGAAAGAAAGGAAAATTGATTCAATGTTTATTTGCAATGGTTTAAAATGAAGTAGATCTTGTGTTTATTAATCTTTATTATTTATCTTATCATATTATTCTTCTTCTTTATAAAATAAAAAGAGATGGATTTTGGTTCATCCAAACTTCTCCTCTTCTCCTCGCTTTGGATTACTAAAGAAAATTTGAACTCTTTAATTCAATGTATATGAGATAGAAATATTTCATATATCCTTATAGGTAAATAGTTAAATTCAATTATATATATATTGATTTGATATATATTAAATCTGGTTTTATTATGTTAAAACATTTTGTTGTGAATAAGTGTATATATATGTATATATACACAAACATACATACATACATACATACACACACATACGGTCGAAGATTTGTATAAATAAATTTTAAAAATGATGGAGGAGCCATGGAATAGTTATGACCCCTCACCAAAACCCTAGGACTTAGCCTATACGCATATCCATGGTAGACATGGAGCATGACTCTTAACATTTTTCTTAGACCTTAACATAGGCCTACGGCCCTGTAAACCCCGTTTGTCTTGTTTAAGGGGTAAAATGAAAGAGATAACAAAATTTAAAAGGATATAAGGGTTGTAACACTAAACCTATGATCAAGGGTGGAGATTCCTTTGATCCAAAGGCTCGGAATGAACATAGGTTATACCACTTGCCAAGTGGTATTTTAGATTTGACTTTCCTTTGTGATTGTGCAAGTGGGCTTCTCCCTCTCCCTTTAAAAGTTTGGATGAATAAAATTAAATTGATATTAACATAAATTATATTTTGGTGGAAAGGGACATGGGTCCATTTAGACATGGAAAAATTAGACATATGCCAAAATAAATCAATTAAAATTTATAAGTTAATTTTATTACCTTTATTAATTATCCCATTAACTAGCTAAGGCTAACCCAAATAAATCAATTAAAATTTATAAGTTAATTTTATTACCTTTATTAATTATCCTATTAACTAGCTAAGGCTAACCCTTTGGAAAGAAAAATATAATAAATCTTGTTAAACCACTTTGAAGATTAATAATAATTTGGGATGGATGAGATAATATGTGGGGAAGATGGAAGTATTAATAAAATATGAATTTGAATAGATGACCATGGTGATAAGATGTGGACGTGGGGCGAAAAGGGTAGCGATACCAAATTTTGGTGTCTATAGTAATATGTGACTACCACATGTGCATGTAGTCACCTAATTAGTCACTTCCATAAACTATAGGATCTGAAGATATGAAAACACTTATAATTTTGAATCATTTAATAAACAAGAAATCCATATTATGATTTTAAGCGAGAGATATGAAAATATTCCTTTAGATGCATACAAGGTATAACATTTACCCACTACATTGTAGGATAAAAATTTGCATTAGAACAAATCACTGATAATTCTAAACCTAAAATCCACATTTTTGATTTATTTTGATCCCCCTAGAAGTGTATGTGAGGAATTCTCTATTACCAATACCAACAAAAATAAAAAGGTAATTATTTATTTACATTCATCAAAGGGAAAAAAATTACATGCTAAACATTATATGGAGGACTTACTTAGGGATTATTGAATCACAACATATTTGTGTGTAAGTTAGTGTGTTTAGGAAATAATAGGATTATAGATTAGGATCTTCCTGAAATCTTAAACTAGTGTAAGGAAAACAATTTTTGTGTTGTGAATAAAGCACCCTATTATGGGTTTTTTATGAGTTTGTGAAGAGGTATAAATAGATAAGAAAACACCAGATGATCGACACATCCATTAGAAGAAGGTAGTGGCTTGGAATTTTTAAGATAAATGGTTGAGGACATTATTTTGAGGTCAAAGTTGTTAGATGGAATACATTATAGAATTTATATAAACCCATTTCCTCCAACATACCCACCGACTACACTAGGGACTAGATGCACCTTTGTATGTCTTGAAATTCATACATCTAGGGTTTTATTTATTTCTTCTTTCTCCTCTACATCTCTTTGTTGCTTCATCATTGTGTCTCTTCCTCTCTAATCAATGGATACTTTTCAACATGTCACTTCCTCACTTAAGCTTAATATTAATGGGTAGATATGCCTTTTTCTAAATGTGTAACATAAATAACCAACTCGATCCCATAAATTTAATAAGTTATTGTGTTCCACTGCTTACAATCATGAATACATGTAATCATTCTATGTAATGGATGCTCGTGTATATAGGAAGGCAATGAATAATGCTATAGTTCTTCTTAGATCTCCATGTTGCATAATGCAATGGAATGTATCTAAAGAAAATAAACATGGTGAAAAATGGTAGCTCGTAAGGGGAGGAAGATGGTGGTGTAGAATGCCACACTAGGAAAAGATTCATTGACAATATGTGGATGTTTTTCACTGATAACTCCCATGTACTTTGACGATGAGGTCTACGTGGAGATAGTTAGGCTTGGTGGATATGTGGAAAGGGATGGGACATTGTTTACTATTGGATGACATTCAATGACATATAGAATATGTTATGTGTTAGTATGTATTAAGCTAAGTTAGATGAATAAGAACTACCACCTAAATAGTTCTATAACAAAGCTAATGACAAAATCTAAGCACCATCAAAGATGAGAGCTAAACAAGATCAATACTAAGCATAATGCATTAACTTTGAATTAACATGCTAAAGTATTCAAACCTCTACTTCTCTAGATTACCAAAAAAAAGTAAATGGACCTATGTAGACTCCATGGCAATCAAATTGATTGTTTTGATCTTCAAGAACCTAGGAATGGGAGCTCATCAAAGCTTGGCTACAAGACCCTTTGACTATTCCCATATGACCCAAGCACTTGGCAAAAATGCAAGAAAGGAGGCTTAGCTCTTCAAATGGTGAATTTCTCAAGAGTAACAAAGGAAAATCTTATAGTCTATTTGTTATGTGCTTTTCTCTTGTCTTCTCGAGGAATTTAGGTGTAAGTGTAAAGGTAGGAGGAGGACTCTTTATATATCCCAATGGATAAAGGAATCACTACATCCCTTTGCATGTGGGATAATAGGATGTTGAGTTATTTATGGATAAGGGGGGTTTAGATAGGGTTGAGTTAACTTTAGGAGGGTTTAGCTTGTCCTTTAGTGACCCATGTGGATAAAGGGGGCTCATTAATTAATCAAGATGATTTAATTAATAGATGTGCAAGATTATAGAAGCTTTTTAGAGGAATATTAGCATGATTTAGACTATAGAAGGGATTAAATCAATTAAATATTGATTTATTGGTTAAATGAAAGGGGAAGCTAATTAATTAATAATAATTAATTAGTCTAGATAGAAGGGGGATTAATTAACGGAAGGTCATTAATTAGGGTATTTGTTGGATAGGTGACTTAATTAATTAGTGTAGTGTAATTAATTAATGATGATCGGAGAGAAGGTGAGCACTTTTGACGGTATGTCACCAATTTGTAGGAAGGGAGATAATTAGTGCAATTTAAGTATTTAAATTGCTCGGGCATAATTATGGGTGTCTACATTTTCCCCTCTTTGGGGTGGCGTAAGTGATGCCACTTCAAAGATAGTAGATGGATGAAATTTTGAAGGGGTAGAAGAAAAAATTAGTAGACGTGAGAGATGCCCCCTTGAGTGTTGATGGGGTGATGAAGGAAGACGATCGACGATCGAAAAAGGTGAGAAATAGATAGAAGAATGGGTGGGGGTAGAATGCCCGATGAAATGGAAGATTAAGGGTGAAAGAAAGTGATGTAGAAGAAATATGGAGAAGTGGAGAGAAGAACTTAGCCTCTAGCCTTTGTATTGGAACAACTTCAGTGTCATCATATTGCCAAAAGATCTATGTCATCGGTCCTTATGAAAAATATAAGCATACGACAAAAGTAGAATGACATGAAAAGCCATACTACAAATAATTGTCCATTGCTGAAAAACACCAACTCCATGCAACATACAAAAACAATGCAATATGAGAAGGAAACAAGCTCATGTAACAGGGAAAACAAGTATGAACACACATATCCAACCCAACAACGGTCAAGAATAGTTGTACAAATGTTTTGTTATCAAGATGAAGAGGTCCACATGTTCGTGATTGATGACAAGGGTTAAAAATGATGCCCCGAGCAAGGATACATGCAAGGGGAAATGATGATGGACACTGGGTCCAAGTAGAAAGCTTTGTGTGCAACGAAACAACACCAAGCAACAAGACGTGCCCCAGTATAACATGAAGCAAGTAGCTAGCTTTGTGAATGGTTGTGAATCGGCGATCCACGAGTCGTGTTTGATCGGGGAAGATGTGAAACAAACCAGTAGGATATGGAAAGAATACCATGCGCAAGACACAAGTTTTAGCCATAATAAGCGGGTTACCTATTTTTGTAGGTTTTTACTTTTTAGGATTTTGTGGAGAATTTTGCCTTGTTTTTTTTTTTCTAGCATCGTGATATATATATATATATATTTGTTTTTGTTTTCTCCAATGCGTGGGATAGTAGAAGAAAATAGTAGAAATAGAATGAAGCTGTTCCTATGTGTCCAAATTTAGAAAATGCCCTGTGGAAGACCAGAGGTTCGAGACAAATGACAAAAATAATGTCCCTCATATAATGGAAATATTAATAAAAATAATTAAAATTTTAACTAAAGATGTGATGCACCAAAGAAAACATATTTGTCATGAAAAAAATTGTCCTAGTTCACAGAAAAAGGGTACTAGACAGATAAGGTATGATTTAGGACACGGTGAAAAAAAAGAAAAAAATTTATTTAATTAAAATAATTATTCAACAGAGCTGATTATCATTTCGGGAGAAAAACACGCATTAGCCTCAATCAGGTGAAAAAAAAAAATTGTTGCATCTTTGGAGAGGTGGATTTGCTCAATCACTTCACTTTAGAGGTGAAAATAAGAAGTTGTTATATTAACCATTCGAAGCTTTTGCCCAAACCCCACTGACGATCTACAAGGTATGATTAGCACGTAAATATCCCCCTTTTAGAAATGAGCCAAATCTACCTTTTTTATATATCGTGATGGGTCGAGCCTAGGAGATCACTAGCATACAAAATGGGAGAGCCCATTCCTTCTTGATGTAGGTGCATTAAATGGCATGGGGGACCTTAGATACCCCATACCTGTCATTTTGTAATTAATTATAGTTTGTGAAATTAGTTACCCATCGTGGTGCATGCGTGCATGAAATGTCACTCAAGATGAACATGCATCATATCCGTTTCTAAATTTTTCTCTATGTGCACTACACCAAAATTCAAATTAACCCTATAATCACATAGATAATTTCATAAGCTTTCCATTGATATAAAGAACGCACAAATATGAGCTCGGATCAAATAGATATGGAGATATGAAGATTTAGGGTTCAAAACAGTGACTTAATGGACTTTTAAATTTCTTCCCTGCCTCTGCCACTGGATGACATGTGGCATGCATTGATTGGTCATCGGGATAAGCGAGGCAGATCTTTAAAGATTTAGATTTTGGGTGAACTTCTTGCCAACCATTCTCTTTGGGGTCCCGAAAGCTCTGCATTCCTTGCTCCATAGACACGTGTCCTTTTTGATTAACAGTGACCCCTCAAATCGCCCTTAAGAAAAATTGTGAGATTTCTCCCCCTCGAGTTCGATGACACGTGTCATGATTTGGTTGTGACATATGATCTACCACCTCTTTCGTGCCCATGCGTCCATTTTTCCCGATGTCTCCATGCCAGGAAAGTGATGCCAAAAACTTCCGATCCGCCCGAAATGGGCTTCCCGTCCTTTTACTGATGACACTGGCGTGCATGATTGGCTCTCAACTTTTTATTGCGGCTATTACATGTCTTCCACGTCCCTTTGTCCCGGATGTCCCAAATCAAAGTTCCCTATTTCACCAAAACGGCGAGGATTCGCATCCTTCACAAACTTGTCCAAACTGAAAAAACAGTCTCTATGCAAGGGACAAAAATCCCGATCCGCCCGAAATGGGCTTCCCCGAACCCTTTTCTACCGGAATGGGTTAATCATTGATCAATGATCCACACAAGTTGTGGGTGTAGAGATCTGTAGAATATACGTTCCTTTTTTTTAATATCCATTTGTCCCAACGATGTCCCAGGCAAGAGCTTACAAATGTTTTCTTCTTCTGATGACTTGAATTTTAGGTTTTTTCCCCATGCGAGGGTTAAAACCCGGGATGTTCCTATTACTCTAAGGATACATGCAAGGGGAAATCTTGATGGACACGATTCATGCCCAAGTAGAAATCACGTCCCGACCATTGCGAGGACTAGGACTTAGCCATTTGAAGTTCATGATTTTTCATCAGTAACAACAAATGTTTTCTGCTTTGTGAATGGTTCGTGAAACTTGGTCTTTTCTTCTTGATCACGAGTCAGTTTGAAAAGATGTGAAACAAACCAATAGAATATGGAATGAATTTGCCCTGAATCAATCAATTTGCATCGCTTGAAATTAATGTGTTATCAAAATTTACTCTTGAATTTTGTAACAAGAGGTTTTTTACTTTTTAGGATTTTGTGGAGAATTTTGCCTTGTTTTTGGATTTTGAAGTGATATATATATATATATATATATATATATATATATATTTGTTTTGTGTTTTCTAAAATGTGGTGGACAGTAGAAGAAAATAGCAGAAATAGAATGAAGCACCTAGATGCAAAAGAAAATGCCCTAGGTGGAAGAAAGGTGAGACAAGTGACAAATAATGTCCCTGTATAATGGAAAAATTAATAAAATAATTATTTTATGAGAGTGTGGATAAGAAGAAAAATCACTTAGGAGCAATAAAAATTGTCCTAGGGAGAAGAAAGGGGTACTAGATGGAAAAAAATGCCCCAACATGGTGAAAAATAAGAGAAAAATAATTATTTAATTAAAATAATTATTCAACGGTGAATAAAGGAGAAAATGGTCAAAACAAGCCTCCAGGTATCACGGGTGGTGAAAAATAGCTTGATATACCCCACCTGGGGGGGTAAATCATGCATGACCAATTCATTTGTTACTAACCACTGCTGAATTTTTACCGTACGAGGCTCTAATAAAGGTGAGAATGATGGTGAGAGCACGGGACCGATTGAGATGGGAAGACACAGTTTGAGGGTACGAGTGGCATGCAGATGATGGCATCTTTTGTGAGTACCCTAACCCTTCTTTTCATTTTTTAATTAATGCCCTTAGAAGTAGGAAACTAGGTTAGGGTCACGTTGAGTGCACACACACGTGGGCATAAAACTAAAGGTGGCATAGGTGTCCAAATGGGGGCACAGGCATCCTAGTGCATGTGCGCATGCATGCAAGCACACAAAAATACACCACACATGCATGCGCATATGCCACACATGTGTGCATGTATGCACACATGGACATAGGAGTGCATACACCTAGGGTCCACACCCCCACATCCACGCAGGCACCCGAATGATGGCGCACACGCCATAGGTGGTTGTGCACACATGCATGCACCAAAAGGATGGTGCACACATGCCAAAAGGTGCATGCCCCCAAAGGGTGCACAGCGCCCAAAGGCTGGAAGTTGGCAACAGGAGGAAAAATAGAAAAATGCCAAAAGGTGACACTTAGAAGAAAATTTAGGATTTTTGGGTTAACCCTAAAATGATAGCCAAATTTAGAAGAAATGTTAGTAACTGACACGTGGACTTATTTTGTAGAGACACTTGCATCGTACTTGACATGTGAGCATCATTCACGTATTGAGAGCTGGAGGGGAGCATGCACCGATGAGACCGGGCGTGTGGTGGCCATACTCCTAGAGGTGGTGGGCCTAGGCCTGTATCTCGATGTCATCTATTACGTTAGATCATGGATTGCTTACTGCATTGCATTAGCAGAGTGGTGGCATAGTGAGAGCCATTTTTTTAAACTCCCTACTGGAGAGATGACCGTGACCTTAGAGGATGTGTGGTGGATTCTCCACATGTCCCATCTTGGGTTCATTGATCGAGTATACTTCCGACCTAGGGCAGATCAGGGCAGCTGTTAGTGATTTGTTTGATAGAGATGATATACCACATGATGGTATGATATTGTGTTTGCATTTCATGAGTGCATCACCGATCCGACACTACACTTGCATCGGGGCCTCTATATGTTATGTCACTTATCAGTGGGTTTTTTCTCACTGATAAGATTGGGACATCCTTTCCGAGAGGGTTGATGACACTAGTACATGGATCTTCAGTGGTGAGCATTATTATTGCTAGGGCCAGTGCATATTGGCACATCTTTACTGGGATCTTCATCTTATTACCTACCACCATCAGAAGATGGTGGGGCCTACCTCATTGCTAGATTTGGTCATGGGACCACATAGCTATCGGGAACCCCCGTAGGCACTCTACATGTCCGAGCTCTAGAGGATCCATCTTATATGGCATGGGTTTCAGTAGGTGGCGACATATGAGGTCACCTAGGTAGTTTATATAGATATCACGAGAGTTTGATGAGCTATTAGACA
Organism: Taxus wallichiana var. yunnanensis; assembly: GCA_018340775.1. Classification (NCBI taxonomy): domain Eukaryota; kingdom Viridiplantae; phylum Streptophyta; class Pinopsida; order Cupressales; family Taxaceae; genus Taxus; species Taxus wallichiana. Next base: position 2,240,486 of record CM031238.1, read on the forward strand.
AGGATATCATATGGAGACCCTACAGGTAGATACAATGGCTGGAGGATGCATTAGAGCTCAACATTTGTATAGTAGAGCATTTCCTTCTTGGCATTCGTAGTTACATCATTGAGTTATACAGGGTAGACAGATGCTAGCAACAAGCTAGGCATGGTGTAGGGGTTCCACACACCCGACATGTGGTATGCCCATCGAGATTCTGAGAGGCCGACCATGGGGCCATGCATATAGGTGACCCGAGCTAGGGCTAATTTTTTATAGGTGGTTCCACAAGTATGGGATCCAATGTGACATAGGTTAGAGATCCGGGAGGACCACTTATAGATTATTGGACTTGGTATGCTACTATTGTTACCATGGCACTTGACTATCCTAGAGGAGGCCTGGCAGCAGGTGCTCAACCACCAGAGAGATTTTTGTCATGGTGGGATATGAGAGAGATGATGCAGCGGCCCATGACCCAGATGATCCATTTGATGGGTTACCACATGATGAGTAGGGTGTGCCACATGTAGGTGGGGACCGAGGCCATAGGGACCAGATAGCACCTACATTTTCCCAGCTTAGATTATGAGAGCAGGATAGTCATCCGTAGAGCGGCACAGGATAGGCCCGGTGGCACAACCTGGCATACAGCACAACCACCACTACCTCTAGTACACCAGCTACTGACAAGCTCTAGCAGAGAGACCAGAGCCAGTGCAGAAGAGAGAGACTAGGCCCGAGTCCAGATTTTAGCGAAAGCATACCAGCGGAGATCGAGCTCGAGCTCAGGCTGGCCAGGGAGGTGACAGTGTTGTTCACTTTCAGCAGATATGACATATGGCCTCACAGATGGCTCGGTGATGAGCCTATATCAACAAGAGCACAGCCCAACTATGCACCCGTGATACTAGAGCAGATAGAGAGAGAGCATGTAGTGGGCCAGCCAGCTTTCAAGCCTCGGCAGAGAGATAGCATCTTTCCGATGCACATGATGGATAGTGGTGACTTGGTGATTGCACACATAGAGATTTAGCTACATCGAGGGGAAAGCATCCTACTACAAATATCGTTATACTTTGAGGCGTGTCGGTGAGTTGCGGGCACCTTCTTATAGCCAACCGGAGTAGAGGGACTAGGTCCGAGAGGCCTCAAGCCTCAGTGGAGCAACCATGGGGATAGCAAGAGACCTAGTGATGCTCGTGCTATGCCACCACCACCACAAGATACCACCAGCACCCCATCTGAGGGCTCGAGTCAGCCTTGATGATTGTATTGTCACATACGCCTCTTGATGAAGGCTATGAGCATATTGTGCTCGATGTACACCATTCTTTATTTGCATAGTAGTTTTGACACATGCCTCTATGAAGGATTTTGTATTCAGTGATTTGATGTATATCATCTTTTTGTATTTGGTGATTGATGTATATCATCTTTTTGTATGCCTCTGATGAAGGCATTTTTGATGTATAGCAGCGATGTATACCCATTTTTGATATAGATATACCACACACATGTATATATATAGACATTCTTTTGACATGACATATGTGTTTATGAGATGTTGGACATTATTTGTTATTTCTTGATGGAGTTCATGGATAGATAGATGTGTTTGTGATGTTATCCTGATTTTGATTTCACATGTATATGTATCCTAATTTGTTGATGTATCTCATGTGTTTTGATTTCCATATGATAGATCTTGTAGTTATATCAAATGTATTTTCATGTGATGTGCTAGACTTAGTGGATGGGATGATATGATGATATGGGTGTGGGGGGATAGATTTTGATATTTGTGATCCCTCTTTCCCCCATTTGATGATACGATATGTGATGACTAGCTTAGCATTCATGTATGATGTATACTTAGCTTTTTCTTGATATATGATGTATAGATGATGTTAGATGTGATGATATTGATGGAAATATGATGATGTGATAACAAAATGATGCACATGCAACAAGAAAACACAATCAAATGCCAACAAAGAACATAATGAACCAATACAACAATGTATCATGACTCATTAGCATGCAAAAACACACTTCAATATGCACAAGTAAGAATAAATCTAATCTAATCAAGAAAAGATGAATCCTAACAAAGCATGCCTAAGCAATAAAAAAAAAAAATGTACAAACACAAAGCAACTATACAAGCAATCAAGCAAAGCAAGAAACAAGACAATGCAAGTAAACTTAAGTAAATGTTTTTGTAAGATTTGTTTTGTAAGACAATTTTCTATTGTTTAGGGTTTTCTAACATTTTTGAATGTTTTTTTGTTTTTTGTGAAACAATGTTCTATTGTTTTTGTGTTTTGTGAAACAATTTTCTATTGTTTTTGTGTTTTTCCCAAGTTTTCTAGAGCTTATGCATAGGTAACCAAGAAAAGCATGGATGCCCCCAGCGTTAGATGGGGAATATACAAGGGAAAATGCCACATGCTTATAAACAAGAAGGTGAAGTCAGAAGTGCCCCAGCATAAGATGGGGAATAGACAAAGACCATGCCCTTCATAGATGAATAAAAGGAGACAAAGCTGATCAAGGCTTGACAAGATTGGGCTCACAGGGAATCTCGAAGGTAGAACTAGCCCTAGGCTAAGTAAAAGTACCCTCCAGATGTAAGATGCTTGTGAACAACGAATCTTCCCAAGGTGCCGAAACTAGTTTTCACCCAAGGACCTATCCAAAGTGCCACAATTGCATGGTTTTCACTTATGGATGACCTATTTTTTCTTTTTTTTTTCTCTTTTTTTTATTTTTTTGTATTTTGATTATTTTACCATGTTTTTGATTTTTTTCTTTTTGTTGATTTCGCACCATGCTTAAGCATAGAACCACTTAAGGTGCATGGCATTCATGGGCTCATGGAGCTCATCACCATTGGGGTGAGAAAGTTTGTATGCTCTCTGTGTCATACTTAGCCACAATAACATAAGGTCCTAACCAATGTGGTTCGAACTTTCCTTTCTTTTCTCGTTCTGCCCTTGTGTTGAATTGATTCTCCTTCATGACCAAATCACCAACCTCAAACTGATGAGGTATGATTCTCTTGTTGTAATTTCTAGGAGACTCTATTCTGATACACTTTGAGGTGATTAAGGGCATGGATGTGCTTCTCATCTAGGAGCTCTAACTCAGCCAGTCTAGCCACCCGGTAATCTTCATCTTTATCCAGATAATCCCTAAGAGAGATTCTTAGGGAAGGAAGTTCAATTTCTAATGGGATGATAGATTCCATCCCAAATACTAGAGAATATGGCGTCACACCCATAGGAGTGTGAATAGAGGTCTGTAAGCCCAAAGAGCTGGGTGGATTTGTAAATGCCAATTACGACCTGTCTTACTTACCATTTCTCCATTATTCACACCAAAGTCTTATTTGTGGCTTCGGCCTGTCCATTACCTTGGGGATAATATGGCGTAGACCATTTTAACCTGATTTGGAACCGATGATAGAGATCCTTTACCATTTTATTCTTGAATGACTTTCCATTATCAGTAACAATGGCTAGCTAGAGAATGCCATACCGAAAATGATATGATTCATGATGAATTTGGAAATCTGAGCTCCTGTTACATAGGTTAAGGGGACAACTTCCACCCACTTGGTAAAGTATTCAGTAGCCATGATGATGTGGGTATGGCCATCAGATGAAGTAGGGGTAAGCTTCCCTATCAAGTCAAGTCCCCATTTAGAAAATGGCCATGGGGTGGTGATGGGTTGCAATGGTTGTGATGGAGCATGGATGAAATTTCCATACTTCTGACAAAGTACACACTTCCTTACATAGTTGCAATAGTTGGTTTCCATGGTAGGCCAATAGTAGCCTACTCTTAACAATTTCTTGGCCAAAACCATTCCATTAGTATGTGCTCTGCACACCCCTTCATGTACTTCTTTGATCGCTTGGACCACTCTGTCATATCGAGACAACATAATAGATTCCCATCATAGCCACGATGATAAAGCATACCTCCTAAAAGGGTATAATGGGCTATTTGGTGAATTAGGATTTGTTTCTCGAAATGAGATGTCGGGAGGGAACATGTTGTCTTTGAGATAGGTAAAGATGGGCTCATACCATGGGGAATTGGGACCAACAACATCACAAGCCAGACATGATTCTGGCATGTCATACGCAGTTGATGTAGATTTTCCACAAAGAATGGCATGTCATTACTTTCCGGTGGAATGCGGAGCATAGAACCCACTGTTGCCATAGCATCTGCAGATCTATTTTTTGCTCTTGGAATTTGTTCAAATGTGATGCACAAAAATACTCTTTCAGAGTTTCTACCAGCTTCTTGTAAGGTATGATTTTTCATCCTTAACCTTGTATTCATCATTAACTTGCTTGATAATTAACTGAGAATCACCCACAATCTTAACATGGTGAATGTCCCATTTGATGGCGAGCTTCATCCCTATGATAAGTGCCTCATACTCTGTGATGTTGTTCATGCAAGGAAAACCCAGATGAAAATCTTGTGGTATGGGGTCACTAGAAGGAGTAATGAGGACCACACCTGCGCCTGAACCATGAAAAGTAAAGGACCCATCAAAGTGTATCTACCACACAAATAGATTCTTTAATGTATAGCAATGAGGCATCTAAGATCTAGATTCAAAGGTTTAGTGCCTTGCAAAGGTGCTTCTACTAATTGATCAGTGAGTACTTGTCCCTTAACCACTTTTGATGCACAAACTCTATGTCAAATTCACTTAGTAGAATGATCCAATTAGCCATTCTTCCTATGAGGGTGGGTTTAGACAACAAGTACTTGAGTGGGTCAACTTTGGATATAAGCTTGGTTTTGGTATTCAATAGATAATGGTGAAGTTTTTGAAAAGTAAAAACACAACCAAACAAGCTTTTTCAATTTGGGGATAGTTGAGCTCATAAGCGATGAGAGTGCGATTGAGGTAGTACACCACTTTTTCTTTGTGACCAAGGTCATATTGGGTGAGCAACACACCAATAGAAAATTGAGTAGTAGAGATATAAAGCAGGAGTAGCTCACTAGGAGTTGGAGGCATGAGGACAGGTGGATTGGCCAGGTATTGTTTAAGCAAGGCAAAGGCTTGTTGTTGCTCTAGTCCCCAGATGAAGGTGACATCCTTTTTAAGTAGGTGGGTGAATGAATGACACTTATCGGCAAGCTAGGAGATGAAGCGGTGAATAGCTTGTATTTTTTCCTTATAAGTAGTGCACGTAATTGCTTAATGTTCTTAGGAGGAGGCATCTCAGTAATAGCAGACACTTTAGCAGGGTCTACCTCAATTCCCCTTCTTGATATAATGAAGCCCAACAATTTTCTGATAGCATGCCAAACACACATTTCTTTGGATTCAGCCGGACCTTGTACTCTCGTAGGTGCTCAAAGATATGCCACAAAATAGCAGGGTGATCTTCCCTTGTCTTAGATTTTCCGAAGGATGTCATCCACATAGTCTTCCATGATATCATGGATCATATCATGGAAAATTACTATCATTTCCCTCTGATAAGTAGCTCCTACATTTTTGAGACCAAATGGCATTACTTGATAACATAAAGGTACCCCAAGGAGTTGTAAAAGCCATCTTGTGTTGATCTTCATCAGCTATCTTGATTTGGTTGTAACCTGAAAATCCATCCATAAGAGATAGCATCTCATATCTTGTTGTTGAATCCACAATCATATCAATATTTGGCAGTGGAAAATCATCCTTAGGAAAGCTTTATTAATGTCTCTAAAATCCATGTAGATTCTGATACCAACAGATTTTTCTATAGGGACAATGTTGGATATCCATTCAAAATAATCAATGGGCCGAATGAATCCTACCATAAGAAATCTTTCTAATTCCTCTTTAACTAATAGGGCCACCCTTGGGTGCATCTTTATGAGCTTTGTTTAATAGGCTTAGTGTCTGCATGTACAACTAAGTTGTGCATGACCAAAGTTGGATCTAAGCCTGGCATATCCTTATAGGACCATGAATACATCTATAAACTCCCATAGCAACATGGTGAATGTTTTATGTTCTCGTGTGCCAGAGTGATGCTCCCAATTTGACTATTTTTGGGTCCTCTTTTGTACCAATGTTTACATCGATAGTTTCCTCTACTAGTAACTTTGACAAGTCCTCCATATGCATAGGATCGGGAGGAAGGTTGAGATCTTCATCCAAGGATGTCTCCATGATATTTTCATCCTTGGCGTGGTCACTTTTATTGTCCTTTGATTTTTGCACCTGTTTGTCGGCCAGTGCCTCAAAGAGGTTTTCACTGTGTGACTTGGACTTTGATTTTTTCCGAGGCTTTTTTTGAACTTTTTCCCTTGCTTTTTCTTAAGTTTTGCTTGACCACGAAGCTCAGCCTCCTCTCTGAAGTAGGCGCAGTATCCAAGTCAATATAGAAGCCCTTTTTGTGGTCTCCAATGGGAATTGTATCCCGAATGCCCATGAACTCTATGATAGCTTCATCATTCTCAAATAGATCTAGTGACATATGACATTGTTGGTCCCATTCAACAAGGGAAGGGTAAACAAGGTCAAGTGTAGGTTCCATAGGGGTTATGGTTAGGAAACGGTATTCATGAATAGGTTCATGGAGGCAAGATCCTCATATTGGCTACAATGGGAATCTGTATCATCTGTCTAGATAGTCAGAGCTATCCTCACATTCAGAGCAAGTAACATCTTGATCATTGGGATGTGCCCCATAAGGATGAATTCCAATGCCATATCTTTCTATTTTAAAATGTGGGAGAGGCACTGGTTCTCGTTGTCCTTGCTCATTTCTTCCACATCCTAGGCCCTTGTAGCCCATGGAGTACATCATTCTACTAGATTTCTCATATTCAGGGGTTTGATAATAGGTTGGCTAAGTATCCTCTGGGACCCAAGTCATAGGTGGATCCAACAATTTTTCTTCACCAGCAAGCCTCCAGGTAAAAATGACCCAATAGTTTGCTCATTTCTAGGTCATCTAAAATGATAGTTGGGTCGACCTCTAGTCTTAGGTGACAATGAGAGGTCTAAAACTAGGAGGGATTGTTGTACATTATATTCTCCACAGCCATATTCTAGGATCTTCATTTCCCATGAATCAAAAGGAGAAGTGGATGTAGAGGCACCATGGGCACAAGAACTGAGAGAATCTGAATCTACCCGGGACTCCATGGCTTGATTGGAGAGGAATGGCTATATCGGCGGAGGGACACACATATGTACCCTTACGTGTAAAACTATTGAGAGCTCTATAATGAGTGAAGGGATCTGAATCTCCTTGTATTGTAATAGTGTGTCCCTCATGCTTCAGTTTAATGCATTGATGGAATGTTGATGGCACGGCCTGCATGGCATGAATCCATGGTCAGCCTAGAAGCATATTATATGGAAGTTCCAAGTCCAGGACATGGAACTTTGTTTGATGACAAGTGGGACCCACTTCCATGGGCAACATGATTATGCCCACTGACTCCCTTTCCACGTTGTTGTAAGTGGTGATAGTGATGATGTTTGACTCAAGATCTACTTCAGTATGTCCCATAACTACTTAACCAACTTCAACGTGCATATGTTCAACCCTGATCCATTGTCCACAAGCACCCATTTGATCTTCTTATGGGTAAAAATACCTCAATGTACAAAGGAATATTATGCGTTGGATTTTCAACTGGGATTTCCCTATGATCAAAGGTGATGTGTTCAGTTGGTACAATGTTTGCTACTGCATGGCCTGAAGATGTGTAGGATCTACCTCTAATGGCACTCTTGACCCTGAAGAGTTTGGTATAGAATGTCTTTGTGTACATTTGATATCTTAAGAAGATCCAAGATCAAAATCTTGGTAGATGTTTTCTCAAGTTGTTCTAAGAGGTCATACCTACCATTTGGCGGGGTTGATGGAGAGGGTTCAGGAATCACAAGGCGGGCACGCCTTGTTACCATGGCATAATCCTTTCCCTTGATTTGGATGGTGTTGACATGGTCAGTAGGAGAGAGAATACATCCAATAAGTGAATCATAATGATTTTGTCTCTTTTGGTGTATAAATAATTCACTTGCTTTATAACTCTTGGGATGACTCTCCCGATCCGGCTTTGACTCTTCTGATTTACCATGTTTGGGGAATGGTTCTTTATATATCCCCATATTTTCATTGGGTGTCTAAGTTTTCTCTGGGTTGTCCACCTCTATCTCCCCATTTTCGATGAGGTCTTGAATATAGTGATGAAGTCATAGACATTTGTCTATTTTATGTCCCTTGACACGATGTAATTCACAATAGTCATGCTCCTTGTACCATGATGGTTTTGGAGCACTTGTCATCAAAGGGTTGTGTCATAGGGTACGTCACCATGTGAGCCACATCTAATTGTTTTAATATAACCAAAAAGGCTCATTGAGAGGAGTGAACATTCTTCATTTTGGTGGTGGTTGAATAGGTCCTTTGGTCAGTTTAAAAGGTTGACCGGTTTGAACCATTTGTACACATTTGGAATCTATGATCCCATCTCCCACCACATTTTTTTGTTTTTGTTAAATATCTTTGGCTTCTCCATAGGTTTAACACTATGATTATCCTTAGATTGTGACTTAAGAGTTCCTTTGGCAATAAGGGCTTTCTCTATTTGAACCCCTTTTTCAATGACCTCCTCAAAAGTGTGAACACAATGCATTTGAAGGTGGAAAGTAATGTCTGGATTTAGGTTGGGCACAAAGATACTTACCAGCTATTTTTTAGGGAAAGTGCAAGGGAAGCGGCTAGCTATCCCTCTCCACCATTGTAGGAAGCTGGAAAAGTCTCATTAGGGCATTGTTTAGTGCTACATAAATCTATCCATGGTGATATCACTTTCTATATTGTATGAGAAGTGACACACAAACCTCTCTACCAATTTTGGCTAGGTAAAAATAGACCCCGAGGTAAATGAGTAAACCACTCCAAGGCTTGACCTCCTAGACTCTTGGGAAAGATTCGTATGAGATAATTATCACTATAGGACACCTCTTGACATGCCATATAGAAATCCTTGACATGATCTCGTGGATCTCCCTTCCTCTATATTTGTCGAATTTTGGCATGTCAATTTTTTTAGGGAAAGGTTGAAGTGTCATAGCTTTGTCAAAAGGATGGGGACATAGTTCTTCATATTGATACTTTCTAATGCTCCCCACATTTCTCTCTTGAAGACTTGTGAGTGTTTCTTTCATAGATTGTACCTCTTGTGTGAGAAATTGTTCTTTAGTGGGAGAAGCAGGGATATATACTCGATGATACTCCGTATTGTCTTCTCCTTGATTTTCTCTATGGAGTTCACTGATTTTGACCTTAGGCCTTGGTTTTGGACATTCTTGCTTGCTTCCTTTTGTACATGAGAGGTTAGCAAGGCTAATTGTCAGCTAAGGTTACTAATTTGTTGTTGAATGGTGACCTCTTCTTCCAAAGGTTCCTCTTCTTCCTCATATTGTGGAGGTTCTTCAACATTCTCGTGTCCTGACCTGATTTTACGTGGCACTTTGATAAAGGGTATTCTATGTCCCACTACATTATCATTTCCTACATTTGGAGGTAGAAGCATGTCCATGTGTTAAAATATCCTCCATGTTGATAAGAGGTCACTCCTCCTCATTAGTGTTATTCGTAGGTGGGATTGTTTCATTTTCAGTGGGCATTTTGGCCCCCAATTCTACAACCCGTGCTAACACCCTATCCTTGTTTCTAAAAAGGAATTCATCTAATAAGGTGGGGTCAAAGTCAAATTCTACATGTGGGGATTCCAATTCATCACCACTATGATCAACCATGTCTTCTATCTCTTTTTCTATGGAAAATAGAGGCCCTAGATCATGTCCAATAAAAGGGTTTGACCCTTGTCTGTTTGAGGCTTCCCAAGCTTGCACTTGTTGTGCCTCGTATGTTTGCTTCTTGAGCCCTAATCATGTTTTGGGAGCCATGATTTGTAATAGTTTCACTAAGGTAAGTTGTAAATGTGTTCAAAACTTTGTGACCACACCTAAGTGAAATGCAAGATGAATGTCAAGAATATGAATGAGTATAAATGTTAGAATACCAATGTGATAGAGTGATAAATCAATAGTGACACAATGTTTGGTACCTAAGCCTATCAAATGAATGAAGTACTTCCTAGATTGTGCTTTAAAAAATTAGTTGGTGTCACAAGATAATTAACAAGATGTCCTCACTTATGCCAAGTTCAAGGGAATGAACAAGACATAAGTAAATACAAGAAGTTAATGTGACCTCCTAACAAGGTATACTAGAAGCAAGCTCAAATTCGATTAATACCTATATCCCAAAAAGTGCCAGTTATAATTTGTGAGTGACATAACAATGTCACCAAGATATGTTAACCAAACTTTGTGAGAAAGTAAGGTATTGATATCAAGATGATATTGATATAACACGCACAAGTGGTAACACGTAGCACTCTTCAAAATCGAGGTAATAATAGAGTCAAACTAAAATCTTAAAGTATAACTACGAATTGTTAAAATGTGTATAACATAACCTTACAATATGGATATTTAGGTCAAGTTTACAAGAAACAAGACGTAAATACCAAAATTGTAATGATACGATATAAACAAGGTAACCTTTCTAAGGAAGTTCAAGATGATGAACCATGCCTAACTATGATGACAATCCTGACATGGGTATCAAGATCACAAAGGCTACCAATGATATGAATACATCTCCACACACACTTTAGATTTAACTTACCCAACCACAAACATGGATGGGCATAAATGGACAAAAAAGTGGTAGAAACAATCGATTGGTAACACAAAGGTAGTCACCCTTCTTTTGATCAAAAAAGTGTCAAAAGAATGTGAAGGAAGTAGATCAAAATGGGGATGAAAATGTTGGCCTTACTTTGGTAGAGTTTTCACCTCACCTTAAGGCAAGTGAAAAACTAAGTGAAAGTAATGCGTCACACGTTTCGTGATGAATGAATGATGGCTCACAACTCAACACTATTTTGAAATGGTCAAAGTGGGCTCTTGGCCAAAGAATATCTTCCTAGGTGGTTCTCTCATCCTAGGTGTTACAAAGTTTTCTTAAGCAAGCGCAATTTACCCAAATAGTCCCGACTATCTTGGGAGTATCTCGGCTTTACTTTACCCCCTTCGAGCACAAAGGGAAACTAGTGCATCCACGTGTGCTCTCCCTGGGGTCGCCATACGGATAACCGATAACGCTATCTCACAAGGTAATACTAGTCAAGTAGGTAGTGTGGAGCACTTCCCGTTTCATCCACAAGGTTCCCTCTTGTGTGGACTACTTTGGGTTTCTGAACTGTTGACACTAAAATTCTCCTCCGTAATTTCTATTTCATTTATGTATGTATTAGGAATAGGATTTTGTTAAGTATAATTAGTAGTAGTGTAGATAGAAGATAACGACACCGTCGACTAAGACGGTGCCGCTAATAATGTGGGTATGGTATGGTAACAATCAAAGTACAATAGGAATGTTGTAAAAAGTAAATATTTGTCGTAAGTGGTCTAGTAATGTTAAAATGTCAAAGTTTGGGTAATTAGAGAAGTAGGGTCTACATGATTAGGAATTAGAAATATTATATTGGTAATAAGGACAAGAGTGAGGTCATAAATATTTTGTGTATTTTATTTGTAAAAATTCTAAAAATGTGGAACCCATGTAAAATGATAAGGTTTATCTTATCTTAAAAGATAAGCTTACATGTACGAGATAATAGTTAAGGTATGGAATATGATTCATCATAGTGGATTTCTTATCCTATCTTAGAGATAAGATGGATAAGCTGGAAGTTCTATAAATAGAGAGCCACCCCCTCATTTAGCATAGAAGGAAGTAGTGAGAAATATTGTAGGAAGTGTGCGAAGGAAGCCATCAGTTTAAAGGTGTGTTGAAGAAGCCATTAAGAGGTGTAATTGTAAAGTTTCTCCCATAGTCTTGGTGAAAGGCAAGTGAAGTCAATAACACTTGAAGTACCTCATGGGTGAGATTGTAACAATTTCATGTTAATATTATAATTTACTTTGATATTTTAGATTTGTCATCATTTCGTCTTATCATAGTCGATGGTATTCTTGTGTTATGTTGTTTTGTTTCCAGATTACATCCACCAAACTAAAGGCTATGCATTAGTAAATAATCATAGCACGAGGAGTTCCTGGTGAAGAATTATCATAGTGCCGGATTGGTGATGACATTTTGGTTCCGTTTGGGACCATTCCTCGTTGGTGGATTTTCTGGAGAGATATTCCCACTTAGTCAAAAATCAATTGGAGGGTAACCTTGTTTTTACCGTGCATAGTAGTTACCATGGTAAAGTCATTTTTACCATGAATAGTAGTTACCATGGTAAAGTCATTTTTGTTGAATAGTATTTACCATGAAAAGTCACTTTTTACCGTGAATAGTATTTACCATGATAACTTCATTTTTACCGTGAATAGTGTTTACCACGGTAAAGTCGAGTTTTACACATAGTAAGTCAAGTTTTACCATAGTTTACCGTGGTCATTTCTATTTTACTTTGTAGAAAGGTGTAAAGTCACTTTCTAGTATAGTGATTCCAATTATTTGTACACATAAGTCTTGTTGATTATACTTGTGGGTTGGTATTTCATGTTGGTTACTTTTGAAAATGGGAAAGATTCTTGTTTTTTCAGCTCAATCTAATGAAGATGCTTCTTCTTTCATTCAAGAGTTTAAGCGATCTTGTATTTTAATGGCCTTATAAGAAGAGAACAATGGACTTAATTTTTCCTACCTTTTTGGATGGTTCAAAGACACTTAGGTGGTTTGAAACACTAGGTGATAATGTGAAAAATTCATGGGATTTATTAAGCGAAAGTTTTCTTGAAGAATTTGGTGAACAACGAAATATGCAGATCTCATGATCGAGATCACAAAGCTATCCCAAGGAGAGAAGGAGAAGATAAGGGATTATCATGCTCGTGTTCTAGAGCTAAGGAGGAATCTCGATGTCCGAGATCCGAAGGAAGGATTAATGGATGGGTTGATGAATGGCGTGGATAATCTCCTTTGTAAGCACTTCATTCTTGGGATGAAGCCAGAGATCAGACAATGAGTGAAGTATGACCGCCCAGCTACCATTGAACAAGCAAAGGAGATTGTAAGAAGGCAAGAAGAAAGCATGGAAGAGGAGCCCAAAGAAATTGTTGCTAAAGTAGAGCCTACACCAGCACCTTTGGTCCAGAATCCACAACCACTCCCGGTGAGCACAAATATTTCTCCTAGTACATCTACTGAGTATGAAGATTTGCTCAAAAAGATGGGTCAGTTAACTATTAATCTTCTTCAAGGAAAGGAATTTAGTTCTCAGGGAGGAGATAGAGGTCCAAAAAGAAATATTTCTGAAGTTGTATGTTATGGTTGTTATAAAAAGGGTCATTATAAGTATAATTGTCTAGATAGAGCTTCTACATCTGGTAAAGGAGATAATGATAAAGGAAAAGCACCTGTGAATTCTTTTGATGTAGTAGATAAGAGCAAAAATAATGAAGTAATGTGTTTGTAACAAAAAGAAAGAAAGAAAAAGATAATCAAGATGGAAATGATCCTAAGAAGATGAAAGAAAAACTAGTAAGAAACATAGGAGAAGAAAGTTGGGTGTACATGATTTTCTTCTTTTATAAGGGCAAGGACCATACTCCATCTTGGAAGATCTATCCAAAAGGCTCTGAAATATTACATATGGTCAACTCTTGGCTATGTCTTCTGAGAAGAGGCGGGAGTTGCGAAGTGGACTCAATGCTCGACGAAGGAAGGAGGTTGAGGTCCCTATTTTGGAGGCAGAGGCGGATCCCTATGCTCCACAAGCTGAGGTATTATGTAATGGTATTTCAATTCATGATGTCTTAGTTGATGGAGGTGCTGCGATTAATGTAATGACCAGAGTCTATAATGAATATGTTGGGTTTAAAAATTGATCGCCCTTGACACTTATGTTAAGGTCATTAAATAAAGGAAAAACTAAACCATAAGGTGTAGTTTCAAATGTGGTAATATCTATTATGGGTGTTGTATGTGTGGTAGACTTTCAGGGTGATGAAAAATGGTACCGTTGCATACCCAATCTTTGTTAGGAAGACCATGGCTAAGGAGAGTTCATGCAAGAAACTACTGGAATGAAGGTTTCATGACATGGACGTGGTAGAGAGAGGGTGTAGATAAACGTGATCCCTCGACATCATAAAGCGAGAACCTATGATTCAAGTGATGAAACCCGTGATTGGACATCCTCGATTACTCTAGTACCGTGAAGTGGACACTTTGAAGATGAAGAAAGTGAGGTGGATGTTTCAGTCATGGATATCCTTCCAGTCACACCAACTCATGACCCCATAAAATTATCTGAAGAAGAAGTTGATGATCGTCTCTAACAAATAAAGATTGGTGATGTTGTGATGGAGAGTGAGAAGGAATCCTACCTCCAGCTCTTTCGAAGGTACATACACCTATTCACTTTTGATTACAAGGAACTCCATTAAGTAAGTTGGGTAGAACATTCTATTGAGCTAGTAGATGGTGCTAAGCCCATAAAGCAAATGCCATATAGAATGAATCCTAATTTTTCCAAGACTATAAAAGAAGAAATAGATAAGTTGCTTGATGCAGGATTCATATTTGCTATGGAGAATTCAGAATGGGTTTCTCCCATTGTGATCTCAATAAAAAAGAATGGGAAGCTACGCATTTGTGTTGATTACGAGGAAGCTCAATAAGGCAATAAAGAAGGATCATTACCCTCTTCCATTTTCGGATCAGATCTTGGGCCAAGTAGGCGGCCGAGTGCTATAGTTTTGCTGATGGATATAGCGGCTACAACCAAGTTCGTATAGTAGAGAAAGATCAGCTGAAGACCACATTCACCACTCCTTGGGGAACGTTTTCTTATAGAGTTATGCCTTTTGGGTTGTGTAATGCTCCAGCAACATTCCAGCGTTTGATGAATAGGGTGTTTGAACCCTACATTGGGACCTTCATCAGAGTATTTCTAGATGATTTTTGCATCTATGGGAGCAAGTTGGACCACCTGCACCAAATGGAGACAACATTTCAAAGGTTAGATGAAGCACAAGCCTCACTAAACCCTACAAAGTGTGTCTTTGGATGTTCTAAAGGTGTTTTGTTAGGGCATGTTGTATCCAGAGATGGTATTGGTATTGATCCTGATAAAGTTTCAAAAATCAAAGATTTACCATTTCCTATTAATAGAAGTAAGTTGAGATCATTTTTAGGCCATGTGGGTTACTATAGAAGGTTCATCAAGAATTTCTCAAAGATTACACAGCCACTAACCTAATTCTTGAAGAAGGATGTTACTTATGAACCAGGAAATAAGGCACATGAAGCTTTTGGACAATTGAAGGAAGCCACGGTGTCTTCACTGTTTTTTAGAATCGAGTTGGAGCAACCCATTCATTGTGTACACTGATGCCTCGGATTCAACACTAGGAAGTACTTTGAGCCAAAAGGATGAAAATGGGAATGAACATCCAATTTACTTTGGGAGCGGACAAATGAGTAGTCTTTGAGGTAAATTATCTTTATGAATTGAAAAAGAGGCTCTAGCTATCATTTTTGTTGTAAAGAAGTTTAGAAATTACTTGTTAGGGAAAAAATTTCTAGTTAATGTGAGATCATCGAGCTCTAAAATATATTGTAAATAAGCCTAACCCATCATGGAGGATAGCAAGATGGATAATTTTGCTACAAAATTTGAATTTGATATTATAGATAGGCCGGAAAGAAGCATGTCAATGCGGATGCACTCTCTCGAGCCTATGATGGTTTAGGATCATCTTGTGATGATGATGATTTCCCTAATGCAGATTGTTATCCCTTGACACAATCCCTAGTGAATACATAGATATTTAGAATTATCTGAATGAATTCAAGTTTCTTGATGGTGCCAATGTAAAAACTAAGAGAAAGATTACTCAAGCCAGTCGTCCATATTCTATTCTGCATGGAGTATTATTTCGAATAGGACACGATGGACAGATCTGAGAGGGCGATTGGACGTGATCAAGGGAAGGAACTGCTAGAAGAATTCCATAATGGTACATGTGGAGGGCACTTCTCTGGACAACTTACAGCAAGAAGGATCTTGGATACAGGTTATCACTAGCCCACTCTTTTTAAAGATTGTTATAATTATTGTAAGACATGTGATATTTGTCAAACACATGGTAACCGTAAGACTTCATCACTCCATTATGTCCTATTCTTCCCTTGGTCCCTTTGAAAAGTGGGGAATAGACATTTTAGGTCCACTTCCAACTACATCACGCCAAAATAAGTATATTGTAGTTGCCACAGATTATTTAACCAAGTGGGTTGAAGCTAGGCCATTGAAAACAACTTCCATGGATGAAGTGGCAAGGTTCATGTATGAATGCATTGTCACTAGATTTGGTTGCCCATTAGAAATTGTAACAGATCAAGGAAGCCACTTCATTAATGAGGTGGTAGAAGCCCTAGTCAATAAGTTTTCTATTAAGCATAGGAAGGCAACAACATACAAGCCAAGCACAAATGGACAGGTGGAACGAAAAATTTTGTGTTGTGTCAAATTCTAGCAAAAGATGCAGCCTTGCAGGTACATAAATGGGATAAAAGGATTCATGCAGCATTGTGGGCATATAGGGCAACATCAAAGTCAGCAACAGATACTCCCCATTTCAGTTGGCTTATGGCATTGATCCAGTTCTTCCTATTGAGTTTGATATTCCCACTGTGAGAGTTATGAAAAATGAAAGGATGGATGAAAGTGATTCAGTAAAAGAAAGTTTGGTACATCTTCATTTGTTTGGAGGAAATGAGAGAAATAGCAAAGGATACAAGCCATAAGAAGAAAATGAAGCGAAGGAATACTTTGATCAAAAGATCCGTGGTCTCCATTTCATGTGAATGACTTGGTTCTAGTATATGATTCCGAGATACAAAAAAAGAAGAGAAAAATTTCTTCCAAAATGGATGGGGCCTACAAAATAGCAGTTGTGCATGAAAATGGTATGTACTGATTGGAGGAATTGGATGGCACTCCCATTACAAATGGGTCAACCACGACAAGTTGAAGATTTTCTAAGCATCGAATAGTCTACTCAGAGGACGGAGTAGAAGCTAGAAGGGGGAAGATGTTGACACTAAAATTTTCCTCCATAATTTCTATTTCATTAATGTATGTATTAGGAATAGGATTTTGTTAAGTATAATTAGTAGTAGTGTCGATAGAAGATAACGGAGCCGTCGATGCGGTGCCACCAATAATGTGAGTACGATAATGATCAAAGTACAATAGGAATGTTGTAAAAAGTAAATATTTGTCGTAAGTGGTCCGGTAATGTTAAAATGTCAAAGTTTGGGTAATTAGAGAAGTAGGGTCTACATGATTAGGAATTAGAAATATTATATTGGTAATAAGGACAAGGAGTGAGGTCATAAATATTTTGTGTATTTTATTTGTAAAAATTCTAAAAATGTGGAACCCATGTAAAATGATAAGGTTTATCTTATCTTAAAAGATAAGCTTACATTTATAGATAAGAGTTAAGGTATGGAATATGATTCGTCATAGTGGATTTCTTATCCTATCTTAGAGATAAGATGGATAAGCTGGAAGTTCTATAAATAGAGAGGCCACCCCCCTCATTTAGCATAGAAGGAAGTAGTGAGAAATATTTTAGGAAGTGTGTGAAGGAAGCCATCAGTTTAAAGGTGTGTTGAAGAAGCCATTAAGAGGTGTAATTGTAAATTTTCTCCCATAGTCTTGGTGAAAGGCAAGTGAAGTCAATAACACTTGAAGTACCTCATGGGTGAGATTGTAACAATTTCATGTTAATATTATAATTTACTTTGATATTTCAGATTTGTCATCATTTCGTCTTATCATAGTCGATGGTATTCTTGTGTTATGTTGTTGTTTTGTTTCCAGATTACATCCACCAAACTAAAGGTTGTGCATTAGTAAATAATCATAGCATGAGGATTTCCCGGTGAAGAATTATCATAGTGCTTTGGATTGGTGATGATAGAACCACCCCCATTTTGTAGGTTAAGGCATTATACCAAAGGAGTTATGTTCCAGTTGAGTAGATAGGGACGTACCCTTTTCTAAAACCTGCAATACAATGTTTTGAATATGTTGTTATTTTTATCTTGTTTAATTTAGATGTGGTTTTCTTGAACACCTTTTGGCAATCTTTATGACAACTATATTAGTAGTTTTTTTCGTTTCGATTCCACCTTTCTTTGACAAGCGTGTGTTTTGGTCCTGCACAACGAGTTTAGTAGTTTTCCATAAAAAGAGTAAACATCATTTCTGATTCTCAAGATCATCCAAGGATGCAAGAGAAGAGCATACGTGATGTTTCTAAAATCCAAGAAGATACCAAATGGAAAAACACTTTAATTCAAACACACCAAGTTAACCCATTCCAATTCAGATATTCCTAACAATTTCAAAGCATCAAAAAGACGTAAGAATCATTTCTGATTCCCAAGATCCCCAAGGGACATGAGGGAAGAGCATACGTGACCTTATTCTTATAAGAAAACATGCAAAGGTTTATCTAATCTAGCAAAAGCATGTAAACATACCCTACAAAAATAAGCATTAATTAGATAAAAACCTATAAAGAAGTTAACACCTAATTTTAAGAACATGGAAAGATACACGTGCGCCCTAGTTTGGGCATGTGCGCATGGGTTAGGGAGGATGTGCCACTCTGTATTTTCTGACTTACAGTGCACCTGCACCACTAGAAAGGTGTGTGCGCTAGGATCAAGGTGTGTGCGCTAAGGAGGTAAACAAAAATATTAGGATTCGACAGAACACACTCTTGCCACTAGAGAGAGTTGCCTACGCTATGGTTAGGGCATGTGTGCCACAATTGATAAAAGTAGTGCCAGAACACTTGACCATCCCATGTGCCACTAGAGATGCATGTGCCTAGGTTAGTGTGTATGCGCTAGTCTGAAAGGTTTTTACGTTGCAGTGAAGGTATAATACGAAATGGAGTCTACACCCGGGTTAGTGCGTATGTGCCCTAGTTAGGGTATGTGCGTCATGGTTAGTGCATGTGCGCCAGGGTCAACAAATAGAAGATTCAAGCTTCGACAGTGTGCCTGCGCCACCCGAGAGGTGCTTGCACCAAAATAAGTGTGCTGCCCTGTTAGTGTGCTGCACCACTCCTACAACCAAAGTATGGAAAAAAACACAACAAAGCTCACAATACTTCAAATTTTAACAAGTTAGCTTGAAATTGGAAACAACCCATTAAAATGATAACTATAAATGAGAACCTACACATATAATATTAGCAAAAATCCCAAGAAATTGAACATTAATTACTATATGTGCATATCAAAGGTTAGCCAAAACAATAGAATTCAAGCTAAAAAAATGCTAAGGGACTAGGGATCAGTCCCACCGGGTGTGCCATATGTGTGCGTGTTTATTTGTGCTTAAGCTAAGTTAGATGAATAAGAAATACCACCTAAATAGTTCTATAACAAAGCTAATGACAAAATCTAAGCACCATCAAAGATGAGAGCTAAACAAGATCAATACTAATCATAATGTATTAACTTTGAATTAACATGCTAAAGTATTCAAACCTCTACTTCTCTAGATTACCCAAAAATAGTAAATGGACCTATGTAGACTCCATGGCAATCAAATTGATTGTTTTGATCTTCAAGAACCTAGGAATGGGAGCTCATCAAAGCTTGGCTAGAAGAACCTTTGACTATTCCCATATGACCCAAGCACTTGGCAAAATGCAAGAAAGGAGGCTTAACTCTTCAAATGGTGAATTTCTCAAGAGTAACAAAGGAAAATCTTATAGTCTATTTGTTATGTGCTTTTCTCTTGTCTTATCGAGGAATTTAGGTGTAAGTGTAAAGGTAATAGGAGGGCTCTTTATATAGCCCAATGGATAAAGGAATCACTACATCCCTTTGCATGTGGGATAATAGGGATGTTGAGTTAGTTATGGATAAGGGGGGTTTAGATAGGGTTGAGTTAACTTTAGGAGGGTTTAACTTGTCTTTTAGTGAACCATGTGGATAAAGGGGGCTCATTAATTAATCAAGATGATTTAATTAATAGATGTGCAAGCTTAAAGAAGCTTTTAGAGGAAATTAGCATGACTTAGACTATAAAAGGGATTATATCAATTAAATATTGATTTATTGGTTAAATGAAAGGAGAATATAATTAATTAGTCTATATAGAGGGGGATTAATTAATAGAAGGTCATTAATTAGCGTATTTTTTGGATAGGTGACTTAATTAATTAGCGTAGTGTAATTAATTAACGACGATCGGAGAGAAGGTGAACACTTTTGATGGTATGTCACCAATTTGCAGGAAGGGAGATAATTAGTGTAATTTAAGTATTTAAATTTCTCGAAACGTAATTATGGGTGTCTACATGAAGGATAAATCTTATGGGTATTTATATTTTCTAATGTAATTGATATACCCCCAAATCTTCACATTCTATTTGTATATTTCAAACAACAATTTCCATGTCCTTTCATCAACTTTATGTTCTCCAACTTATTTATTCTTCTATTTTCCAAATATATCTATCTTTAAATAACT
This sequence comes from Taxus wallichiana var. yunnanensis, assembly GCA_018340775.1. Classification (NCBI taxonomy): domain Eukaryota; kingdom Viridiplantae; phylum Streptophyta; class Pinopsida; order Cupressales; family Taxaceae; genus Taxus; species Taxus wallichiana. Next base: position 2,261,126 of record CM031238.1, read on the forward strand.
CCATTTTTGCACCATCTCAATTGGAAACCTTCATACATTATGTCAATATGTGTAACTACAATGATATACAAGGGGTAAGAGGAATGGGTGTAATAGTGTGAGATGTTAATAAAACATAGTTAACCTTGAATTCGGAATCATTTTGTGATTGATAGGGATCATAGAAGATTCTACTTCATCATATTAGTCGATGCAATAAGAAAATAATCAAGAAAATGGAGAAAATCAGGTTCTATTTGTATGTAAACAAAACTATTTCCCTCCCAGGGTGGCAGTCTTATAATCCACCTAACCTCCGGTAGCGGTTTTGTGACCACCAGTCTGTATTGGGCGGTGGTCCTGTCACTTTTGATGGAAAAATAAAAGGAAGCTCAATGGATGTAAATTTGAAGCACCCAACCTTGTCCCTTCCCTTCCATGACCTTTCACATCCTGTAGTGCATGGGAGGACATGGAAGAGGCTATAAATGCTTAGAAGGAGAAAAGGAATGGATCATCGGAAGCAAGATACTTCATGGGAGTAAGTACAAGAGTTGTAAGTGTTGTAATTTGATTTTGTAAAAGGAGTTTGAGAATAGACTTATCGTGTAGTTGGTAGGAAGTGTGAGACATTTTCAATAACCTTTTTCATTTATTGTGAAGTAGGTATCTCATACATTTTTAAATTAGCCAATAAAGTAAAAAGGGGAGAAAGATTGGTTTGCCCTTCCCAACTGGTTTTCCTCCTCGGGAGGTTTCTAGGATAAAAATTCTTTGGTGTTAAAGAGCTCAAGTGTTTTTTCTTTATCTAAAAGTTCTAGTTCTAAAGCATAATTAATTCAATCACTAGCTCAACTGTCATTTTCATTGAAAGTAGTAAAACAAATTTAAGTTGTGATTTATATCAAAGCTAACAAGTATCTAGGACTGTGGTATTTCATTCTTGTAGATTGTATGACAAGTGACAAGGTTTAAGGGAGAAGAAGCTTTACCTTGTGATCCAGACATCTCTACAAAGAAGTGGAAACAGAGAATCTGGGGACAAATGGAGGGAGACAACCTGCTACAGAGAGTTGAAATGCTAGAGACCATGATGGGAAGGTTGTATAGAAAACAAGAATAACTCTCATATTTACAAAAGATGACTTCTATTAAGTATAGGGATGAGCCACACGAAGGAAAATGTAGAAGAGCATGAGGAAGAGACTCCAATTGCAAAGGTAAAATCTGATCACGCTCCTTTCAAAGTTGAAATTAAGGTAGAAATTAAGAGCTTTAAAGGACAAGTAGATGAAGAGATTTTAGATAAATGGTTATGATTGGAATCCTACTTCAATATACATAATGTCAAGGAGGTGTAAAGGATTACCTTTGCACGCCTCAAAATGGAGGGTCATGCTCTGGTTTGGTGGGAGACCCACTTGGCCACTTGTGAAAAGAAGAACAATCCAATTTTCAGTACTTGGGAGGGCTTTAAGGAATTACTTAAAGCTAATTTTTATCCTATTGGCCATAAAGCTGACCAGATGATCAAATTGCGGTGTTTTAGACATGACGAAGTTAAATTGTGCATGATTATATGATGGAGTTTTGAAGGCAAGTCGTGTTGTTAAATATGGAATTGGAGGATGAGGATATTGTGACTAAATATTTGGGAGGACTTCACACTCACCTTCGGAGAAAGGTCATCTCCAAAAGCCTAAGGATCTCAATAAGGCATGCGTGCATGCGTACTACATAGATGATAAGAAGAAGTAAGGAGAAGTAGAGTCAAGGCAAAAACAATCAAAAAATCAAGTAAAGAAAGAGTTAGGGCAAACAAGTTACAAGGGTAAGTTGAAAGGGAAAGGTAAAAAAACTACCACTAATTTGAATACTTGTAAAGATCCCAAGAATTTTTGCAAGAATTGTGATATTAATGGTCATAGTGACGTTGCGTGTTGGAAGTTGCATCTGGAGTTACATCCGAAGAACCGAACCAAGGACAAAATAAGTCCATGAAAACTATAAAGAAATATGGGGAGGTAGAAATTAAAGATGAATCTGATGTAGATGAGAGGCTTGGATGCATGGCCACCAATATGGATAGCCAAGAAGAAGAAATGAGTAAATTGTTCCAGATCAAGAGAACCAAGGTAAATGCTTTAGTTGATACCGGTTCTCAATCAAATTTGATTTCTGATGCAGTTGTGAAAAATATTGGTCTTGAAACCTATGAACACCCACATCCATACCCTCTAGGATGGGTGAAGAAAGGTGTCAAAATTTAGGTAACCAGAAGATGTAGGTTCAAGTTTGGGATAAATTCCCAGTATGTTGATGTATTAGAAGCTGATGTTATTCCCCTTGATGCTTTTGATGTTGTTTTTGGGAGCCCTTACTTGTATATCATGGATGCCATATTCATGAGAAGGGATAACCGTTACAGATGGGTCAAGGATGGGGTCATCTAAAACATCTGACACACCAACATAAGTCATGAGTTACTATGGTAAGTGTTAACCAGGAAAAATAGCTTATTCAGCAAATCATAATTAGTTTTATTTACTTTTGTTAAAGGATAAACAGGATGGGGTATAAGTTTTAGATATTTCTAACTAGGGTACGAAAGATCTGGACATTATTATTCAGTCTTTTCAGGAAGTTTTTTAGGCTCCTAGTGGGTTACCACTAAAATGAGAGGTAGATCATTATATTTAGTTGTTTCTAGAGTCTCATCTATTAACATCGATTGTATTGGCAATCCTTGTCGAGAGAATCTGGAGTGAAGAAAAAACTTGAGGAGTTGTTAGACTAGGGCATGATCTAGGTGAGCATATCACCATGTGGTTCACCTACTTGTGATGGTGCTAAAGATAGATGGATCTTGGAGAATTTGCATCGACTACCGTGCTTTAAAAAGATCACCATAAAATATATATATATATCCACTTCCCGCATAGATGACCTCTTGGACTAGCTTCAACATGCCAAATTATTCATGAAGTTGGATCTAAATTTCGGTTATCACCAAGTCAAAATGAAGGAAGAGGATATATGGAAGACCTCCTTCAAGACAAAACATGGTTAGTACTTCCATTTGGTTTATGTAATACACCAACCTACATTTATGAGATTGATGAATGATGTATTACGGGATTTCATAGATTCATGTGTCATTTTTTATCTGGATGATATCTTGATTTTTAGTGCCACATGGGAGGAACATCTAATTAATTTACAACAAGTCTTGCAAGTTCTCGGGAGAAATAATCTGCTATGTAATATGAAGAAATGTAAATTTTCCATACAAATCACTTGTATACCTTGGGCACGTGGTTAGAGGAGGAGAGATAAAAGTAGATACGAATAAGGTGGAAGCCATTACCAATTGGCCAACACCAATGGGAGCCAAAAATACAAGGAGTTTTATGGGAGAAGTACAATACATGCGGAAATTCATTCCAATATTCTCTACGATTGCAACACCTCTACACACAAAGTGGCCATAAAGAGAAAGGGTTTTGACTGGGGTAAGAACAAGATAAATCCTTTGAGTTATTGAAACATAAGATTAGCCATGCTCTAATTCTTTCTTCCTAATTTGTAGTATGCTTTTGAAGTAGAGATAGATACCAATGATTATGCTATGGGGGCGGTGTTTCTACAGGAGGTAAGCCAATATCCTATCATTCTAAGACCTTTACTTCAATAGTTAGAGGATATTAAGTATATGATAAAGAAATGTATGTACTATTTCAAGCCATTAAGAAATGGAAAAATTATTTATTGGGTAAAGAAACTATTGTGCACACCGACCACAAACCTCTCCAATATTTACAAGTATAGTCTAAGTTGTAGTAGGTACAACACTACAAATGGATGAGGTTCCTTCAAATAGTTCCATATGGTGATCAAATACAATAAGGTCAGTAGAAATTTGATGGTAGACATGTTTTCCGGCCGCCAACATAGGAGAAAATCTCCTTCTTGGCCATTATTTCTCGTGTCAAGCCCTTCACGAAGGAAGCTTATATGGAATCATATGCTCATGAGAAAGACTTTGGGGTGACATATCAGCAGTTGCAGTCCCAAGGGGCTGAAAATACGGGCTTCTCTATCGATGGGGGAAACTTTGTGTGCCAAAAGAAGAACGTATTCTATTGATAATGGAAGAACATACCTTGAAATTAGCAAGACATTTCAGTGTTGGTAAGACCTTAGCCCACTTGCAAAGGTACGTATGCCCAATATGTAAGAAGAAGTATCAAAATTTATACATGGATGTAAACTATGTTGTACCAGCAAGCCTAAGACTAGGAAGGAGGGCTTGTATATTCCATTACTAGTACCTAATCATCTATGGGAGGACATTTCTATGGATTTTATAGGAGGATTACCTATGTCTAAACATGGCCATGACTATCTCTATGTTGTAGTTGATAGATTCAATAAAATGTGTATTCTTATGGCATGTAAAAAGACAATAAAAGCACATGAGGCAACATATATTTTATTTGCTAATGTATGGGTGTATTTTGGCTTTTCAAAGTCTATTGTTTCTAATAGGGATTCTAGGTTCTTAGGGAAGTTTTGGAATACTTTGTGGGATAAGATGGACACCAAGTTATAGAGGAGCATGACCTTCCATCCATAGACACATGGATAGATAGAAGTGGTGAACATGAATTTGATACAACTTATCGAGGATATAATAGAAAATATGCCAAGAATTGGGAAATAATAGCAAATATGAAAGGAATTAGGATGATTCCTTATCCTACATTCAACATTCCTGAAACTTGGTAGTACACACATTCACATGAAGTCACCATTTGAAGCATGCTTGGGGTATCTACCTACAAATCCACCGGACATAACAATGGGAAGTAGGATGAGGAGAAGACACGAGACAAAGGTGACTAGAGAAAACAAATTAATTGAGAGGATTTGACAAATCCATCTCAAGGTCGAGAACAATTAGAGAAATACCAAGCAAAGTACAAAGCTAGACATGACCAACACATGAGAGATCACAAGCTTCACGTTGGAGATAGAGTTTTTATTTACTTGAGTAAGGAGAGACTACAAGGTCAGGTACAAAATCTCAAGCCACTACGATATGGACCCTTCACCATATTGGAGTAGGTTGGAGAAAATGCATTTTAGTTTGATTTGCCATCTTTTATGCAGATGTACTCAATAGTGAATTGTGAGAACTTGCACCTATATGAACCATCCATGCTTGATGAAGATGAAGGACTACGATTCTACCTTCCATAGAATATCGTGTCTTGGATTCACTGGGTGAGTTGGAGGAGGACATAGTGTTGTAACAAAAGGTTATATAAACAAGAAGAGGTCCATAAGATTCTTAGTAGATTGGACTTAAAGTAAAGACACCAAGGTAGGCCCGGTGGTACTCAAAGGAGAAAGTGAGGGAATTATTTCCTCATCTACTCCCCCATAAAGATTTTGTGGGACCAAAATCCTCTTGAGAGGGGAGGTGTGATCCATAGGGATCATATAAGACTCTACTTCATCAAATCAACTAGCACCAAGAAGAAAATAATCAAGAAAATGGAGAAAATTAGGTTATGTATGTATATAAATAGAACTACCACCCTCCAAGGGTAGCAGCGTCATGTAACTTCCACCCATCCCGGGTGGCATTCCTATACCACCGATCTACACCAGGCTGCGATCATGTCACTTTTGATGAAAAAAAATAAAATGGTAGCTTGAATGGATGCCGATTTGAAGTGTATGATCTTGTCCCTTCCCTTCCATGACCTTTCCCATCCTCCAATGCACGGAGGACATGGAAGAGGCTATAAATACTTGGAAGCAACAAAGGAATGGATCATTGGAAGAATAAGACTTCATGGGAGTAAGTGCAAGAGTTCTAAGTGCTGGAATGTGAGTTTATAGAAGGAGTTTGAGAACAAAGCAGTCAAGTAGTTGGGAGGAAGTTTGAGACATTATCAATTTACTTTCTCACTTATTGTGAAGTTTGTATCTCTTATATTTTTCAAATTGGCTAATAAAATAAAAAGGGGAGAAATATTTTTTTTCCCTTTCCAACTAGTTTTCCTCCTCTAGAGGTTTCTAGGATAAAAAATTTGGTGTTAAGAAGATTAAGTGTGTTTTCGTTATCTCTGCACTTTCTAGTTCTAAAGCACAATTAATTCAATCACTAGCTGAACATTCATTTTCATTGAAATTAGAACAACAAATTTAAGTTGTGATTTGTAGAAGTTCCAAAGTTGAAGGTTTTACAGATCATTTTGACCATCATAAACCTTTTTTATCTTTCTTAGAGAAGGCAATTAAAAAATTGCATAATTCCTTTAGGCATACATGTTATTTGGAGACTAATTTTAATTGAAAAATGTTTTTGAATTTGAAGCAATTGTGTAGTGAGATAGAGACCATCTATCTCTAATTAATATCATTTTTGTTGAAAATATAATATAATCATTAGTTGATATATAACCCTTTAATAACTAAAATTATATAATAATTCAAGAGAGGTGCATCGTATATCAATATAAATCAACATTTTTGAGACAAATATATTTAATATATGTATTTATATTCTTTATTTCAAATTATAGTTTTGATATAACTATGAATGAGCATATAATTGGACCATTTACTACAACCCCATAGAATATTTTATAAAAAAGGACCACATGTAAAGGTTAACAAGTATAAATGAGGATAACGTGGATGACTCATTAAAATATATATATGCCAAAATTATCACAATTATTAAGTCAACTTATACATTAAAATAGTCACAATGACTCACTCATATTTTTGTTTATGTTAAATGAGTGACTTACATAAAGTTTCTCGATTCTATTCACCATATTTGATAATTATAGTTAAAAATATCACACAGATACTTGTGGGCACATAGCTTAGGTAAATTTTAAATTATTTCACCTACATTATCACACGAGAATGAGCGTGACTATATAAAATCATAAATTATCACTTTATTTATATAGTAAATATTTGTTTGGTTCTTTTGTTTTTCCATATGTTGATAAAATATATAGAGAGGTTGCTTTTTGTGTAAAGGTTTATGTTATATTATGGGGCATTAAGCTATCCAAAGTGATAAATATAATATATATATCTATAGAGAGAGAACCCTAAATATTATTAATAACCTCAAAAAAAAACTAATCCTTGTTGTATGGTGAAAAATATTATGGAAAAATCTTGGAACAATATTAAATCCTTCCATATGATCTCCATTTCCATGTGTATAGGGAGGAAATAAGTGTGTGGTTTGATTAGCTAACATGGGATTTGATTATGAAGAGGTAATCAAGTGGAGATTGATATAATATTTTTCCAAGTGCATTATTACCATTTTAAACCTTGAGGAGGTAATCAATCAATAGTAGAACAACTAGGGTGAGGTCTAAGGTATAATGTGAGAAACCTTTGGTTATCATATTTTGAGTTTCTGTCATTAAAATTTTGTCTTTAATATCAAAGTGAAAGGAATCTCACATGATCTAAAGTGTGTTAAAATAAAATTCCAAAATAGGAGTGAAAACAATCAAATCACAAAGGATTCGAGTGAGATATTTTTCTCCAACCAGTTTGATTATTGTGAAATAAAAATGGAAAATATAGGTTTGTAATGGAACCATCCTTCTTATAGACTCGAAAATAAACAAAACAATGTGGAAAATCAATAAAAGATGGGGTCTTAGTAAATTCATTGAGAGAATTAAAGGGTATGACATGGCCCTTTCAATTGAGTTTGATAAATCATTGAGGAACTAAACTATTATGATTAGAGGATTGATAGTGGAAGTATCCAAATATGAAATGGAATGTTCTTAGCCATCATGTCATTATACAACTTATTTATATGGAATCCTAATTTTCCCTTCTACAAATGACACCTGAAACTATTGATATGATTTTTTTTTAAAAATGGTGAGGGTCTCTATTATTTGACTAATCATGTGGTTGGGGAAATGTTGAGTTGTGGAGCTCAATTACTTCAGTTTAGCATGCAATGGAAACTTGCTAGAAAATATAGTAACCATCATCGGTTAAGGGGGACTAGCAAGGTGGTCAAGTATGACCAGCATTGGTCATGCAAGGGAGGAACCGGTAGCGGTTAGCTCTAACTGGCATCGGTTACCAATGTGAGGATGTTTTAATTAACTCTCGGAATTAGATCTATTTTTAGTATTAAAGTATATCTATTGATTGTAATTACATGGATAAGTTCCCTAAGTCTATATCCAATTATATAAGCATAAAAGCTAGGGTTTAGAATAATGATTTACAAGAATTAAAATAAACTTGCAAAAAGTTGGTAAGAGAGAGAATTCTTAGCGATGAAGCAAAAGATTGAGAAAAAGAAAGTACTATACATCTGAGAGGTGTGGAAGATTGTAAATCTTCATTATATATCATGTAAAAGCTTTGGATAATAGATTGGATTGTTTCTTGGTGGACGTAGCCCACACTGGGTGAACCACGTTAAATCTGGTGTTGATTTATGTCTCTTGTTTTGTATATTTCTTATGTTAGAATATTTGTTTTTATTTGCATGTATGCTTAGATCTGATATATTGTCTGTACAACCGGTGTGCTAACTCTAACAACTGATATCAGAGATTTGTTTGAGGGTTTTGTGTGTTGAAACATTTACTCACGAAGGGGTTTTTGATTGAGTGGGAGCTACAACAATGACAAAATAAAACAAATACAAGAAAAATTTGATGGTCATAATTATCAATTATGGAAGATGCAGATTGAGGATTATCTGTATCAAAGAGATTTATATTTACCATTGGATGAGAATTTTAGACCTACGAAGATGACTGATGAAGACTAGAAGATTCTTGACATAAAGGCTTTGGGATCTATAAGATTGAGCCTGGCAGCATTTGTGGCTTCCAATATTACAGAAGCGGCTTTTACTAGTAGAGTTAATGAAATCTCTTGCTAATTTATATGAAGAACCTAGTGCTTCAATAAAGTTTATTTGATGAAGAAACTATTTAGTTCTAAGATGCATGAAGGTGAATCTGCATCTAGTCATTTGAATGATTTCCAATCTATTGTAAATTAGTTAAAATCAGTTGCTATACCATTTGATGATGAAGTAAAAGCACTTTTATTCTTATGTTCTTTTCTTGATAGTTTGGATAACTTGGTAATCGATGTTATTAATACAACATCTACTAATAATATTTTAAATTTTGATGATGTGGTTAGTATAATCTTAAATGAAGAAATTACAGAAAGAGTAAAGAGGAATCATCATCCTGGAAATTCTTTGAATGTAGAAAGCAAAGGGTAGGCGAAGGAGAGATCCAAGAGTAAGAGTAATGGAAATCAAATTCAAGGGATAGCAGATCTAAATCTAGAAGTAAGGGAATTACTTGTTGGAAATGTGGAAAGAAAGGACATGCAAAGAAATATTGTTGGTCAAAGGATAAAGAGAACCAACAACCAAACAAAGGTAAAGAAGCAAATCTTGTTGCATCAAAGGTAATGCAAGATGCTCTTATTCTTTCTTTAGATAATAGAATTGAATCATGGGTTTTAGATTCAAGAGCTTCTTTCCATGCAACCCCTAATAAGGATTATTTCAGAAATTATGTCCAGGGAAATTTTGGGCATGTTTATTTGGGTGATGATGAACCTTGTAGTATTACTAGTAAAGGGGAAGTTCATCTAAAATTGTAGAATGGAAATATATGGGTATTGAAAGATGTGAGGCATGTGCTAAGCCTCAAGAGGAATCTTATTTCTGTAGGGCAAATAGGTGAATCTGGTTGCATGGTTACTTTTACAGTAGACTCTTGGAAAGTCACCAAGGGTTATTTTTTGTGGCAAGAGGTAAGAAGGTAGGAACATTATATTTATCTACCTGTATTACTAATTCCTTTTCTACATTATCTACTTCATATTCAAATGTATGCATGTGGCATAATCGGTTGGGTCATATAAGTCAAAAAGGAATGAATCTTAAAGGCTAAGGGTAAGTTATCATATTTGAAATATTTAGATCTTGATTTTTGTGAGCATTGTATCTTTGGAAAGTAAAAGAGAGTGAGATTTATCAAAGTTGGGGCAACTAAAAAGGAGCAAAAATTAGAGCTTGTACACTTAAATGTGTGAGGACCAGCTCAGGTAGCTTCTCATGGAGGATCCCAGTATTATGTTACTTTCATTGATGATGCTACAAGAAAGGTATGGGTTTATTGTATTAAACATAAATATGATGTTTTTGAGACTTTTAAAAGATGGAAAGCCCTTGTTGAGAATGAATCAAATTCTAAGTTAAAGTGTCTTAGATCTGACAATGGTGGTGAATACTATAAGCAAGGATTTCAATTATTATTGTTCATTGAATGGGATACGTAGAGAAATAATGGTTCCAAGAACACCACAAGAGAATGGTGTTACAGAAATAATGAACAGACAATCATGGAATGTGCTAGAAGTATGAGAATACATTCTAGACTTCCCTTACAGTTTTGGGTGAAAGCAGTTGATACTGAGGTTTATTTGATTAATCGTGGGCCTTCAAGTTCACTAGATGGAGGAATACCAGAGGAAGATTGGACTAGAAAAGAGGTAGATCTTTCTTTTCTTAAATTTTTGGTTTAGAATCTTTTGTACATGTTGATGACAAAAATATGAAAAAGTTGGATGCAAAATCCAAGAGATGCACTTTTATTGGTTATGGATCCGTGATTTTGGTTTCGTTTTTGGGATTTAGAGAAGTTTAAAATTATTAGGAGACATGATGTTGAATGGAATGAAAAGAGAATGTACAAATCAAATTTTGGTACCCAAGGATGAACCGGTTGAGAAGTTTGTGAATGAAAATGAACTCTCAATTTAAAAGTATTACCTATAGGGTTACATAGCAACCAAAGTCAATCAACCCATGACTAGAACTAGTCGATGAATTGATATCAATTACGAGTATCCAAACCAGCATCGATTATCAAAACCGACGTCAGGTTAGAGGTGACCAACATCGGTCATCGGTCACATTAGATTTGGATAGGAATGTCCAGGAGGTCCAGATTGAGCCTCCAGTACCCCAAACTCTTGTGAGAAGGTCACAAAGGGTAAGTAAACCTCCAAAAAGATTTACACCTTCTCTATTTTATTTATTATTGACTGATAATGGTGAACTAGAGAGCTTTGAAGAAGCAATGCAGGATAAGACCCACGTCCAGTGGGAGCATGGCATGGATGAGGAGATGGAATCCTTGGAACAAAACCAAACTTGGGATTTGGTTAAGTTTCCAGTAGGTAAGAGAACATTGCAAAACAAGTGGGTTTACAGGATTAAGGAAGAAAAGGGTGGATAGAAAAGGTACAAGGCAAGGCTTGTAGTAAAGGGATTTGCACATAAAGTAGGTATTGACTTTGGTGAAATATTTTCTCTCTGTTGTTAAAATGACTTCTATTCATACTGTATTGAGCTTAGTTGTAGTAGAAGATTTGTATTTAGAGGAACTAGATGTGAAGATGTCTTTCCTTCATGGTGATTTGGACGAAGAGATCTATATGCAAGTGTAACTACAAGGGTAAGAAGTCAAGGGTAAGGATAAATTAGTGTGTAGGTTGAAAAAGAGTCTATATGGGCTCAAGCAAGCTCCAAGGAAATGGTACATGAGGTTTGATAGTTTTATGAATGGGCATGATTACTTGAGATGTGAATCTAACCATTGTGTTTATTTCAAGAAACTTGAAAATGGGAGCTATATTATTTTGTTACTTGTATGTGGATGATATGTTTATTGCAGGATCTAGTATGCAGGACATTGGTGATTTTAAGGGAAAGCTAGCTCACACATTTGATATGAAGGATTTAGGAGCTGAAAAATAATCCTTGGCATGCATATACATAGAGATAAGAAAAACAAGAAATTATATTTGTCTCGGGAGGATTATATCTACAAGGTGTTAGAAAGGTTCAACATGCAAAATGTAAAACTGTTAGTATGCCTATGGCTGGACACTTCAAATTGAGCAAAGATTAGTGTCCTTCATCACATGAGGAGGTCAAATACATGACATGAGTGCCATATGCTTCAGCTGTTAGGAGTCTCATGTATGTTATGGTTTTTACCAGACCAAACATTGCACAAGTAGTGGGAGTTATGAGTAGATATATGGCTAATTCAAGTAAAGATCATTGGATGGTAGGAGGAGCACTATTGGATATATTTTTATAGTAGGTGGGATGGAAGTTAGCTAGATTTCAATATTGTAGAAGGTTGTGGCTTTATCTACTACAAAGGTAGAGTATGTTGCAGCTACAGAGGGCTAAAGCAAGGAGATGATATGGATGAGTAGGTTCATGGAAGAGTTGGGAAAATGTAAGGTAATTATAAATTGTTTAGTGACAATCGAGTGCAATTCATTTGGTAAAGAAATTAGAAATTCATTCAAGAACGAAACACATTTAGTTGAGGTATCACTTCATATGACAAGTATTGGAGGATGGACAATTGAATCTAGAAAATATTCATACAAGCAAGAAAAACCTACATATATGCTAACGAAGCCATTAGAAAAAAAGAAGTCGGAGCTACACTCCACTTTTGTTGGTCTTCGAGTTTGAGACTTGAAGAGGAAGAAACAGAGCTAAGGAAGGATCCAAGAATGACATTGTGTAGGTATGGTGTAGTAATTAATCTCCAAGTGGGAGATTGGTTGAGTTGTGGAGCTCAATTACTTTAGTTTAGCATGCAATGGAAACTTGTTGGAAAATACAAAGAATCATCATCGGCTAAGGGGGACCGACATCACTCACCTAGGACCAGCAAATGGTATGACAAAAATCAGTCAAGCAAGGAGGAACCGACAACAGCTTAGGTCTAACCGACATCGTTACTGTATGAGGATGTTTTAATTAACTCTCAGGAATTAGATCTATTTTTAGCATTAAAGTATATCTATAGATTGTAATTTCATGGCTAACTTCCTTAAGTCTATAAATGACTATATAAGCATAAAATCTAGGGTTTAGAAGAATGATTACCCGAATTAGAAATAACTTTTAAAAAGTTGGTGAGAGAGAGAATTCTTGGTGATGAAGCAAAAGCTTGAGAGAAATAAAGTACTGTACATCTGAGAGGTGTGGAAGATTGTAAATCTTCATTGTATATCTTGTAAAAGCTTTGGATAATAGATTGGCTTGTTTCTTGGTGAATGTAGCCCACACTGGAGTGAACCATGTTAAATTTGGTGTTGATTTATGTCTCTTGTTTTGTATATTTCTTCTGGTATAATATCCACTTTTATTTGCATGTATGCTTAGATCTAATATATTGTCTGTACAACCGGTGTGCTAACCCCAACAAAAATTCATGACTTTAAACCATTTTCCATGGATATTATAATATAACATCTTTATCCTTTAGGTATACTCCAAGATAAACAACTAGGAAGGCCAATAATAACATGGTTAAAGGTAAGAAATTTAAGGCTTTTGAAGAAATAAAAGGGAGGAAGACACAAACATACTACTCATTTACTCTAATCATGAATGATCTACTACTATTCCCCTAGTCATCATATTTAGGAGGTAAGAGAAAATGGAATTTTTGTGAGGTTAAATAAGACAAAATGCACAGGATTGCAAAGGTCTTGGAAGTTCAAAACAATGTTGTGTAGAATATAGTAGCTGAAAACAACATTCTTAAAAGGAGTTGAAAGAACTTAGTACACACCTAGAGGAAGAGAAGGATAGAAATTGTGATGGGTAGAAAGAGGTATAAAGGGAAGTAAATGTGGATTTGTATCAACTTAAAGTAAGTCTCAAAGAAGTTAAAAACAATATTTAAAATATGAAGTGAGAGAAAATTGTAGTGAAGGATAATGTTGACAAAATGGTGCCTTACAACAGTCTCAGTAATGAAAAATTGGAAATAATTCTATTGTTATGTAGGAATGTCTTGATAAAATAAAGGAAAGGGATAATACTGGTAAATTAATTGGTAAATGACACTAAAAGTAGGCCAAGATTACAGTTCAGATATACAAGTGGGATAGTGGCTTAGGGGAAACCAAATGAATTCCCTAAAGGAAATCTAGAAGGTTGCCATAGTTCTCAATGACTTGGAATCTTAATGAATTATATTTTTATTTCTTTGCTAACTAGTATATGTCCTTGAATTTATTTAGAACTTTTGATAACCGATAATTGATCATTGTGGTATTTCCCTTAAGGATGTTTTATTTCTTTGTCTCTATGTAGCCTTATTTATATATTGTTCCTTAATGTTATTTATTTATTTTTACAAGGGATATTTCCTCTCTCAAAACCCTATTTTTTACCATGTAATCAAATAATATAACCACTACCTCCTATATATACTCTACTTAAGCCATGGTTATTCCACGGACCAACCTACCAACAACAAAAAGAAGTGATAAGATAATATAAAATGTTATGTAGGCCACAAGATAGCCACACATATCCCTAAAAATATATATGTTAAGGGCATAACATTACCCTCCCCTCAAAATAGCATAACAACTCTTGATGTTGCTACAAGAAAGCTTCATCCTCCCATATTGCATCTTCATGGTTCATATTTTTCCACTTGATCAAATAGTCCTCAATTATTTTTGGATATCCTTGGTTTCAAGATGAATTATACCTCTTCATCTAATTTTGGCAACTAAATATTTACAAAAATATCTATGCAATTACCTTCTTCAAAAAGATACATGAAATATTGGATGTATTCTGGTGGAGTAGGGTATCTCTAACTTGCATGAAACGATTTCAATGTTTATTTGGATCTTATGAGGGCCATAATACTTAGGAGATAATTAATTATCCTTTTTATATTGATTTAAATACATACTTTTATGGTTGTAAATACACAAATACCCAATAATCTATTTATAAAATCCTCTCACTATGATGTTAAGACACTTGCTACTTTTTATATTATGTGTCATTGTCAAATTCTCTCTCAAGATAGCTAATACCTCTTGTTAATGTTGAATATGTTCTTCAAAAATATTAACATTTGGTTGCACCTCGGGAAGAAGTTATGAATGATGTTAGATAAAAATAAAGATCCAAAAATGGAGACATTTTGGAAGATGTGTCGAAGGAAGTGTTATCCAAAAATTACTAGTGAAGATTGGATCTTGATCACTTACAATAATCATTGGGAATGTGTGTATATTTTAAATTACATCAACAAAATAAAAATTACTCTATTGGATATAAATGATTGTGACATAGAAAAATGGTTATATTTCATGAGCATGTCTAAAACTACCATCATAATGTTTTTATCTTTTGATCTAGGAAAACATGTGACAAATTCCATGGAAACCTCCTCTCACCATTGACTAGTAATCAATAAGGGTATTTAAAGACTTTGAGGTCTTAATTATTTCACCCTTGTTTTTTTGGCACACCATGCATTGAGATAAAAATTTATGGATATATTCATTAACACCCTCCCAAAAGACATTTTCTTGAT
>CM031238.1:2276707-2286707 GCA_018340775.1 Taxus wallichiana var. yunnanensis
AAAGGATGTAGAAATATAGTGAAAAAATCACGCCATAAAAACTACCCCAAACAATGCATTCAGTGCAAAAGAAGACATGATAATGAGTATACCAGATTTTGTTGATGGAGGGTAGATCCAAATGATCCACGAGCTGCATAGAACATACGAGATCAAAGAAATATATTTTGTAGGAAATTTTTTTATGTTTGAGTACAATGCATTTGACATGATTTCAACCGTGTTCATGCCGGGTATCTGCTTTTGAAAAAAATTTTTATAATTATTGATTTTTTAAAGATTTTTTACAAATTTTTAGGATTTTTTAATTTTTTACAATTTTTATGATTTTTGATTTTTTACAAAAAAATTTATGATTTATGATTTTTTTACAAATTTTTTATGATTTCTTATTTTTTAGAAGAATTATGAGTAGAAGGTCATCTGGAAGAAAAAATATGCCCCAATGAGAAGAAAGGGTTTCTCGACAGCAAAAATATACCCCACAGAGAAAACGGACAAAAAATGATTATTTAATAAAAAAATCATTGTGACGGGTGGTAGAAGAAAATTAAAAGACCACAATAGTCACATCACCTCATGTGATCACTGTGATAAGTGAAAATCACCATGTGGGGGGGGGGTGGGTCAAAGTCAAAGTAGCCTATATATATCAATCCATGGGGGGTAAATCATTGCAGCTCATTATTTGATACCAAAATCTATCAGTTTGATTATTGATTTTTCTCTGACATGCGGGAGAGATGGCTCTGAGTTCAGTTCGGATGAGATGTAAACACTATTCGAGAGTACATGTGGTCTCCAAAGATGGAACCCGGGTAGGTGAAGTAAACAAATTTCATTTTGAGCTCATTTAATGCATTTATTGTTAGGTAGAAATTGGCGTGACAACATATGTGCGGCCCTCAAAGTGTCGACACTAAAATTTTCCTTCGTAATTTCTATTTCATTAATGTATGTATAGGATGTTGTTAAGTATAATTAGTAGTAAAGGTCCCGATGAAGATAACGACGCTCGCTCTACGATATGTCGCCAATAATGTATAGTACGGTAATAGTCAAAAGTACAATAGGAATGTTGTGGTAAAAAGTAAATAATTGTAAGTAAGTGGTCCAAAGTAATGTTAAAATGTCAAAGTTGGGGTAAGTAGAGAAGTAGGGTCTACATGATTAGGAATTAGAAATATTATATTAGTAATAAGGACAAGGAGTGAGCTCATAAATATTTTGTATATTTTATTTGTAAAAGTCTAAAAATGTGGAACCCATGTGAAATGATAAGGTTTATCTTATCTTAAGAGATAAGCTTACATGTACGAGATAAGAGTTAAGGTATGGAATATGATTCGTCGAGTGGATTTCTTATCCTATCTTAGAGATAAGATGGATAAGCCCGGAAGTTCTATAAATAAAGAGGCCACCCCCTCATTTAGCATGAAGGAAGTAGTGAGAAATATCATAGGAAGTGTGCAAAGGAAGCCATCAGTTTAAAGGTGTGTTGAAGAAGCCATTAAGAGGTGTAATTGTAAAGTTTCTCCCATAGTCTTGGTGAAAGGCAAGTGAAGTCAATAACACTTGAAGTACCTCATGGGTGAGATTGTAACAATTTCATGTTAATATTATAATTTACTCTGATATTTCAGATTTATCATCATTCCTTCTTATCATAGAATATGGTATTCTTGAGTTATGTTTGTTGTTGTGTTTCCAGTTACATCCACCAAACTAAAGGTTGTGCATTAGTAAATAATCATAGCACGAGGAGTTCTCGGTGAAGAATTATCATAGTGCCGGATTGGTGATGACATTTTGGTTCCGTTGCAGGACCATTCCTCGTTGGTGGATTTTCTGGAGAGATATTCCCACTTAGTCAAAAATCAATTAGAGGGTAACCTTATTTTTACTGTGCATAGTAGTTACCATGGTAAAGTCATTTTTACCGTGAATAGTAGTTACCATGGTAAAGTCATTTTTGCTGTGAATAGTATTTATCACAGTAAAGTCACTTTTTACCGTGAATAGTATTTACCGCAGTAACTTCACTTTTTACTGTGAATAGTGTTTACCACAGTAAAGTCAGTTTTTACCGCAGTAAGTCAAGTTTTACCATAGTTACCGTGGTCATTTCTATTTTACTGTAGAAAGGTGTAAAGTCACTTTCTATTACAGTGATTCCAATTATTTGTGCACATAAGTCTTGTTGATTGTACTTGTGGGTTGGTATTTTATGGTGGTTACTTTTGAAAATGGGGAAGATTCCTATTTTTTCAGCCCAATCTAATGAAGATGCTTCCTCTTTCATTCAAGAGTTTAAACGATCTTGTATTTGTAATGGCCTTATAAGAAGGGAACAATGGACTGAATTTTTTCCTACCTTTTTAGATGGTTCGAGCACTTAGGTGGTTTGAAACACTAGGTGAAAATGTGAAAAATCATGGATTTATTAACTAAAAGTTTTCTTGAAGAATTTGGTGAACAACGAAATATGCGAGATCTCATGATCGAAATCACAAAGCTATCCCAAGGAGAGAAGGAGAAGATAAGGGATTATCATGCTCGTGTTCTAGAGCTAAGGAGGAAGCTCGATGCCCGAGATCCTAAGGAAGGATTAGCGGATGGGTTGATGAATGGCATTGATAATCTCCTTTGTAAGCACTTCATTCTTAGGATGAAGCTAGAGATTAGACAACGAGTGAAGTATGACTTCCCACTACCATTGAATAAGCAAAGGAGATTGCAAGAAGGCAAGAAGAAAGCATGGAAGAGGAGCCCAAAGAAATTGTTGCTAAAGTAGAGCCTACACCAGCACCTTTGGTCAGAATCCACCACTCACTCGGTGAGCACAAATATTTCTCCTAGTACATCTCTGAGTATGAAGATCTGCTCAAAAAAGATGGGTTAGTTAACTATTAATCTTCTTCAAAGAAAAGAATTTAGTTCTTAGGGAGGAGATAGAGGTCCAAAAGAAATATTTACGAAGTTGTATGTTATGGTTGTTATAAAAGGGTCATTATAAGTATAATTGTCCGAGATAGAGCTTCTACATATGGTAAATGAGATAATGATAAAGGAAAAGCACCTATGAATTCTTTTGATGTAGTAGATAAGAGTAGAAATAATAAAGTAGATGTGTTTGTAACAAAAAGAAAGAAAAAAAAAAAATAATCAAGATGGAAATGATCCTAAGAAGATGAAAGGAGAAACTAGTAAGAAACATAGGAGAAGAAAGTTGGGTGTGCGGGATTTTCTGATTTCACGGGGCAAGGACCATACTCCATCTTGGAAGATCTGCATCCCAAAAGGCTGCAAATATTACATATGGTCAAATCTTGGCTATGTCTTCTGAGAAGAGGCGGGAGTTGCGAAGTGGACTCAATGCTCGACGAAGGAAGGAGGTTGAGGTCCCTATTTTGGAGGCAGAGGCGGATCCCTATGCTCCACAAGCTGAGGTATTATGTAATGGTATTTCAATTCATGATGTCTTAGTTGATGGAGGTGCTGCAGTTAATGTAATGACCAAGTCTGTAATGAATATGTTGGGTTTAAAAATTGATCGCCCCTCAACACTTATGTTAAGGTCATTAAATAAAGGAAAAACTAAACTAGAAGGTGTAGTTTCAAATGTGGCAATATTTGTTATGGGTGTTGTATGTGTGGTAGACTTTCAGGTGATGAAAAATGGTACTGTTGCGTACCCAATGCCGCTGGGAAGACCATGGCTAAGGAGAGTTCATGCAAGAAACTACTGGAATGAAGGTTTTATGACACTTGGACGTGGTAGAGAGGGGTGAAGATAAACGTGATCCCTCGACATCATAAGGCATAACACTGTGGATTCAATTGATGAAACGATGATTGGACATCCTCGATTACTCTAGTACAGTGAAGTGGACACCGAAGATGAAGAAAGTGAGGTTGATGTTTCAGATCATGGATATCCTTCCACCACACCAACTCATGACCCCATAAAATTATCTCAAGAAGAAGTTGATGATCGTCTCCAACAAATAAAGATTGGTGATCTTTGTGATGGAGAGTGAGAAGGAATCCTACCTCTAGCTCTTTCAAGGTACATACACATATTCACTTTTGATTACAAGGAAATCTGTCAAGTAAGTTGGGTAGAACATTCTATTGAGTTGGTAGATGGTGCTTAAGCCCATAAAGCAAATTCCATATAGAATGAATCCTAATTTTTCCAAGGCTGTAAAAAAGAAATAGATAAGTTGCTTGATGCGGGATTCATATTTGTTGTGGAGAATTCGAGAATGGGTTTCTCCCATTGTGATCTCAATAAAAAAAAAAGAATGGGAAGCTACGCATTTGTGTTGATTACATGAAGCTCAATAAGACAACAAAGAAGGATCATTACCCTCTTCCATTTTCGAGATCGGATCTTGGGCGAAGTAGGCGGCGGAGTGCTTATAGTTTTATTGATGTATATAGCGGCTACAACCAAGTTCATATAGCAGAGAAAGATCAAGCTAAAGACCACGTTCACCACTCCTTGGGGAACGTTTGCTTATAGAGTTATGCCTTTTTAGGTTGTGTAATGCTCGCAACATTCCGGTGTTTGATGAATAGGGTGTTTGAACCCTACATTGGGACCTTCATCGAGTATTTCGGATGATTTTGCATCTATGGGAGCAAGTTGGACCACGCACCAAATGGAGATAACATTTCAAAGGTTAGATGAAGCACAAGCCTCACTAAACCCTACAAAGTGTGTCTTTGGATGTTCTAAAGGCATTTTGTTAGGGCATGTTGTATCCGAGAGATGGTAGTGGTACCGATCCCCGATAAAGTTTCAAAAATCAAAGAGTTACCATTTCCTATGAATAGAAGTACTATGTATAGAAGGTTCATCAAGAATTTCTCAAAGATTGCACAGCCACTAACCTAGTTCTTGAAGAAGGATGTTACTTATGAACTAGGAAATAAGGCGCATGAAGCTTTTGGACAACTGAAGGAAGCCCTGGTGTCTTCACCTGTTTTAAAGAATCCAGATTAGGAGCAAGCCATTCATTGTGTACACTTGATGCCTCGAGATGTAGCACTAGGAAGTACTTTGAGCCAAAATGATGAAAATGAGAATGAACATCCATTTACTTTGGGAGCGCAGACAAATGAGCGGTGTTGAGGTAAATTATCCATAAATGAAAAAGAGGCTCTAGCTATCATTTTTTTTGCTATAAAGAAGTTTAGAACTTACTTGCTAGGGAAAATTTTTTCTAGTTAATGAGATCATCAAAGCTCTAAAATATATTGTAAATAAGCCTAACCCATCGGGGAGGATAGCAGATGGATAATTTTGCTACTAGAATTTGAATTTGATATTATAGATAGACCAGGAAAGAAGCATGTCAATGCGGATGCACTCTCTCGAGCCTATGATGGTTTAGGATCATCTTGTGATGATGATGATTTCCCGATGCAACATTGTATCCTTGACACAATCCCTAGTGAATACATATATATTTAGAATTATCCGAATGAATTCAAGTTTCCTCGATGGTGCCAATGCAAAGACTAAGAGAAAGATTACTCAAGCTTAGTCTTCCATATTCTATTCTGCATGGAGTATTATTTGAATAGGACACGATGGACATTACAAGAGGCGGTTGGACGTGATCAAGGAAGGAGTTGCTAGAATAATTCCACAATGGTACATGTGGAGGGCACTTCTCTGGAAAACTTACAGCAAGAAGGATCTTGGATGCAGGTTATCACTAGCCCACTCTTTTTAAAGATTGTTATAATTATTGTAAGACATGTGATATTTGTTAAACACATGGTAACCGTAAGACTTCATCAGCTCCATTATGCCCTATTCTTCCACTTGGTCCCTTTGAAAAGTGGGGAATATATATTATAGGTCCACTTCCAACTACCTCACGCCAAAATAAGTATATTGTAGTTGCCACAGATTATTTAACCAAGTGGGTTGAAGCTAGGCCATTGAAAACAACTTCCATGGATGAAGTGGCAAGGTTCATATATGAACGCATTGTCACCAGATTTGGTTGTCCATTAGAAATTGTAACAGATCAAGGAAGCCACTTCATTAATGAGGTAGTAGAAGCCTAGTCAATAAATTTTCTAATAAGCACGGAAGGCAACAACATACAAGCCAAGCACAAATGGACAAAGTGGAATCGAACAAATTTTGTGTTGTGTCAAATTCTAGCAAAGATGTAGCCTTGCAGTACATAAATGGGATGAAAGGATTCATGCGGCATTGTGGGCATATAGGGCAACATCAAAGTTAGCAACATGATACTCCCCATTTCAGTTGGCTTATGGCATTGATTCATTCTTCCTATTGAGTTTGATATTCCCACGGTCAAAGTAATGAAAAATGAAAGAATGGATGAAAGTGATTCAGTAAAAAAAAGGTTGGTACATCTTCATTTGCTAGAGGAAATGAGGGAAATAGCTAAGGATACAAGCTATAAGAAGAAAATTAAGCGTAAAGGATTACTTTGATCAAAAGATCCGGTGGTCTCCATTTCATGTGAATGACTTTGTTCTACAGTATATGATTCCGATACAAAAAAAGAAGACAGAAAAATTTATTCCAAAATGGATGGGGCCCTACAAAATAAGCAAAGTTGTGCATGAAAATGGTACGTGCTGCACTAGAGGAATTGGATGGCACTCCCATTACGAAATGGGTCAACCACGACAAGTTGAAGATTTTCCAAGCACTGCAGAAGATTCTACTTCGAGACGGAGTAGAAGCTAGGAAGGGGGAAGATGTCGACACTAAAATTTTCCTCCGTAATTTCTATTTCATTAATGTATGTATAGGATGTTGTTAAGTATAATTAGTAGTAGCGTCGATAGAAGATAACGGTGCCGCGATGACGATTTATGCCGCCAATAATATATAGTAAAGGTAATAGCTAAAAGTGACAATAGGAATGTTGTAGTAAAAAGTAAATAATTGTCGTAAGTGGTCCAAGAATGTTAAAATGTCAAAGTTGGGGTAAGTAGAGAAGTAGGGTCTATATGATTAGGAATTAGAAATATTATATTGGTAATAAGGACAAAGAGTGAGCTCATAAATATTTTGTATATTTTATTTGTAAAAATTCTAAAAATGTGGAACCCATGTGAAATGATAAGGTTTATCTTATCTTAAGAGATAAGCTTACATGTACGAGATAAGAGTTAAGGTATGGAATATGATTTGTCGAGTGGATTTCTTATCCTATCTTAGAGATAAGATGGATAAGCACGGAAGTTCTATAAATAAAGAGGCCACCCCCTCATTTAACATAGAAGGAAGTAGTGAGAAATATTGTAGGAAGTGTGCAAAGGAAGCCATCACTTTAAAGGTGTGTTGAAGAAGCCATTAAGAGGTGTAATTGTAAAGTTTCTCCCATAGTCTTGTGAAAGGCAAGTGAAGTCAATAACACTTGAAGTACCTCATGGGTGAGATTGTAACAATTTCATGTTAATATTATAATTTACTCTTGATATTTCAGATTTATCATCATTCCTTCTTATCATAGTCTATAGTATTCTTGTGTTATGTTTGTTGTTGTGTTTCCAGATTACATCCACCAAACTAAAGGTCATGCATTAGTAAATAATCATAAAGCACGAGGAGTTCCCAGAAGAATTATCATAGTGCCGGATTGGTGATGACAGGCGTACATGCGTGGAGGGCCACATGTGTGTTGGGGTACACATATGTGTTAGGGTAGAATTAGACAAGGATGTGGGTGCACATGTGCCGATGTGAGGCAAATATGTACGAAAGGGAATGGGTGTGTGCTGTGAGTGCGCGTAAGTGCTACTACGAGGCACACAGTGCTTAACATCAAGTACCGACATGAGAAAGTATTATTTAGGCCACCTTTGAAGAAGTGCTTATTTAGGCCATTAGGGAAGATTTTAAAAGAATGTAGGGATGAATAGAAGAAAGTTAGATGACTTACCTAGAAGAAATGGTGTTAACAAGTGTTTTTATTGATCTTATAGATCGACCTACTCGTTTTAGGGACATGTGAGCGGCATGCGAGGTTGCACTATTTCTAGGAGACCTTCAGGCGACACGAGAGGATCCACTTGAAGATGACCCTAGACGTGACTGGACTCACTTACGCAGTACATATGCCACATATTAATTTGGACCACAGCCTTCTATAGCCTTAGCTGAGAGATGGCACATCGAGAGTCAATGTTTTCACTTCGTTACCGGTGAGATGACCATCACCTTGGAGGACGTGTGGTGAATTCTTAGAGTTTGGATCCACGGCCGACTAACGAATTATGATGGACATGTCACCCGCATTAAACAGTGTCTTATTCAGATGTTTATCCTTTGAGACATACCCTGAAATGGTAGGGAAGTTCATTTATACAAGTGTTTTAAGGATCTTTGGCTATCTCATGTAGTTATATATTTGATGGCTCTTATCTGCAGAATTCTATTGCCTGAAAAATACGCGTACCTCTTTTCCACTGGGCCTGATTGGAGTCATTCATGGATTGATCAACAAAGAGAGATATTGCTGGGGGATAATGTGTACTAGCACATTTATATTGGGACCTTCATCTTATCACCTACCACAGTCAGAAGATTGTGGGCCCAATGACTCTTCTTCATATATGGGCATGGGACCATATTGCCATTGGTCACCCTATAGGAGTTCTTCACATTTGGGATCCAAATGAGCCTTCGATGATGGGATGGGCATCGATTTGTGATGACATTTGGGGCCATATTGGAGATACCGATTTCTACTAACGCACATTTGATAAATTTTAGTTGTGTATGGTCACCTGACACCCCTATAGAGCTTATCAGTGCACTTCCTGATCGACAGTCAATATTACATTACAAAGTGGATCGTGTCCAACCACAGTTTGGTCAAGTGCAGGGTAGTTCTGGTGATGATATGTGGTATGGTTGTCGCTCTAGAGAGACATTTAAATTTTTCCCTCTCATTAGACCCTGACGAGATAGAGATAGCTTTGAACAGATGGTTCCTCAGCCATGGGTACCATTACGATACATTTTCGATCAAGTGGAGACAAATGACTATCACATATGGTATATCATAGTGCTCCCAGGGAGGTGTACGATTCCGTAGTTCACCATTGATGCGGGGTCGCAACAACTACGCAGAGGGATTACGGGCAAGCTCATGAGCTAGAGTTCAATAGTTAGTGTAGTAGGGTGGATAGGGATAGGATCGGGATAAGGTGCATAGGTTTAGATACCAGGACAACCATAAATTCTAGGGTGATAGGTCGTCCCACAGGGACCAGTTCAACGAGTTTCTCCTCATGCACAGATGTCATGAGGACATATTCATATACCATAGATGACTTTATCACCGCCATATATAGATAGTCCACCACACAATCTTCTTAGGGATGGATGTAATGGAGAAGGTGGAGATGGTGATGGAGGATTTGGAGGAATTAGAAGTGGAGATGTGGGTGGATGAGTTGGAGGTGGAGATAGATGGGAGACCCCACCACAAATCCTTGCAGATGGAGGATAGAGAGAGGATTACAGAGCTCCTTCTCCTCCTATATGGATCATTTGGAGCTCAGGTGATTCAACTACTTTGATGCAACAATTATAGAAGGTGACCACTCAACGTGATCAACCACAAACTAAGAGATATCAGCTAGTGGCAGAGCGGGTCTAGTGGATCGCAGCGCACTCGTGGATCGTGGTAGATGTGGCGAGACTTACAAAAAATATTACTTCGCTTAGACAGGTGGCCAAAAAAATATGTACACCAGATGTGTTCATTTACTTAGCCACCGAAAGGAATGATAAGAATATTTTTCAAGCCACGATCTCGGATGATAATAGCACACCACATTAGATTTGCTAAGCGAGAAGAGCTAAAATATCATATATGGAAATCCATCATAATCCATAATGCTCAATACATTACAATAGAATGACTTGAATTATTCAATAATAAATATGTACATATAGGAGGAGGGAAGTGTAACTACTGCCTAAATC
>CM031238.1:2289207-2364129 GCA_018340775.1 Taxus wallichiana var. yunnanensis
GTCCAAAAAAATACACTTGGCAACATACTAATCTTGTTTTCTCATAGAGATCCAATTTGTGCACATGGAAATGAATTAATTCTTGAAGTGAATATTTAATAGGCAACAAGTGAGGACAAACTAACCAATGTGTATGAATTATTTATTGTGAAAGGTGGAAGGAGAGTTGTACATTGATCCATTTCTAGCCAGATGTCCATATCCCTGACGGAGTTATATTTAATTCTAGTCACAACATTTCTATACTTCCAGCCAGGTATCCATAGCCTCGATAGAGATACTGGAAATACCCTAAGAGAGAGTTATATATTGCTTTTATTTTTATTTTTGATGTTTTGATTGATTTTTTTGCTTTATGAAAATTATTCCAGCTCTCTTGATTGTTTTGATAAGGGATTAAGAACCAAAAATGGATTGATGGAAGGATGTGGAATTGATTGTGATGATGACATTGGCTAGTGTCAACAAATACGCCCAAAAAAATTTTGCAACAATTTTATTAGATGTGGTTAGTGATAGGATCTCTAAGAGGTCAATCACTCTTTAATTTACCAAGGTGATGAAAGACCAAGTTCAAATAGATACTATAGAGGTAAATGTCACAAAATGATTGCGAATAGACTAACCAAAAGATCATCGAAGGGAATGAACATGGTGGGTGACTTGCGGAGGAGTGGAAAGAAAGATAAGAAAGAACATCCCTGTGTATGCAATACCCGATTACAATGTTTGTTGTTTGTAACTTTGGTTCTTTTTGTAATTTTGATTTTTTTTGGAGTTTTTTTAATTTTTTAGGAAGTTGGGACCAATAATGTTACTTAACATGATAGGATCCAACAATGATGTTTGAAATTTCCTGGATTAGGGATATTAGGCGTGTTTTCTTATCAAGAGTCATACTATCTCTGATCCCGATGATCATGGTGAGCTCATACTCAAGAAATGATTGTGACTTATTTTGAAACATGGATTTTTTATGTGGGACCTTGAGTTCCCTATCCATAAGTTTATGCACTTTGCGCCATACTTGATGGGTACGTTGGTGTGCATTCTTGAATAACATTTGATTTTTAACTTTATGGTTGTTTGACTTGTTGGGAGCTTTGGATCTCTTTGAATTTTTTACCTTAGCTTGATAAAGAAAATTTTTTGGTTTCATATAAGATAATGTGTAATTTTTCTGGTCTCTAAAAGTGGGAGAAGAAGACAGATATTTATGAGAGATGATAGAATTGGTAGAAATGATAGTGGGATTACCATGTTTTTTGATAGAAGGATGATATGATGGATGAAGATGGTATGGTAAAAGAATTGAAGAGGATGAGCTACGGGGAGGTGAGTCGTAGATAGAAGATGAAGGGCTCTGAGGATGTGGCCCATGAATCAAAGAGAACGAGCTTCAGGGGTGATCCTAAAATAGAATATGAAGTGCTACAAGGGCAGGCAACCCATATTGATAAGAAAATGATGTGCTCCCAAAAGGTGACCCAAGAAGAGATTGTGATTGAGGAATCATGATATGCAAAGAATGATGAGGCAATGTGTTGGCGAGAAAAATTTTTGGGGAAATTTTTTGGATTTCTTACTAACACTATGGGAATATAAGTCCCTCTACTTAACGGTGCAATTATCATATATGCATGTGCAAGTAAAGGTGGATTTATGTGGTGTTCTTTCGACCGGGATCCAACAGGGGCACTCCACTAACATTGTGGAAAATCTAGTGATTTCTTGCTAGAGAGGAATTTTTCTATAAAGCGGGAAAGGGGAGTGAGAAATGAGATAGGAGAACTAATGTTGCAAGTAGAAAATCATATTCCTGCACACACTAGTTAGAAATTTAGACACATACATTTATGAGAAGAAACAACTCTGCAAATAAGCAATAAGATCAATTAGAATTTATGAGCACAAAGTATCAATAAATACATTATTCAAAAAAGGATAGAAACTCCTTCTTGTATTGATTGCTTAAAAAAAAGTTGCACATAGTGTGGGAATGGAGGAAAACTAATGAGGGGGAAAATGGAAGAAAATGACCATCTCTTTTGTTCTCTCAAAGTATAATACACTCTTGAGTTTACAAAATTAATCACCAAGCCTTTCAAATGGGAATGGATTTACAATTTATAGGAAGAGAAATAAATCTTCACATACTCCCCAATGACTCTTTGTATGTCTCGACATGAGTTAAGACTCTTCACCTTCCTAGGAACACATTAAGTCCCTTTTTATAATATAAAGGTGACTTATTACACTATAAACATTAAGACATGAAAAAGTGCAACCCCAACACATAATTAGAACATTGAGAAGAGAGAGAAATTTGGGGGGAAGGAAGAGAAGAGATAGAAGAAGAAGAGGAGATGTCATTCCTGATGAATTCCGTTGATCCTTGTCTATAGAAAGCTCCAAATGTAGTGAAACTTTGAATCTTCAAACTCCTTGCACCCTAAGAAACTTCTTTAGATGGTTCCAAGACACCTTGGGTTGAGTGTTTAAGAACACTATTGAATGAATTTGCTAATGACCACGAACATGACTCATGAATATTCCTTCAAAAGAGATAGTAACTCAAAACTGACCTGTCAAGTTGAATGAACTGTTCTCACCAGATGACCGCAACTTCCACCCTACACATGATATACCTATGACTAGAATCATAAAGCAAGTGTCAAAGACACCATCGAGTTCCTTGGGATGGACCTCGAATGCCCTCTAGAAATTCCCATAGATGATTTTGAATGATGATGTTCCCCTGAATGATTATTTTTCTATGTCCCATTGTGCCAAAACTCCCCTTTGAGTGTAACATACTATTAATAGTAAGTTCCCAGATGGAAGACTTACTATTTTTGGTGACAGGTGATTTTTGCCTCTTCTTGACCATCCTTCTGTGATGAACTCCCTCTTTCACTCTTACGCACACTGCCACTTCTTGAGGTGACTTACTATTTTTAGTAAGCACCCATATAGCGGGCTTACTATTTTTATAACTATTCATTTTCACTGTTTTCTGCTTCAGACAATCATTCTGGCTTCCTGGTGATCTTCATTACACACTACCTTCTCCATAGCCACTTTTGATAGTGACTTCCCAAACATAACAAGTCTGTATAGGAAAACTTACTATTTTTAGAAAGCGGACTTCCACTACTCGGTTTGCGATGAAACATATTTTTTCAAACTCAGCTAGTCGTCGCAATCACGTCCTCTTAATTTCACTTGATTTCGTCCATTAGAATTCTTGGAAATAAAATTTAAAATTTTCACCTAGCAGTGGCTTAGGGCACGAAGCTGCCATGGTGGCCATTAATGGAGTTAAAAATTTACAGGTTTGGTTTTTGTCTCTGATTGTGATTAAATAAAATCCATTGTGACAGGTTTTTCATTTGTAGTTCGTGCGCAATGTTTTAGCTTGTTTCGGAAATCATTTCCGGATTGATGGGAAAGAAGATTTCTTTGTTGTGAATGTTTTATGCCATGGGAGGAGGGTTTGAAGGTGTTTTTCTGATGGTTTTTGATAGAGGAATGAATAGAAAAAGACTGTTTGTCAATCCATGCACCCGTTTGCAAGATCTCTTCAAAATTTTATTTTGCGACAATGGATAATTCCATTGTTCTTCTTCTTTGTTCTTCATTTCTTCTCCTTCATTTGTTCAATATTTCTCCTGGGACCTACGTATCACCATGGGGTAGAGAATTTCATTTCTTTGGTGAAGCTGGTTTGCACCTTGGAAATGGTGGAGTGGTGGTGAGAAGTTGCAAGAGAAATTTATAGAGCAAGTTGTGCACAAAGGAGTTAGATGGTAGAAGTTAGAAGCAGGAGGGATTTTTAAAATTTAAATTTTTTCAAAGGAATGAGGAGAGGCACATTTTCATGTCCCTGAAGTCCCTCACCTCAAAGGGACATGAGGGACATCAATTTGCACAACACCTCAACTTGACATGAGGTGGAGATCCATGGGCATGGGATTAAGGCTTAAAAGTATCTTTAAAGCATTAGAAGGGCTAAGAAGTAGTCACATGAGAAACCTTGAGGCATCATGAGGGCTAGGTGCCTTTTTCATCCATGATGTCCCTCACCTCAAAGGGATATGAGGGAAATCAAATTGCACAGCGCGCTAGAAGCTGCCACTTGTCTCGATTCAAGTGAACGAGAAAGTGTGCTTTGGAAAAAACAGTTCTTAATGAATTTTTATTAGATAGTTTTATAGTATTTAACCAATTGTCTCAATCATTGAATATTCTCGAAATACCATTGTTATCAAAGAATTCCATGTAATTTTTTTCATTATCGAATAAGTTAATAATTAACTTATTCATTGGTTATCATTCCAACCTAATGGAGCTATTGTTTCTTCATCGATCAAGGATTCCAATTTTTGTGAAGGGATTGATTTTGATTCGATATCCCTTTCAAGCGGTGCAATTTCATCCAAGAATAACAAGCACCTAGGAGATGAACTGGTGATTCGAGGGGTCACATGAGGGTCCAAAGGGATTATGGGGGCTAGGTAAATTATCTTGACCTTGATGTTCCTGAGATTGAGGTACATAAGGGACACAAAATTGTGCTAGGCTCCTGGAGTGACTGACACGTGTCTTAATCAAAATTTGACTAACTCCCGAACTCGCTCCAGAGAGGGCAACTTGAAACAAGCTTGATAATAACTTGAGCTCCCTATGGAATGTTTTGATGAAATGTTATATGATATTGACTGGAAATGGCATTCCTTATCTAATGGTGGGGTATCGGTCTTGATTCATCCATTTCATCTCTAAAAAAGTGGATTTTTGATATGGTATTTCACTTGTGCATGAGAAAAAAATGCTTGCAAGCCCATTTCACTTTGAAAGTTTTGTGAAAAAAATAATTTCAACATCTTGTAGGGATTGGAATTTAATTTCTGAAAATGTTTTTTTTTCTCCTAAATCCATCTAGAGCTCCCAGAATCATCTTCTGAAAGCTCAACAATTGTTTTGGCATGTGCACTGCCTAGGTATGTGAACCCTAATTTTGGTGAAATTTCCCCAACTTCTCCGAGTCCTTCCTGAATCTTCCTAAATCACTTCCATGATGTCCCAAGGCCTTTAAATCACTTTAGTGTCTAGTTTGGATTTTTGTCTCCGCTCCATGGGGTTGCTCCGTCCTAAGAAGGCGGTGATAACCCTTCCCATAACTGCTTCAAAGCTTGTGATTTTCAATGAACTCCTAAAATCACCTAGGGGAATGAATGGACTTTCCTAAAATCAGCTAGGGGGATGAGATAATATCAATCGGGAGGTCACTTGGATTAAATAGTAAGACCCGGGTGTCTTGGAAGGGTAAAACTTGAAAAACTTAACACATGGGTATAGTTGTCATGTTTGGAAAATTTGAATTTCCTTGTTGTAAATTTGCATGACAACAAATGGCTCTAGTTCGGGGGACATGAAATGGACTGATTTTAGTGAAGACATGACATGGGAATCCAAAATCTCAATTTTATACCATATGATCTATATATCATTGTCTTATCCATTGGGACCTATGGAGTCATGTACAACTTACGAAAAGAGAGAGAGAAGAAGGAAACACACACATACAGACACACAAAAACATAAGGAAACACACAAAACACACAGAAAGGAAAAAAAACACACAACAGAAAGGTAAAAACACCTAACAATCACCTATGGTACAAGGTGGGGAAAACCCACTTTCACTAAAGTACTTTTTATTCCTCAAAATTACCAATGAGTGGGCAATACTGAGTGATGATGTTTTGCGAAGCCATTGACTGGTTCCATAAAGTAGCCTCCTCTCCTTAATTGTTTATGAAAGTCATGTGCTTTCATGAATTTTTGTGTTTTTTGTAGGAGTGAGTCCACATGAGCTTCTTGATGCTTGGGCCTTCACTTGGAGATTCCACTGCCTTCATTCTCTTTGAAATCGTTTCATAGTGCCAGTTACATTCCACATTTATCCATCTACTTTATTCTTAATTGAGCATCCTACCACTTCCCTAGGGATGCTTTTCATTTGAATTACATAAACATACCAGATTTTTTTCTTTCCGAAGTCTATGCTCATTGATCTCTTCTCCATGAGAAACCTCGGATTTATCCTTTTCTCTACTCTATTGTGAGGTGCTTGAGTGCGATGAGAGAGATTGGAAGTTACCTCATACTTTTCTTTATGGCCATGGCACAAGTTAAGAGGTCAAGAATCAGCTCGGGTCTTCCAAACTTCCACTGCATCTAATAGTTCTTGCACAGAGACCTCCTTTGTTACTTCCTGCAGCTCATCTTTGTACACCTTCAAGAATATTTATTTTTCATCTCAAGGAAACTATCCATAGGGATTAATTCATTATCTTGGGAATCATTACATTCTATCAATCCTTCATCAAGAGGAGCTTCAGCTTCAAAGGCCTCAAAACTCATTGCTTCAATTTATTCATCATGGAAAGAGTCTTCCTCTTCAAATGGGAAAGAAAATATCTCCATTTCGTCATTGTATCCATAAATTATTGGCTCGGGACAGATGCAATATTACTCATATTACTTTATATAAACATGGCCAACCTTCACATTGGTTAAGGCTTTCAAATCTGATTCACGTGTTGTCTTGTTGATTCATGGCTTGCATCAAGAGTTTGAGACTGAGCTCAGGGTCTTCTTGTTTCTTCCAGGCTCTTAGCAATTCTTGTAAAAATGGTTCTTTCCCAAACATTTCATGACTCATTGTACAACTGGATTGGTATCTTCATGGGTGACATGATCAAGGGATTCCTCATCTTCGAATGGGAATGAGAATATCTCCTCATAATGGATAAGCACATAAGCTGATTTTTCTGCTTGAAAATCATCAACAACAATTTCCTCTTCTTCACGGTTTCATCGTCTAGCAATTCGGGGCTGCCCTCTTGTAACTCAAATCTCCTCAATGCTTCTTCAAGGTCCATACCTCTCCGGAAGGCATGTATAGACTTATCAAGATGGGAATATCATCTTCTTCTTCAGTCATTATGAAAATATTCATCCTCCTGCTATCTTGATACAAGATGTTGGTTCTGAATTCCAAAATTTCACCATGTACCTCATCTTCTTCTCTAGAAGCAATTTATCCATGTCCCCCTTCATTTTTATGGTTGCAGAAGACTAATTATTTTTAATTATACCTCCCAAACTTGCTTTAGAAACCCATGTTTGGAAACATTCCAAAGGAATCTGGAATGTCTACCACAAAATCATCGCTTGAAAAATTTCTTGTCTAGAAATCTGGCGAGAGCCACCTGTGCATCTTTGACCTTCCCTACAAGTGGGACCTATTTTGACTCTAGGGAATAACAAGAGCCACATGGAGGAGTCATGGTGATTTTGAGAGCCTTGGTGACCTTTATAGGCATTACATTGTCGAGCCACCGAATTCTATTATGCAGTTGTTCAATACATATTCTCCAATAAGAAGGGAGACATAGAAAGGTTCAACCTTATCGATTATTTGATGAACTTAAAGAAAGCATGTTCTATGAGAGAGGTGTAGGTGGGTTTGGTAGTATTCTTTTATAACTATAAGCTACACATCATTCGGTGTTAAACTACCAACTTCGATGTATTGAACAAACATCTCAAATTGTTCGGGGTGAGTCTCAGATATTCAGTTTCAGTAATCTACACCTTGGATCTGTTCACATATTCTATGAAGTCAAAGGGAGCCTATGTGGACAAGGGAGATGAAAGGACTGATTTTGGAGTTGGGGTAGGTTTGGAAGAAGGGTTTGATACTTGGGGAATGGAGGGTATTTTGAAAGCGCACACTAGGAACTTTTGAAGTGCTAGTTTTTACAGGAGAAGATTTAGATTTAGAATTAGAAGAGGCATTAGAAGACTTACTTGGAATTATGAGATCCTTCTTACTTGTTATAGGATCATGCTTCAACAATGCAAACTCCATGGAGGGTGGGAATGGATATCCTCGACTGATTATTTTGTTTTATGGAGTCTCCATAAGAGGATCTTCAGTATTCTTTTTCTTTACAGTAATGGAGGAGATGTTCCTTTCTCATACTGAGAATGAGTGAATACCGCACACATGATAAATTAGGTGCATCTTCTTTGTCTTCTTCATCACCTCCAGAATACTCACAGAATCTGATTTTTATATGATTTTCAAGCTCATAAAATTCCAAAGATCACCTTCACTTTCTTATTCAATCTCTTCTTCACTTTCATGAATCTTGCAATTTGCATTCATGGGTGGGGCATCCAAGGCAAGCCTTCGGGGTGCTCATGCAATTTGATTTTGTTGTTTCTTTGAGAAGATACTTGTTCAAAAATTCCCTCTTCAACGACTCCATCTCATTCACCAATTTTTGTAGAAATGGATATGTTCTCTCGTCTCTAGGATGTTGGGCCTTGCCCTTTGATGGATTCTTGATCTTTCCAAAGAGGATGAGATCATCATCAAGTTCAATGGCCATCCTTTGTGCTTCTACAATTTTCCTTGGTTGAACTCTTTGTAGGAAAAATCCTACCTCTCGGTGATTGAGCATTGATGAAGAATCTCTTGACATTGTTTTCAGATGGTTAATCCTCTTCCATTATCCTGTGAAGAAACCATTTGAAATGAACCATGAAGTCTCTCATAGTTTCACCTTCTCCTTTCTTCATTTGAGCCAACTACACCAAGAGGTCTGATAGTATTCAGTTGATTTAAATCTTTCCTTGAAGGTAGTCTTGATGTTGTTCCAACCATTGATGGATCGGGCATGCGGGAAGTAGAAATTTTTTTCGCTACTTTTTCTTGGAGAATTCATGAATAGTATTATAACAACATCTTCATGTTGGACACTAAGAATTCTGCATGAGGTCATGAAAGCGGCTATGTGTTCTTCGGATGTTGTGTGTTATCTCCTTTGAAATTTGTAAAGTTCTTACGGGAACCCATTGGTAGATCGTGAAGAGGGGGTTCAAGAGCAAGCGGGCTGTATTCCTTCCCCATCAAATAATGGGTTGGTGTCTTTTGCTTCATCTTCTTTTATCATTTATGATGCTTTTAGCTCTTGATTCTATGAATTCTTCTTCCTCTGGGAACTCAATGTTCAACAACGGTTGAAAATGGGGAATTCGAAGGGGGAGTATCCATGGGAGTTTGGATAGGATTTCCAGGTGAGCTTCTTGAAGACCTGGATGGGGATTAGGATTGAGAAAAATAGTAAGGGTTGTCTCTAACTCATCCTTGCTGATTTTGTAAAGCCTTGAAAGTGGGGTCAAAAATTCCTCTTGATCTATTCAACCTGGTGTATTTTCTTTAAGCCAACTTTTGGAATTTATTACAGTGATAATACGAAAGGAAACTATGGAATATGAAAGGTCACATGCAGAAATTGACAGTGTATCAATAAATTTTCATGAACTCTTTTTTTTGTTGTTTTTTTAATATATTTTTTGAATTTTTGGACCTTGCGGTCATATTTTGGGTGTAGATACTGCTAAATCTACCCCATGGTGGAGTGCTAAAAAATGTTGGCGAGAAAATTTGTCGGGGCGAGAAAATTGTGGATTTCTTGCCAACACTCTAGGAATCTAAGTTCCTATACTTAACCGGTGCAGCTATGTCATATATGCATGCGTGAGTAAAGGTGGATTTATGCGGTGACCTTTTGACCAGGGATCCAATATGGGCACTCCACTGACCCTGCAGTAAAGCTAGCAATTTCTTTCTAGAGAGGACTTTGTTTATAAAGCAAGAAAGGGGAGTGACAAATGAGATAGGAGAACTAAGGTTGCAGGTAGAAAATTAGATTCCTGCACACACTAGTTAGAAATTTCAACACATGCATTTATGAGAAGAAACAACTCTACAAATAGTAATAAGACCAATTAGAATTTATGAGCACAAAGTATCAATAAATCTCTCAATCAAAAAATGTTGAAAACTCCTTATTCTTGTATTGATTGCTTAAACAAAAGTTTTTTTTTATTAAGGGAAAATAGTTTTGAAGGGACTATACCTTGTATACAAAAGGGCTCAAAGCCGAGATAGTAAAGGAGAGAAAAACAGCCCGAGAGAAGGGAAAACTTGCAACCAAAGAGGTCTCAACGGCCAAAGTATGACAATATAAGTGAAAAAGGATCCAAACGTCAATGATTCAAAAAGAAGCAAAAGGATAAAAAAGTAACCAAAAGAGAAACAACATATAGAGCTCGCAAAAAAAATAGCGCCAAAGCTCACGGATAATAAAGCAACTTCACAACCAAAAACAACATCACAACAAACCCGTTACTTGATAGCCTGTCAATCTTGGTTTTGATAGCTGCAGCCGACATGAAGAAGGCAATGGAAGTGGCCTGAGAGGAGTTTTGCATATCCACTGAGCAATTGCAATATCCCTTTTCTCTTTAGGGCCCCAAATGTCCTCATTAACCCCACTTAAACCTGCAAAACACTATGAACATGTTATTGATGAAATTATAAATGCTTTTGAGGGTAGACAATATGCACTATCATTAACTTTTAGCATTCCCCATTCTCATCATCTAAGGATGTAACTTCTTGAAGACTTCAGCAATAACCCCCTCTTCCTCATCACTTTGAAGAATCCCTTTTCCCTTAGCTATTTCCATATTTTTATAGTCCCTTTGAGCTCTTGTATCTCCTTTTCTAATTTGTCCACTCTGTCAATCAATTCCTCCTCCTTAGGCTCCTCCACCAGTTTACTAATATGCGGGAGGTTTTCAGACAAGTTCCGTGTCTTTATGGCTCCTTAGGACTTGTTGGGAAGCGAGTATTTTAGCTTTGATGCTCTTGCTTTTCTTGCTTTGGAAGCAGAGCTTCAATCTTTCTTTTCAAAGCAGGGGAGTGGAAGCGGTGCGAGTAGGTGGAGGTGGGGTAGGATTCACGGGGGCAGGCTAGAACAAAGGTGATGGATCGGAGGATAAGTCCACGGTGTAAAGAGACAACCCTAGAGTGGCTCAACTTCCTAATAGATTTCTCCAGTGAGTTTATCAAATAGTGAGGAAAGTTGATTATGTTATTTCTACGAAAGTGATTTAGAAATATCAGATGCTTTTGAGGTATAGTCACAAATCTTCCTTCAAGAGTTACATACCTAACCACCATCCTGGCAAGCTCAGCAAAAGGCTCAGGAATCGATGCCACCTTGATGCCAGCAGTCATGAATTCAAGATTCTCCCCCTCGTCCAGAAATTTCTTGGTCTCCACCTCCCTGTCCACCTTCTTATTGAAGAATTTGGTGCCTTCCAGGCTGAGGCCCGTGATCTGGGCGATGAGCTCTTCCGTGATTTCCATCTCCATGTTACTGTATTTGACAATCCTATTCTTCCATCCCTGGGTGAATCTGATAGAAATGTCTTGGTCGAAGCCTTGAATCCTTTCAATTAAATTAGACAGACCCCCGATTTGTAGGTAATTCCAAAGCTCCGTATTCTCTTTCCACGCAGGATTGTGGGTCGGTTCAGTTTTGCAAGGCGGACCCCCCATGTTTCCTCTACTCCTTTTCCTATTCTCAACGGTAAAAAAGCTACCACTATGCGGGACAGGCAGAGCTTTGATTTTGATATTTGAATCTTTCCTTTCCATGAAAGCAGGTTTAATTATTATGCTATACTTGTTATTATTGCCCCACTCCTCAGCTTTCCTCCTATGCCAAGAAATGATGACAGTCCATCCTGCACAGATTGCATCAATCATCCATATATTTTGTGATGTCATCATAATGTACTTGAGGATCTGCACATTAGCATCCAAATTACAGCCGTTAGTGTTGATTTTCACTGCCATGTAGATCAATGATTATGGCTTTATTGATTTGAGCGGGTAGAACGTCCCCCCTAAGCCAAGTTTGAAAGGAATTATTAACACCA
Source organism: Taxus wallichiana var. yunnanensis (assembly GCA_018340775.1). NCBI lineage: Eukaryota > Viridiplantae > Streptophyta > Pinopsida > Cupressales > Taxaceae > Taxus > Taxus wallichiana. The sequence goes on from CM031238.1 coordinate 2,301,082, forward strand.
AAGTTAGCCAAACGCGACCCTATTTCCTTCCCGATAGGTGTGGGTGATTTGAACATTTTCAAAGCTCTTGCATATATCAATAGCTTCCCCAATAGAATCCTTGATAGACCAGCTGGGGTGTTGCTTTTTATTTAAAAGATTGATGATATTCAGAGAATCACCTTCAATTATAATATTCGAATATTACAATCTCTGGCAAGTCTTATACCCCAAAGAGCCGCCAGGGCTTCAAATAATGATTAGTCTGCCTGCCCATTCTCCCAGAAAAAGTAGCAACAAAACAACCTCTTTGATCTCTGATGACTCCCCCTCCTCCAGAGTCCCCCGGATTGCCTTTTGAGGCCCCATCAAAATTTAACTTGTGCCAATCAGTGGGAGGCTTAATCCATCAGACTGTGTTTCTATCAATACCATTGTTATTCCTATTGACAGTGTCAATATTCCAATCAGTCAGGATGTATTCTTCATTCTCTCAGGTAAAGTCTATTTTAAGGGGGTTTAAATCTAGCAATATTATCTTGCAAAGAATGATAATTTCCTTGTAGACTTTGTTACAAGCCTGTCTATTGTTTCTGAAAATGTTATCATTACGAGCCTTCCAAATTCTCCACATAGTGTGGGGTAGAACAAGTTGCCACAATATTTTCACCATACAATGCTTAAACGGAGAGTCCCATTGCTCCCGGCCCGAAGACGGGTGAGGGAAAGATCCATCTCAGTATTAAATTTTGCAAAAACAAGTGCCAAATTTTGGAAGCAATCTCACAATGGAGGAATAAATGATTTATATCTTCGCCTCTTTCTCGACACATGCAACATCTATTTGGCATGATGAATCCCTTCTTGATGAGGTTGTCATTTGTTAGGATCTTGCCATTAATAATTATCCACCAAAATAAGTTCACTCTGGGGGAATGGAGGAAAACTAGTGAGGGGGAAAATGTAAGAAAATGATTATCTCTTTTGTTCTATCAAAGTACAATACACTCTTGAGTTTACAAAATCAATCACCAAACCTTTGAAATGGGAATGGATTTACAATTTATAGGAAGATAAATGACTCTTCACATACTCCCCATTGACTCTCTGTATGTCTCGACATGACTTAAGACTCTTCACCTTCCTAGGAACACATTAGGACCCTTTTTATAATATAAACGTAACTTATTAAATTAGAAACATAAAAACATATGAAAAAGTGCAACCCCAATGCAAGATTAGAACATTGAGAAGAGAGAGAAAGTTGGGGAAAGGAAGAGAAAAGAGAGAAGAAGAAGAGGAGATGTCGTTCCTGATGAAGTCCGTTGATCCTTGTTGATGGAAAACTCTAAATGTAGTGAAACTTTGAATCTTCAAACTCCTTGCACCTTGAGAAAATTCTCTAGATGGTTCCAAGACACCTTGGGTTAAGTGTTTAAGAACACTATTTAATGACTTTTTGATGACCATGAACATGACTCATGAAGATTCTTTAAGAAGAGATAGGAACTCAAAACTGACCCTGTCAAGTTAAATGAATTGTTCTGCCAATGACCGCAACTTCCACCCTGCACATGATATACGTATGACCAGAATCATAAAGCGATTGTCAAAAGACATTTTTGAGTTCCCTGGGATGGACCTCGAATGCCCTCTAAGAAATTCCCATAGATGATCTTGAACGATGATATTCCCTTGAATGATTATCTTTCTATGTCCCATTGTACCAAAACTACCCTTTGAGTATAACCTACTATTAATAGTAACTGCCCAGATGGAAGACTTACTATTTTTGGTGATAGGTGATTTTACCTCTTCTTGACCATCCTTTTGTGATGAACTCCCTCTATCACTCCTGCGCACACCGCCTTCACCTAGACCACTTCTTGAGGTGACTTACTATTTTTAGTAAACACCCATACAGGGGCTTACTATTTTTAATAACTTATTGATTTTCACTATTTTCTACTCGGACAATCATTAAAGCTTCTTGGTGATTGTACGTACCCAAAATTGTAAGGTACTGTACTACCAGAACAATGTGACAAGTTCCCCAATGATGATACAGGTCTCCTCGCAAGGTGTTCGGGATCCGGAAAAGCCCTCGGAGTATGCGTTAACATCCCGCATGCCCCGCTTAGCCCCATGTCCTTTGTTTTCCCCTCTTTCCCTCTTTTCTTGGCCTTTTGATCTTGGTGACAAAACTACCGCCTGCGGTGGCAGGCGACGGTCTCGTGACAGTGCCGCCTGCGGTGGCGGTCTCGTGACCATTGCCACGATCGGGGCGGCGGTCCTGAACTTTGCCCCGCCGAGTGGCGGTTTTCCCGCACGCATTTTCCAGAAAGCGTTTTGACGTGACTCACGTAAAATATCAACGTTTCACTAGCTTTCCTTGCCGACTTGAGCATGCATTTATGTTTTTGGTCCCCTGGAATAGTGTTTGGCCATTGTTTATGGTTTTTAGAGTTCAGTTTGGTTTTGATCTTTGGGTGAATGAAAGCTATAAATAAATGGTTTGTGCACAAACAAATGGTCTGATATTTTTCTCTCATCCTCTCATTTTCCATAGTTCAGTTTATCATTTTGCTTAGAGGCCATAGTTTCAGTTCATTTGCAGGCTTAGTTAGTATTGTGCAGCTGTTGGTAAGCCACATATCCATCTTGTGCAAGTGTTGTCTGCCAGGTCTGCCCCTCATTCACTTTCAAGCTCTCATTTTCATAGTTCAGTCTTTTGTTCTATTTAGAGCCATAGTTTTAATTCTTTGCATGCTTATTTAGCATTATCCAGCTGTTGGTAAGCCACATATCCAGCTTGTGCAAACAGTGTTGTTGTTTTATCCATTCCATTGGAGTAGAATAGCTTAGGAAGCCATTAAAGTTGCAGGTTTTTCTCTTCAAACAGGGTAGTTTCAGGTTCTGGTCGCTTTATGTTGCATGACTCGCAATAAAATCCCGCTAGGAATTGCATAAGCCAAGCTTTGTACTCTTGTGCTATCCCTCTCCTACTCGCATTTTCCAGTTTGTATTCTAAGTTGTCCTTGTCCCAATATCTATTCCTGTCGATGCTGGCATTACACACTTTTTGGATCCACGTGAACATGAAAGAAAAGGAGATCACACTGAGGGGACAAGATCACACACACCATCGGATTCGCCACTGTTACTGCGTAATCCAGGTTTTAAATTTCAAAGTTCTAGTTAGAATCATATCAAATAAGGTAGTTAATTGTTTCATTTTAGTAATTTCTATTCTCGATATTGCCAGGGAAGCTGTGAGGATTGATAGTTTCTGAGAAACTATGATTCACTCCTCACTTCTGAGGTAGGATCGAGAATCTTGCAAATAGATTAGGAAAGTTATTGCATTATTTAGAATAAATCTACAAATTGCACAGAAAAATAACTACACTCGGTTATTTTGTTTGTTTTAAGTTGTTACTTAGTTGTTATTTCTAGATACGTTTAAAATAGCTGCTTTCCTTAAACTCTTAAAAGGTTAAATGCAAAAATAGAAGTTATATATATGTTTTAGTTTTATTCCACGTAGTTAGAGCATTTGCCCGTTTATTACGGTTATATTTTAAATTTCAATTTGTATGACACCACGGGACCTCGGGAGCCTGGGAATACATATTTGAGCCAATCGTGCCTCAACCAAACCTTGTCACAACAATAGTTGACATAGATCAAAATCTCAATATACAAGTATTCCAAACAACAACAGATTTACAACTGATCAGTTCTCAGTTGAGAGGGTTAAACATAGAAGATGACCAAGCACACACGTTTTGGTCAAATCAACCGAATTACAGATTACCCTAGACAAACATTCACATGACTGTAGAAGGGTTTGAAAGAGAACAAACCTTTGGTTGTGATCCTTTGGTCCCACAGCCAGGTGCAGGAGACACTCTCACAGATATAGATACTAGTCTAAGGATCCGAGGTTGCACTGACGCTGTGAGATATTATGAGAAAATCACACGGTTGTTGGTCCTAAACATAGAAGGCCGAGAAAGCATATGATTCTTGGATACTAGGAATCGGGACTTGATTTTATATGACCATAATAGAACCGAAACAACCAAGAGTCTACGGTTGTGACCCACAAGTCCCATAGCCTAACGAATCCATAAGTCAATTAGATATAAACACCGGCCCCTATGCACACTAGTATTCCAATCCACTCCACTTCCACCCATCATCATCTAACGATTGTCCTTACTAGATATAGTGGCTAACGCAAGCTAGAAGTTAGAGAGGCAGGAGACAATCATCCGTAGAGTCAATTGTTTCCACCATCCACCATATGACCTTATGCGGGGCGTACAAGAAAATATCCTAGGTCATTTTCCACGTATTCCACAACCCATAGATCGAATCATGCCAGAGCTCGATATTGATTGGATCCTTCGAGCAGTCATCCTTGCCGATCGATCTATCACACCAGTCCAAGTTAGAAGGGCTTTCTTCGCCTTAGATTCGCAAATTCCATTAGTGCGTGTCGAAGACATTAGACTACCTAACTAGTTTTTCTGCATCCCACGCATATTCCATCCCCACCGGCTATCTCGGCACGACCTCGGGAGGTCGGGTACGCGGAAGAGTTACTTGTAGATTCCCACACTCGCTTGTCACTTTTCTGGCGTACAAAATTGGTGAACCCGACGTGAAACAAACAAAATTAGTGAAGCTGATGTAAAATTCCTACTTTCTCGTTCGAGTCATAGTATCACGTGTTCTTTCGCAAATAACCTTCACTCCTTCCCATAATTTTTTGGGTATTTATATACCCCAGAATATGTCGGGATCCGATGCATATGGCGAGACCCCTCTTGGGTCTCAGGCATACTTATGCCCAATGAGAGCAGACAATCATCACCCTCACTCTCAGTATGGGGCGACAACTATTCAACTAATTAGTTGTCAACACAAACCCCAAGAAACAGATATAACTCATCTTTTCAAACGGGGGAGTTAGATCAACCCCCTCGAACGCAACAAACAGAGCCTTCAGGTTCGAACAATATGACGCGTTACCGAGAATGCTGGTTCGTCTCCTCAGATGCTACTTAGACCACAAATTAGTAGACAATCTGACCCATACCTACTCTTAGATGATGAAAATTCAACACGTTATCCTAGAAGTGAACAACGCTCTTGGGGTATGTACCCATCTATAGGAGGTTTACAAATACAACCCGAAATCTCTTTTCAAGAAAATATCTCTATGCCACTGCATATAGGAAATACTCTCGGAGAAACTTGGCAAGATAGCGATCAGTTTATAGCAGGATATCACATGCCTATACAACACCATGGTATACAACAAACGCCGCTCAAAAAGCACCGTGACTTCACCAAATGAAGTCATTTCAACATTAGTAGAAAAAGTGAGAGGGTTAGAACTTGCTCAAGCAAGTCAAAATCCTCAGTTCATGCAAGTAGGAAGTTCCAATCCTCCATATCACTCTGGCCAAGTAGATCTCCTCACAGGAGTAGGCACGTTAGGCATGCCTCCTCAGTATCCGCAACAAATGCCAACAAGGCCTATCATCTCTAACATTATTTCTCCCGGTCTAGTATCAAACAACCCATTACTAGACAATATCCCGTCATACTTAAACATGTACTCCAAATCACCACAGGGAGATATGTTCTCCTCTCCCGCCCCTTTTGCTCAAACGCAGGGACTTCCCTATGCCCCTGCCAATGCATACGCTGCCCCATACCAACAACCCATCCCACCACCACTCCCTCAGCAACCACCATCAATGGTCGAAACCTATGCGATAGGGACTTATTCAGAATATTTGAAAGATCCCTTAGACTTCGCCATACGAAGCGTCATGCTTCCAAGACCCCTTCCCGATTTACCCAAGTACAAAGGTGAGGGAGATCCAAATGCGCATATCAAAGCTTACGCTACAGCCATACGTGAATTACTCCCTTGGGATGGGGTTGTTGCTAAAATATTCCCCAAAACCTTGGAAGGCATTGCTCTCGACTGGTATTATAGAATACCTGAAGCCTCCATCCATTCATTTAAACAACTCGTATCAGAATTCATTAAGGCGTTCGACATGAACAAACTGTTGAGAATAGGAATCAGGGAATTCTTGCACATCAAACAAGAACACAACGAATCATCGCCCATTTCATCCAAAGGTGGTGTACAGTTCTTTATTCTTTCAACAAGTGCTCCAAACATGGATCAGATGGAACTATGCGATTTATTCCTTCATTCTCTCAACAAAGAGGTGAAGGAAGAAGTCCAGAAGTTCCCACTAAGAACTTACGATGAAGTACTTGAGAGCGCTCTTCGAATAGACCAAGCAGCGATAGATAGTGGCCGTAAAACATATGGTGCAAATGGGAGGTTAATCACCCCCAATCAGAACACTACAAATTATCCCACTACCACAAATGTTAATCAAGGACCCAAAATCCTTAACAAAAATTGGGGTGTAACAACGGATGGAGTAACCGACCAGCCCAAGAAGGTAAATGTTGTCAATACTCCATCACAAACAAACAACCAACGAAACAACAACTTTACCCCGACAATCAATACAGTGGATTTTAACCATCCACAACAACAACAACAATGGTGAAATCCTATACAAGGGCCAAAACAAAACTCATTTGGTTATCAAAACCAAAGCCAGAAACAACAAATGCAAAATTTTAATCCTAATAGCAACAGTTTGATCAGAATTTTAGGCCACAATATACACCAAACCAACAAAACACGAATTACAATCCCAATTCTTATTGTGGTTTCCACAAAATCGGGGTCATGATACTAGAACATGCCGTGACTACAATAAATTCATGCAATGTTTACCAAAAGAACAAAGACAGTTCTTCACAGATTTGTTTTTGGCAGATCCGTGTCATCACCACCAAACACGCTAGCAGGAGCAGTTTCCCCTCAGAATGCTCCCCTTAAGATCTTTAATGATCCACTCCCAAATCATGATAATAACAGACTAAATCCAGCCCCAGGACGAACAAGGGTGCAATCACGGAAACAATGATCACGAAGCCTTGACTTCACTAAATCCATCGGTTGCGCCACAGTTAGGAAGTCAACCGAGACCCAAGATAGTCAGTTTGGTAGAGCTAGACGCGGAGCTACCTATCGAAGCTATAACAAGAACACGAGAGTATTTCTCTCAACCAAGCCCAAGTCATCTGCCAGAAAAAGATAAGAGTCAGCAGATAGTAGAAAAACCCATCGGTGCCTATGATTTAATTAGTGACCTAACAAATACCTTCTCGCACATTTCATTTTTAGATTTACTAAAGAACTCTCCTCCTCACGAGCTACTCTTTTAGAATCATTAGGTCTAGGTCATCTAATTAACATCACTACACCTCTGAAACACAAGTAAATCACGTAGATTTTGATATCCACCCTCACAGGGCAGCCGGAAAAGGATGTCGAATTCATATTTGAAATAAGTAAAATGCCCACGAGATCTTTGAGATCGCACGCCGAGGTGATCCAGCCTTACACTTACAAGTATGGATTTATAATAACTATGTAAAACGGGCAATGGTTGACGATGGGGCCGCAGTTAACATAGTCCCTTTCTCTTTCCTCCAAAAACTAGGATATGGGGAAACAAACTGTTCCACCACTCGAAATACATTGAGAGGCTATGATAGCCTTAAAGCCACTTCGATAGGAACTATAATACTTCCGGTCACCTTAGGACCCAAAACAATCCTGACTGAGTTTTATATTATAGATCGGGAAACTAATTATAATATGATACTCGACCGACCATGGATACACCGAATGAAGGCAATCCCTTCTACGTTATTTCAAGAAGTAAGATTTTTGCATCTAGGAAAGGTATTTGTAGCCAAAGGTGATCCAAAACCTTTCGATTTGCACCTAGCTGATTTAAAGAAAAGACCAGGTGTACACTCAGAATTTGAACTTCCAACAAACCAACTTAATAAACCCACTGACCCAAAACCAGAGGAGAAGTTGGTACCTACAACGGATCTTGAAACTATCAGCATAGCCAAAACAACCCCAACCCCTAACAATAAAGCTAAAGAAACGGTATCATTAGGGACTACTGCAAAAATCGTTGAGTTAATAGAACAAGATTCACCAATGTTCTTACCATTTGATTCGGTAGGCATAGGATATTCCCTAGGTGTTGGTTCCCTTCCAGCAGAGGACCTCTGTATGGTAGAAGTAGAGTGTGCAAATGCAGCAGATGCCCCAACATCTATACTCCCGACTAAGTATTGGACTCTCCATTTCGATGGAGCTAAATGCCGTTATGGAGCGGGGGTAGGTATAATTCTTACTTCGCCCGAGGAGAAAGTCCTCCCATTCACCTTTAAGTTAAACTTTGAATGCACAAACAACGGCGCTGAGTACGAAGCCCTCCTCCTTGGCCTCACTTTAGCCAAGAGAATTGGTGTTGATAACATCAAAGTCTTAGGAGACTCGCAATTAGTGGAAAACCAAGTTTACAAGAGGTATACTGAAACCAAAGCCAAAGACTTGCGACTTTACAAAATGTTGTATTAAATTTAAGCAAGGCATTTAACTTCATATCCATTGAAACAATCCCGTGAGAGAAAAATCTTCTCGCCGATTCAATAGCAACTTCAGCATCACGTTTTACTCCAAGCAATGAGTTAGAAGATACCCAGTTCACGGTGTCCATTCGTGATGAACCATTGATAAAAATAATGACAAATCCTTTCAAGCGAAAGTAAATCTACCATCCTAGACCGTATTGATAGTGATGTGGCTACCTTGGATTACTTAAACGCCTATGCGGCATTACATCTCTCCTATCATATGCTAGATTTGTCCTTAATTCCACATTCGTCTTCCTATTTCGGAAATCCCATGATGGATCTCCCCTCACAAATGGAACCTAGCATATACGCAGTAGAAAATGGGGATGATTTGGATTTACCTCCAGCACCACCTGAGTTCGAAGAGGGTAACACCTCTTTGATCGAAGAGACAATCGATGTCAACATCGGGACAGATGACGAACCAAAAATCTTGAAATTAGGATCATCCTTAACCCCAGAAGAAGTGGAAATACATACGCGGATCCTCAAAGAACATCAGAAGGCGTTTGCATTTAATTATAAGGAAATGACAGGAGTTACACCCCACATTGCGGTGCACAACCTCGTCACTAAATCAGATGCAAAGCCAGTTAAGCAAAAATCAAGACCTATGAAACCTAAAGTAGCTCTCATGGTAAAGGAAGAGGTAATAAAACTCCTTCAGGTAGGATTCATCAAGCTAGTCGACTATTCCCAATGGGTATCTAACATCGTTCCCATTCTCAAGAAGAATGGAAAGATACGTATCTGCATAGATTTTCGAGACATCAACAAAGCATGTCCTAAGGACGACTTCCCGTTGCCATCTATTGATGTCATTGTTGATGCAACAGCTGGGTTTGAGCTTTTGTCTCTCATGGATGGATTCTCGGGATACAATCAAATCAGAATATCTGAGCAAGATCAAGCTAAAACCACGTTTATAACTCCTTGGGGAACCTATTGCTATGTTGTTATGCCATTCGGTCTCAAGAACGCCGGTGCTACGTACCAGCGGGCTATGACATACATATTTCACGATCTAATTCATAAAATCATGGAATCTTACGTAGATGACTTATTGGCTAAAGCCAAGAAGCGTTGTGACCATCCCGAAGTACTCCGCGTCATTCTTTCACGTCTAATAGAATACGGAGTCACACTAAACCCAGAGAAATGCGTCTTTGGTGTAACGGAAGGGAAGCTCCTAGGTTATATCATATCGTCACGAGGGATAGATGTCGACCCGACCAAAATCAGGCTATCCTCGAAATGGTTCCACCTTCAAATGAATCGGAGTCAGGTCATTCCTCGAAAGTCTGAGGTGCAATCCGAAGATTCATCCCGGACTTAAGCTTCGCCGTTCATCCAATCAACAATTTACTCAAGAAAGACTATAGCATTGATTGGACCAAAGACTGTAATGAAGCCTTTGAAGCAGTTAAGTGTTTCCTATTATCACCACCTACGCTAATGCCACCTAAGCTAGATCACCCGTTGATTCTATATTCACGAGCTACCAATGTCTCGCTGGCCTGTATGTTGGCCCAAGAAGACGATAACAAGAGAGAACGCGTGATTTATTTCATCGAGCCGAACGCCGCTCGACTATGAAACACACTATATACGAGCGAGAATGAGAATGCCTTGCCATAGTCTTTGCTACTAAACACCTAAGACATTATATATTGAATCAAGAAACAAGGGTCATGGTAAAAACGGACCATTTACGGACTTTCCTCACACAAGGGTCATTATCTAAAAAGGTTGGACATTTTATAACCTTAATGGGAGAATTCGAATTAATGTTTGTAAATCAAGTCGGTTAAGGGACAAGTCATCACGATTGGTTAGCTGAAACCCATTAGACGGAGGTGATCTAGTAGATTTAGACTTTCCGGATGAGTGCGTATACTACATCGAAGCCCGACCCTTTATCTCTCGAGTGTCTTTGGTACACTTGATATCATTAATTATATCATGGACCATACATACCCAAAAGGAGTTACACCACAACAAAGAAGGCGGTTACGCATAATCGTAGCTAAATACGTCATTATAGAGCAGGTGCTCTATCGAAAAGCATTCGATGGAATGCTCCTAAGATGTGTCGACACGGAGGAATCCAAGAAGATTCTCCATGAATCTCATAGCGGAATATGTGGAGGCCACTTCGGTGGCCACGCCACTGCTCGAAAAATACACCGAATGGGCTATTTCTGGCCCACTCTAGAACACGACGCGATAGAGTTTGTACGCAGGTGTCATAAGTGCCAAGAATTCTCCCATGAGATCCACATGCCAGCACAAGCTCTACAACCAATCGCTACTCCATGGCCCTTTTCTACATGGGGTCTACACTTAATAGGGAAATTCTCTCCCTCATCCATGATTTCCATAATTTTATAATCACGCCACTTGAATATTTTACCAAATGGGTGGAGGCCATGCCTCTTACCTTCTACCGTGCTGGTTACGTGATCGCCAAGTTCATTTTGAACCAAATCATTTGCAGGTACGGTATCCCACAAATCATTATCTCTGATAATGGAACTTCTTTTAAGAATGAAGAGGTTCGTGAACTATGCAATAAATTTAAGATAAGCCATCATACGGCTTCCTTGTATTACCCCCAGGCCAACGGACAGGCTGAAGCGACAAACAAGACACTGAAAGCCATTCTCCTTAAAACGGTGAAAGAAAACAAATGAGATTGGCATTTGAAGTTATATCCGGCCTTGTGGGCCCACCAAACCTCAATAAGAACACCAACGGGAGCAACTCCTTTCTCGCTGGTATTTGGGGCAGAAGTAGTTCTCCCGCTTGAGGTCGAAATACCCAGTCTCCGCATTTCACTACAAGGGATTCTGGATGAAGACGCTTACAGAGAAGCACGTCTTTCCCAACTAGAAAGCCTAGATGAAACTAGGTTAGATGCTGAACAGTGGCATAGAGCTTATGCTAACCGAATGTGTCGGTACAACAAGAAGGTATATGAACGTGACATATACGAAGGTGATCTAGTTCTAAGGCTAGACAACCGGATCGACAAGAAGACCGGTGAAGGAAGGAAATTCCAGCCCAAATGGTTGGGCCCATACCGAGTCATGAAAGACTACGAAATGGTGCTTACCTCTTATGTACGCTAGAAGGTGAGGAATTTGGCGAAACAATCAATTCCCTACACCTCAAGCGGTTCTACGCATAAGCAACTAGCACTACTTGTATAATTATCTACATTGCATCTTCATACAGATTAAGATCATTTTGTCCACTTGTTTCTTACATAAATTGTGATCAAGGAATCTATTCTCAAAGCAATTCACTACAAACTCATGATGTTGTTGGCATAAAGCTCTTTAATCATACCTCTCCATCTTCATATATCATCGAATCATCTCGGAATCTTTTATCAAATAAAGTCAAACATGACAAAGTCTTAACGGTAACCATACCAAGATCTGCAAGTTTATTCTCACTTTGATTTCTTCTTAGGATAGGTGTCTTGCCTATGGTCTATTCTAGAAGCTTCATGGTGTCACATCTATCCCATATATGCATCTCTTTGGAAATAAGCACATACTGACATTTTACTCAAGAAAACAAGTCAACAAGAGATTAAACAGAAAATTTTAATTTTACACATTTCCTTGCCCCACCAACCTTCGGTGATGAGCTTGCATCTCTTACTAGTGACGTAGGGTTGGGAAAGGATGGAAATGCCCTTACTCGCCTATGCCTTGCCCACGGTGATAAACCCACGCTTCTTACTAGTAGCGTGGGGCAAAGTGTAGGGGGTCTTCTTGACAAATAAGTACAAACAATCATACGCAAACAATTCAAACTCTGAAACTTTGAGTCAAAAACAAATGAATCAGCTGTGCAAAATCCCAAAAGAATTAAAATCCTAAAAACCCAGATCTTGTCTACTATGTGGCCATCTACGGGTCTAAGTCTGGATAAACTGCAAAGCAAGTGCACTCTAAACTATGAAGTCATTCGGGTAGAGTAAGCTTGTAGCTTCCAATTTGGTTCCGCCAAAGCTTTGTCTATCTTTCATCACTATCGTTTCACCACATTTCACAACTTGCGCCCTTCTTGACTCTCGGTGATGAGCCCTCGCATCTTACTAGTTGCGTGGAGTTAGGAATGGGGAAAATTAATCTGTTCATCATACTGGTTATATTCATCACTCTGCAAAACAAACATGAGGTATCCAAATTGCTCACAGAAGCTAAGATTCAAAATCACAATATATCTACATTATCGTGTATCAGCATCATGAAACACAAAAAGAAAGCAAACATTTGCATCATCTGTTCTCCATTGCATACATTCTAAAGAGCATATAAACATACATCGTAGTATACACAAGGAAACTAGAAATAGAAAGGAAAACATGAGTGCCAAGCTTTTAATCCAAAACGAATGCATATATATATATAGATATATATATATAAATAATCAATGTTTATGTATAATGCCATCATGCTCTAAGCATGGTCAAAACGCTCAAAGAGCCCGTGATATACAAAGAATATATAATACAAAATACACGAGAGCCAAATGGCTTCTCAATCCCTGCGAGACCCCTCCGAAGGTGCACGCCCACGCCTAAGACTCCGGCTACGCTGGCACTCTGAATGTACAGAGGGCTCAGGGTCCCGAGGGGCAGCCATGGTCTCACCATGAGAATGGCTCCTCATGAGGTGCTCAGCTGTCCTGTAGCCCACTAACTCTGTGCGGAGGGTCGACACCATCCTCGGCCACATGCCAAACGGGAGCGAAGACATCATTATGTCTACCACGCCGAGGGCTCCCAAGCATCTACAGGGGACTCTGCGCGGGTCCTATCCAACAGTCTCTGCAAACAAAGGAGAAAAATGAATTAGAAACCAAGCAAGAGGCTAAAAGATACAACAATAGCAACTAAGGAGAGCCTACATATAAACATTAAAAGGGAGAAAGGGTAACTTACTCGGATCACCAGGCCTCCAAGATGGGTCGCTGGGACCAGCACCCACCGCGGATGCCACTGCCGACTGAGGGGCTGCTCCTATGGCAGGAGCAACATGTCACCCTGCAACGGACTCATCCTCTCCACCATGGCCCTGGGAGAGTGGCTCCTCTGAAACTAGAGTCACCCTCTCTGCGCTCTGCTCATCCCTCTCTGCCTGCATAATGTCCTGAGTGTCATGCCACTCAGGATCACTGTCATCAGTCTCCTCCTCTGACCCTCCCTCTGTGAGCTCCTCAGAGTCGGAGTCAATATCTATGGGGTCATCGCTACTATGAGCAGGACCCGTAGCAATTTGAAGCAAGGTGCCCAAGGCGCACCGGGCTCTCCCTCTAGCCCGAACTATCCTCCCGGCTGCCGCAATGGGAATGCCATGAGTAATCACTCAGTCAACCTCGGCCTCTAGGCCCCCTCTCGGCCTCACGAACTGATCTCCGTAAACGGCGCCACTGGGAAGCATGCCCGTATATGGAAGGCCAAACTGGCAGAGGAACCCAGCTGAAAGGATGTACCTCCACTCGTCCCACTCGATCGATAAGCTGCCTGCCTTTGTGGTGGAGCAGAAATCGTGGTAAGAGTCTCCTCGCCCCATATGCCATGCCATAAGCCAGTATGGTGTCACCTCTATGTCTACAAGAGTAAGGGAGGAAACTAGCCGATGAGGTGCTCGAGCACCGACATGTCCGTCCATCTAGCGCCTCCCTCACCGGCCCGAGATCTCGCCACCTCCACACCCTGCCATAAGGGATAAAATGCTCATACACCGAACTCATGACTAGAGTTGGGTGGCTCAATGACCGTCCCTCGTAAAATGTACTCAACCTATATAGATCATGGTAGGTGGTCCCGGAATATCTCGTACCCAGTGCGTATATCCGGCCATGCCCTCTATCTCGTGCAATGATGGGAGCCCAACAATATAACAATGTGTCCCCTCCTCCTTGTCCCCGATCAATCTCGAGGAAAGGATCCCCATGATGGTCTCTGTCGAAATATGGGGATAGGCAAAGAAGGAATGGATCAAACTCTCACCCCCTTCTTCGACCCCATGGAGATGGCTGCATCTCCCATATAAGCTGCCCACTGTGTAATCTGTGCCCGTGAGCCTGCTGTCTCTAGTGTAAGTCGCCTCCCGATGATTGGGACCCCCAGAATGCGGTAGACATCCTCTAATGTGATGGTCCACTCACCACGGACCCCTGGCAGTCGGAAGGTGTTCCGATCTGCATCCCAGTAAGAAAATAGGTCACAAAGGATGTGACTAGATGGTGCAACGTGGGGCACGCGCGATATGCGCAATATGTCGGCCCTCTGTAGTGTGTCCTCCTCGTCCTGTGAGAGGGCATCCAGTACCCCTGAGAGCCAATCACACTCTCTCTCTGCTCCATCTAATGTACTCCTCTCTCGCCTACATACACCCAAAAACACACAAAACAGAGCAAGTTAATATCCGAACAATACCGAGAGAGTCATAAAAACATGTAGAAAGGCTAAAAATATAAGTGCAACCTCAAATATTAGTTCCTTTTGCAATCTGTGCAAAACCGCCGCCCTGAGCAGGGAGGCGGTTTTGTAACCGCCGCCTTAAAGGCGGCGGTCGGTAATCGCTACCCGAACAAGGTGGCGGTCATGTAACCCGCCCAGCCGGGCGGCGGTCGTGGTCCGAAAACCCACGCGGGTTTTTAATCTAAAAAGGCCTAAAACAAGAAAAAAAAGAGCATTTAACCTAAAAATGGAGCCTACCCAAGGCGCTTTCGACACTAAAATTTTCCTCCGTAATTTCTATTTCATTAATGTATGTATTAGGAATAGGATGTTGTTAAGTATAATTAGTAGTAGCATCCGATAGAAGATAATGGCGGCGCCAAGACGGTTGCCACCAATAATGTGGAGTACGGTAATGGGAAGTCAAAGTACAATAGGAATGTTGTAAGAAGTAAATATTTGTCGTAAGTGGTCCGTAATGTTAAAATGTCAAAGTTTGGGTAATTAGAGTAGTAGTCTACATGATTAGGAATTAGAAATATTATATTAGTAATAAAGACAAGGAGTGAGGTCATAAATATTTTGTGCATTTTATTTGTAAAAAAAAGTCTAAAAATGTGGAACCCATGTAAAATGATAAGGTTTATCTTATCTTAAAAGATAAGCTTACATGTACAGATAAGAGTTAAGGTATGGAATATGATTCGTCGAGTGGATTTCTTATCCTACCTTAGAGATAAGATGGATAAGCTCGGAAGTTCTATAAATAGAGAGGCCACCATTTAGCATAGAAGGAAGTAGTGAGAAATATTGTAGGAAGTGTGCGAAGGAAGCCATCGGTTTAAAGGTGTGTTGAAGAAGCCATTAAGAGGTGTAATTGTAAAGTTTCTCCCATAGTCTTGGTGAAAGGCAAGTGAAGTCAATAACACTTGAAGTACCTCATGGGTGAGATTGTAACAGCTTTCATGTTAATATTATAATTTACTTTGATATTTCATATTTGTCATCATTCTTGTCTTATCATAGTCGATGGTATTCTTGTGTTATGTTGTTGTTTTGTTTCAAGATTACATCCACCAAACTAAAGGTCAGTGCATCAGAAATAATCATAACATGAGGAGTTCCTGGTGAAGAATTATCATAGTGCCAGATTGGTGATGACATTTTGGTTCCATTGCCGGGACCATTCCTCATTGGTGGATTTTCTGGAGAGATATTCCCACTTAGTCAAAAATCAATGAGGGTAACCTTGTTTGTCAGATCGCATAGTAGTTACCATGGTAAAGTCATTTTTGCCATGAATAGTAGTTACCATGGTAAAGTCATTTTTGCTGGGAATAGTATTTACCGCAGTAAAGTCACTTTTTACCATGAATAGTATTTACCGCAGTAACTTCACTTTTTACCGTGAATAGTATTTACCGCAGTAACTTCACTTTTTACCGTGAATAGTGTTTACCACAATAAAGTCAGTTTTTACCGCAGTAAGTCAAGTTTTACCATAGTTACCGTGGTCATTTCTATTTTACTGTAGAAAGGTGTAAAGTCACTTTCTAGTATAGTGATTCCAATTATTTGTGCACATAAGTCTTGTTGATTGTACTTGTGGGTTGGTATTTCACGGTGGTTACTTTTGAAAATGGGAAAGATTCCTATTTTTTCAGCTCAATCTAATGAAGATGCTTCTTCTTTCATTCAAGAGTTTAAGCGATCTTTTATTTGTAATGGCCTTATAAGAAGGGAACAATGGACTGAATTTTTTCCTACCTTTTTGGATGGTTCAGCACTTAGGTGGTTTGAAACACTAGGTGATAATGTGAAAAATTCATGGGATTTATTAACTGAAAGTTTTCTTGAAGAATTTGGTGAACAACAGAAATATGCAGATCTCATGATCGAGATCACAAAGCTATCCCAAGGAGAGAAGGAGAAGATAAGGGATTATCATGCTCGTGTTCTAGAGCTAAGGAGGAAGCTCGATGCCCAGATTCGGAAGGAAGGATTAGCGGATGGGTTGATGAACGGCGTGGATAATCTCCTATGTAAGCACTTCATTCTTGGGATGAAGCCAGAGATCAGACAACGAGTGAAGTATGACCACCCAGCTACCATTGAACAAGCAAAGGAGATTGCAAGAAGGCAAGAAGAAAGCATGGAAGAGGAGCCCAAAGAAATTGT
Source organism: Taxus wallichiana var. yunnanensis (assembly GCA_018340775.1). Taxonomy (NCBI): domain Eukaryota; kingdom Viridiplantae; phylum Streptophyta; class Pinopsida; order Cupressales; family Taxaceae; genus Taxus; species Taxus wallichiana. The sequence continues at coordinate 2,318,339 of CM031238.1, forward strand.
TGCTAAAGTAGAGCCTACACCAACACCTTTAGTCCAGAATCCACAACCACTCCCGGTGAGCACAAATATTTCTCTTAGTACATCTACTGAGTATGAAGATTTGCTCAAAAAGATGGGTCAGTTAACTATTAATCTTCTTCAAGGAAAGGAATTTAGTTCTCAAGGAGGAGATAGAGGTCCAAAAAGAAATATTTCTGAAGTTGTATGTTATGGTTGTTATAAAAGGGTCATTATAAGTATAATTGTCTAGATAGAACTTCTACATCTCAGTAAAGGAGATAATGATAAAGGAAAATCACCTGTGAATTCTTTTGATGTAGTAGATAAGAGTAGAAATAATGAAGTAGATGTGTTTGTAACAAAAAGAAAGAAAGAAAAAGATAATCAAGATGGAAATGATCCTAAGAAGATGAAAGAAGAAACTAGTAAGAAACATAGGAGAAGAAAGTTGGGTGTGCGGATTTTCTGATTTCACGGGGCAAGGACCATACTCCATCTTGGAAGATCTGTCCAAAAGGCCTACAAATATTACATATGGTCAACTCTTGGCTATGTCTTCTAAGAAGAGGTGGGAGTTGTGAAGTGGACTCAATGCTCGATGAAGGAAGGAGGTTGAGGTCCCTGTTTTAGAGGTAGAGGCGGATCCCTATGCTCCACAAGCTGAGGTACTATGTAATGGTATTTCAATTCATGATGTCTTAGTTGATGGAGGTGTTGCATTAATGTAATGACCATGTCCAGAATGAATATGTTGGGTTTAATAATTGATTGCCTTCAACACTTATGTTAAGGTCATTAAATAAAGGAAAAACTAAACCGAAGGTGTAGTTTCAAATGTGGCAATATCTCATTATGGGTGTTGTATGTGTTGTAGACTTTCAGTGATGAAAAATGGTAACTTTGTTGCATACCCAATGCTTCTTTACTGGGAAGACCATGGCTAAGGAGAGTTCATGCAAGAAACTACTAGAATGAAGGTTTCATGACACTTGGATGTGGTAGAGAGAGGGTGAAGATAAATGTGATCCCTCGACATCATAAGGCAGAACCTGTGGATTCAAGTGATGAAACTGATGATTGGACATCCTCTGATTACTCTAGTACCAGTGAAGTGGACACTGAAGATGAAGAAAGTGAGGTTGATGTTTCAGTCATGGATATCCTTCCAGTCACACCAACTCATGACCCCATAAAATTATCTGAAGAAGAAGTTGATGATCGTCTCCAACAAATAAAGATTGGTGATGTTGTGATGGAGAGTGAGAAGGAATCCTACCTTCAGCTCTTTCGAAGGTACATACACATATTCACTTTTGATTACAAGGAACTCCGTCAAGTAAGTTGGGTAGAACATTCTATTGAGCTGGTAGATGGTGCTAAGCCCATAAAGCAAATGCCATATAGAATGAATCCTAATTTTTCCAAGGTAGTAAAATAAGAAATAGATAAGTTGCTTGATACGGGATTCATATTTCTTGTGGAAAATTGAATGAGTTTCTTCCATTGTGATATCAATAAAAAAGAATGGGAAGCTACACATTTGTGTTGATTATAGGAAGTCGGCCTTGAGTGCTATAGTTTTCTTTGATGGATATAATGGCTCTGAACCAAGTTCGTATATAGCGAAAAAGATCAAATTGAAGACCACGTTCACCACTCCTTGGGATCGTTTGCTTATAAAGTTATGCCTTTTGGTTTGTGTAATGCTCCAAAGCCAACATTCCACGTTTGATGAATAGGGTGTTCAAACCCTACATTGAGACCTTCATCGAGTATTTCGGATGATTTTGCATCTATGGGAGCAAGTTGGACCACCTGCACTGAGATGGAGACATCATTTCAAAGGTTAGATGAAGCACAAGCCTCACTAAACCCTACAAAGTGTGTCTTTGGATGTTCTAAAGGTGTTTTGTTAGGGCATGTTGTATCTAGAGATAGTATTGGTACGATCCTGATAAAGTTTCAAAATCAAAGATTTACCATTTCTATGAATAGAAGTAAGTTGAGATCATTTTTAGGCCATGTGGGTTACTTATAGAAGGTTCATCAAGAATTTCTCAAAGATTGCACTGACCACTAACCCGATTCTTGAAGAAGGATGTTACTTATGAACTAGGAAATAAGGCGCATGAAGCTTTTGGACAATGAAGGAAGCCACAGGTGTCTTCACCTTTTTAAAGAATCCAGATTGGAGCAAGCCATTCATTGTGTATACGATGCCTCGGATGTAGCACTAGGAAGTACTTTGAGCCAAAAGGATGAAAATGGGAATGAACATCCAATTTACTTTGGGAGCGACAAATGAGCAGTCTAAGGTAAATTATACTGAATGCGAAAAAGAGGCTCGGCTATCATTTTTTTGCTGTAAAGAAGTTTAGAAATTACTTGCTAGGGCAAAAATTTCTAGTTGTATGCAGATCATCGAGCTCTAAAATATATTGTAAATAAGCCTAACCCATCGTGGAGGATATCAAGATGGATAATTTTGCTACAAGAATTTGAATTTGATATTATAGATAGGCCGGAAAGAAGCATGTCAATGCAGATGCACTCTCTCGAGTCTATGATGGTTTAGGATCGTCTTGTGATGATGATGATTTCCCAGATGCAACATTGTTATCCCTTGACACAATCCCTAGTGAATACATAGATATTTGGAATTATCCGAATGAATTCAAGTTTCTGATGGTACCAATGCAAATACCAAGAGAAAGATTACTCAAGTTCAGCCGATTGTCCATATTCTATTTTGCATGGAGTATTATTTCGAATAGGACACGATGGAAAATACAAGAGGGCGGTTGGACGTGATCAAGGGAAGGAATCTTTAGAAGAATTCCATAATGGTACATGTGGAGGGCACTTCTCTAGAAAACTTACAAAGAAGAAGAATCTTGGATGCGGTTTATCACCGCCCACTCTTTTTAAAGATTGTTATAATTATTGTAAGACATGTGATATTTGTCAAACACATGGTAACCGTAAGACTTCATCAGCTCCATTATGTCCTATTCTTCCCCTTGGTCCCTTTGAAAAGTGGGGAATAGACATTGTAGGTCCACTTCCAACTACATCACACCAAAATAAGTATATTGTAGTTGCCACAGATTATTTAACCAAGTGGGTTGAAGCTAGGCCATTGAAAACAACTTCCATGGATGAAGTGGCAAGGTTCATGTATGAACGCATTGTCACTAGATTTGGTTGCCCATTAGAAATTGTAATAGATCAAGGAAGCCACTTCATTAATGAGGTGGTAGAAGCCCTAGTCAATAAGTTTTCTATTAAGCACAAGAAGGCAACAACATACAAGCCAAGCACAAATGGACAGGTGGAATGAACAAATTTTGTGTTGTGTCAAATTCTAGCAAAAGATGCAGCCTTGTAGGTACATAAATGGGATAAAAGGATTCATGCAAAGCATTGTGGACATATAGGGAAACATCAAAGTCAGCAACAGGATACTCCCATTTTAGTTGGCCTATGGCATTAATCCGATTCTTCCTATTGAGTTTGATATTCCCACTTTGTGAGAGTTATGAAAAATGAAAGGATGGTGAAAGTGATTCAAGAAAAGAAAGGTTGGTACATCTTCATTTTTGGAGGAAATGAGAGAAATAGCAAAGGATACAAGCCATAAGAAGAAAATGAAGCAGAAGGAATACTTTGATCAAAAGATCCGGTGGTCTCCATTTCATGTGAATGACTTGGTTCTAGTATATGATTCCAAATAAAAAAAAGAAGACAGAGAAAATTTCTTCCAAAATGGATGGGGCCCTACAAAATAGCAGTTGTGCATGAAAATGGTACGTACCGACTGGAGGAATTGGATGGCACTCCCATTACGAAATGGGTCAACCACGACAAGTTGAAGATTTTCCAAGCACCAGAATAGTCTACTCCGAGGACGGAGTAGAAGCTAGGAAGGGGGAAGATGTCGACACTAAAATTTTCCTCCGTAATTTCTATTTCATTAATGTATGTATTAGGAATAGGATGTTGTTAAGTATAATTAGTAGTAGCGTTCGATAGAAGATAACAAAGATTTGCCATTACGGTGCCACCAATAATGTGGAGTACGGTAACAGTCAAAGTACAATAGGAATGTTGTAAAAAGTAAATATTTGTCGTAAGTGGTCCGGTAATGTTAAAATGTCAAAGTTTGGGTAATTAGAGAAGTAGGGTCTACATGATTAGGAATTAGAAATATTATATTAGTAATAAGGACAAGGAGTGAGGTCATAAATATTTTGTGTATTTTATTTGTAAAAAGTCTAAAAATGTGGAACCCATGTAAAATGATAAGGTTTATCTTATCTTAAAAGATAAGCTTACATGTACAGATAAGAGTTAAGGTATGGAATATGATTCGTCAGTAGGGATTTCTTATCCTATCTTAGAGATAAGATGGATAAGCTGGAAGTTCTATAAATAGAGGCCACCCCCTCATTTAGCATAGAAAGGAAGTAGTGAGAAATATTATAGGAAGTGTGCAAAGGAAGCCATCGGTTTAAAGGTGTGTTGAAGAAGCCATTAAGAGGTGTAATTGTAAAGTTTCTCCCATAGTCTTGGTGAAAGGCAAGTGAAGTCAATAACACTTAAAGTACCTTATGGGTGAGATTGTAACAATTTCATGTTAATATTATAATTTACTCGATATTTTAGATTTATCATCATTCCTTCTTATCATAGTCGATGGTATTCTTATGTTATGTTGTTGTTTTTTTCTTGATTACATCCACCAAACTAAAGGTCACTGTGCATTAGTAAATAATCATAGCACGAGGAGTTCCCGTGAAGAATTATCATAGTGCCCAGATTGGTGATGACAGCGCCCCCTAGATGGACCTTTTAACACTAGCATTTTCAAAATGACCCCCATTATAACAAATTTGGCATTTCAAATTTAAGGGGGAAAACACAAAATTAGAGAAAAAAACACTCCGTGATCTAGCGGGGTGGTGTTCCACACGTGGAGGCATGATCACGATCTCGCTACTGAACATTTTGACTCTACTCATGCAAGAAACCATCACCGTGGGTCCCGAGCTCAAAAACAATCAAATCAACTCGCGCAAATGAATAGGAAAATGGGCCCACTTTCATATATATAGCGCCCTGATTCGTTTTAAAAGACTTTTTCGCAGGTTTGGAGCGCTGATGGAGGTAAGTTCCTATCCCCGCATGAATGGTACGTTCTCATTCCCTATTATTTTAGCGTTTATTTTCCAAATTATTGTATCTATCTGCACTTGAGTTCTCCTTTTATTTTGCAGGTAGCGGGAATTTTGGATGGCGTCATTTCAACACACGGACGTGTAAGGTATAACTTCTAAACTTCCCATTTCGGGACTGCCATACTCGGACCCACCGTTTTACGCCTCTTCATGGCTAAAATGCTTCTCCGAGGGGGCAATATGTACGTACCCAAAATTGTAAGGTACTGTACTACCAGAACAACGTGACAAGTTCCCCAATGATGATACAGGTCTCCTCGCAAGGTGTTCGGGATCCGAGAAAAGCCCTCGGAGTATGCGTTAACATCCCGCATGCCCCGCTTAGCCCCCGTGTCCTTTGTTTTCCCCTCTTTCCCTCTTTTCTTGGCCTTTTGATCTTGATGGACGAAACCGTCGCCTTGCGCAGGCGGCGGTCTTGCTAACCGCCCTCACTTAGAGCGGCGGTCCTGCACGCGTTTTCCAGAAAGCATTTTGACGTGACTCACATAAAATATCAACGTTTCACCAGCTTTCCTTGCCGACTTGGGCATGCATTTATGTTTTTGGTCCCCTGGAATAGTGTTTGGCCATTGTTTATGGTTTTTAGAGTTCAGTTTGGTTTTGATCTTTGGGTGAATGAAAGCTATAAATAAATGGTTTGTGCACAAACAAATGGTCTGATCTTTTGCTCTCATCCTCTCATTTTCCATAGTTCAGTTTATCATTTTGCTTAGAGGCCATAGTTTCAGTTCATTTGCAGGCTTAGTTAGTATTGTGCAGCTGTTGGTAAGCCACATATCCACCTTGTGCAAGTGTTGTCTGCCAGGTCTGCCCCTCATTCACTTTCAAGCTCTCATTTTCATAGTTCAGTATTTTGTTCTGTTTAGAGCCATAGTTTTAATTCTTTGCATGCTTATTTAGCATTATCCAGCTGTTGGTAAGCCACATATCCAGCTTGTGCAAACAGTGTTGTTGTTTTATCCATTCCATTGGAGTAGAATAGCTTAGGAAGCCATTAAAGTTGTAGGTTTTGCTCTTCAAACAGGGTAGTTTCAGGTTCTGGTCGCTTTATGTTGCATGACTCGCAATAAAATCCCGCTAGGAATTGCATAAGCCAAGCTCTGTACTCTTGTGCTATCCCTCTCCTACTCGCATTTTCCAGTCTGTATTCTGAGCTGTCCTTGTCCCAATATCTATTTCTGTCGATGCTAGCATTACACGCTTTTCTGGATCCACGTGAACATGAAAGAACAAGGAGATCACACTGAGGGGACAAGATCACACACACCATCGGATTCGCCACTGTTCTGCGTAATCCAGGTTTTAACTTTCAAAGTTCTAGTTAGAATCATATCAAATAAGGTAGTTAATTGTTTCATTTCAGTAATTTCCATTCTCGATATTGCCAGGGAAGCTATGAGGATTGATAGTTTCTGAGAAACTATGATTCACTCCTCACTTCTGAGGTAGGATCGAGAATCTTGCAAATAGATTAGGAAAGTTATTGCATTATTTAGAATAAATCTACAAATTGCACAGACAAATAACTACACTCGGTTATTTTGTTTGTTTTAAGTTGTTATTTAGTTGTTATTTCTAGATACGTTTAAAATAGCTACTTTCCTTAAACTCTTAAAAGGTTAAATGCAAAAATAGAAGTTATATATGTTTTAGTTTTATTCCACGTAGTTAGAATTTGCTTTATTACAGTTAGATTTTAAATTTCACTTTGTATGACAATCACGGGACCTCGGGAGCCCAGGGAATACATATTTGAGCCAATCATGCCTCAACCAAACCTCATCACAACAATAGTTGACATAGACCAAAATCTCAGAATACAAGTATTCCAAACAACAACAGATTTACAACTGATCAGTTCTCAGTTGAGAGGGTTAAACATAGAAGACGACCAAGCACACACATTTTGGTCAAATCAACCGAATTACAGATTACCCTAGACAAACATTCACATGACTAGTAGAAGGGTTCGAAAGAGAACAAACCTTTGGTTGTGATCCTTTGGTCCCACAGCCAGGTGCAGGAGACACTCTCACAGACATAGATACTAGTCTAAGGATCCAGGTTGCACGAACGCCTGTGAGATATTATGAGAAAATCACGCAGTTGTTGGTCCTAAACATAGAAGTTTCGAAAGCATATGATTACTTGGATACTAGGAATCGGAATTGATTTCGTATATGACCATAAGAACCGCAACAACCAGAGTCTACGGTTGTGACCCACAAGTCCCACACCAACGAATCCATAAGTCAATCGATATAAACACCGCCTACGCACACTAGTATTCCAATCCACTCCACTTCCACCCATCATCATCGAACAATTGTCCTTACTAGATATAGCGGCTAACGAAGCTAGAGAATTCTGGACTAGGCCAGAGAATCGTCCGTAGAGTCAATTGTTTCCACCATCCACCATATGACCTTGTGCGGGGGCGTACACTAACTATTCCGGTCATTTTCCATGTATTCCACAACCCATAGATCGAATCATGCGAGCTCGATATTGATTGGATCCTTCGAGCGATCATCACTTGATCGATCTATCACACTGATCCAAGTCGAAAGGGCTTTCTTCGCCTTAGATTCTGTAAATTCCATTAGTGCGTGTCGAAGACATTAGATTACCTAACTAGTTTGTCTGCATCCCACACATATTCCATCCCCACCGATTGTCTCGGCACGACCTCGGGAGGTTGAGTGCGAGGAAGAGTTGCGTGTAGATTCCCACGCTCGCTTGTCGCTTTTCCTGCGTACGGTGATCTTAAGTGCACACTTGCCTTCTCCATAGCCACTTTTTATGGTGACTTCCAAAACATAACAAGTATGTATAGGAAAACTTACTATTTTTAGACAATGGACTTCCAATGCTTGGTTTGCGATGGAACATATTTTTTCAAACTCGGCTAGTCGTCAATCATGTCCTCCTAATTTCACTTGATTTCATCCATTAGAATGCTTAGAAATAAAATTTAAAGTTTTCCCCTACAATGGTTTCGGGAATGGAAATGCCATGGTGGCCATTAATGAAGCTCAAAAGTTATAGGTTTGGTTTTTTTCTTTGATCTTGATGAAATAAACTCCATTTCAATAGGTTTTTCATTTGAATTTCATGTGCAAGTTTTTAGCTTGTTTCCATTGCCGGATTGATGGGAAATCAAGCTTTTTTCTCTGTTGGGCCGGAAAGAGGATTTCTTTGTTGTGAATGTTTTATGCCATAGGAGGAGGGTCTGAAGTTGTTTTTCTGATGGTTTTTGATAGAGGAATGAACATCAAAAGATGGTTTTTCAATCCATGCATCCGTTTGCAAGATATCTTCAAAATTCTATTTTGCGGCAATGGAGATTTCCACTGTTATTCTTCTTCGTTCTTCGTTTCTTCTCCTTCGTTTGTTCAATATTTCTCCGGGACCTATGTATCACCATGGGGTAGAGTATTTAATTTTTTTGGTGAATCTGGTTTGATCTTTGGCAATGGTGGAGTGGTGGTGAGAAGTTGCTAAGAAATTTAAGAGCAAGTTGTGTAAGGAGGAGTTAGATGCTAGAAGTTAGAAGCAGGAGGGATATTTTCAAATTTTCAAAGACATGGGAAGAGGCGTATTTTCATGTCCTTGATTTCCATCACCTCAAAGGGATATGAGGGACATCAATTTTCACAACGCGCCTCAGCTTGACATGTGGCGGAGATCTGATGATAGGGGATTAAGGCTAAAAAATAACTTTTAAGCATTCGAAGGGCTGAGAAGCGGTCACATGAGGAACCTTGAGGCTTAATGAGGGATGGAAATTATTTTTATCCTTGATGTCCCTCACCTCAAAGGAACATGAGGGACATAAAATTGCACTACGCACTGAGAAGCCGCCACTTGTCACGATCCGAGCAAGTGAGAGAATGAGCTCGACAAACACCTGGGAGCTGAACTGGCGATCTGAGGGGTCACATGAGGGTCCAGAAGGCACATGGGGGCTAGGTGAATTTTCTTGACCATGATGTGCCTGATCTTGAGGGACGTAAGGGACAAAAAATTGTTTCAAGCTCTTGGAGCTGACACGTGTCTTCATCAAATGTGTCTAACTCCCGAACTCGCTCCAAGAGGGAAACTTAACCTTGCAAACTCATTGTGCCAAAGTGTTGTGAAAAAGTAATTTCACCATCTTGCAAGGCTTGGAATTCCCTCAAAGATGTTTTTTTCTCCTAACTCCATCCGAAGCTCCGGAATCGGATCGAAGCTCAACAGCTTGTTTTGGCCTTTGAACCCTAATTTTGGTAAAAATACCCCAACTTCTCCGAGTCTTTCCCCACCGAATCTTTCTAAATCACTTCCATGATGTCCCAATGAATTTTAATCACTTCCATTTTTGGTTTTTCTTTTCTTTTTCTACTCCATGGGGTTTCTTCATCTAGGAAGGCCAGTGATAGCCCTTCCCACACACCTTCGAAGCTTGCAATTTTCAATGAACTCTTAAAATCACCTAGGGAGAATGAATGAAATTTCCTAAATCACCTAGGGGGGATGAGCTAACATCAATTAGGAGGTCACTTAGACTGACTCGGTAGACTCGGGTGTCTTAGAAGTGTAAAACTTGAAAAAATTAACACAAGGGTATAATTTTCATGCTTGTAAATTGCCAATTTCATTATTACACATTTGCAAGACAACACAATGACAAAGGAGAAGAAGGAACAAGGGTAGACTCATACATTCCATCATGTAATGAAGATGGAAGAGAGAGAGAGGGACCGAGTGATATGGTCTTAAGATCCTCATCTATTTTTCGATTGAAGGACTTAACTTCTTCCCCACAATATGTGAACTCATCGAGGTCAAAAGAGAATCCTTGCTCAAGGTCCTCTGTAGAGGGATGTCATCGTGTATCCCCATGAATTCTCTAATTTCTTCTTTATTCTAAAATAAATCAATCGGTATGGTTTGTTGTTGGTCGATGATAGTAGGTTGATTAGAAGAAAGAGGTCCAACACATTTGGAAGAACTAGAAGATGTTTGATGATGTAGATGATGGGAAGGTTTGACCTTATTGCTCCCACAAAGGTATTTTATAGTGATTTTAAAATATATATTAGCACATTGTTTCTTATTAATTGTTCGATGTGGATGCAAACATTGGTTTGTAGAAGAGAGACAAAGGTATGGTAAGATATGGTTGAAAGGGATAAAGGGCCAAAGAAGGGTTAGATCTTGATCAATAGAAGAAGATGACAAACGAGACAAAGTAGATTTGGATTTATATGTTTCAGAGTAGAAGAAGATGTAAATTTGGAATTGGTTGGTATAGGTTCTCCTAAAAGATGAAATAGTGCGGGTAGAAAAGAGGATTGCATAAGAAATCACTACATTGCAACATAGGATTTGACTTAGATGATGGATTAGAAGAATTTTTAATCACATCGATCTTTAAAGGAGGAATATTCCGTTGAGGTGATTGATAAAGGGGGTCCTACACGAATGTGAGAAACATGAATTAGGAGTCGAATTAGAGGAATATGAATAATAGCTTGGATCAAAATCATCGAATATTAAGAAGAATCGGAGAGATAGTTTGGATCGAAGCATCAAAACCATACCACCAATTATGAGATGAAGGTGGGGAAAGGGGTGAATGAAAAACTTCTTTAGAATGAAGAACCAAACTAGGTTTAGTCTTGATGGGAATATTTTCATGTGAATTCCTAAACCTAAGTTCCCTATTGTTGTAAGTGTGAGGAATAATGCGATAGTTAGTCATGGTTGGAATCTTTAGGCCCACATGTCTAGATCATGTTTGATACTTCCCCTTCAAATAAGGGGTCTAAGTCAATACGAAGGAATGGACAAGGCTTTGATCTTGTACATGTCATTCTTATGATAGGAGTTATGATGGGAAATTTTTGTGAAGTTTTTGATAGATGTGGTCAAATATGGTAATGAACTTAGGAAAACACAAAAATGCAACAAATCGCAAATGTCCCTAGAAACAAAAAAAATAAAGAAATTCAAGGGAAAATAATATAACTAACGAGACCACGAGAATCAAAGGATTGTCCTTAGAAAAACATGTTTACAAGACAAACGATCACAAGGAATAATCATGAAATTTCAACAAACCAATCCAATCTCTAAGGAAATACTCCTTATGCAAATGTTTTATTTTCAATGGTAGTTCGATGCAAGATGATCAACTCAATGTCAAAACTTAAGTCAAGTTTAAGATAAACAAGGTGTAAGTATTCAAAAGGTGTTGATGTGACTTCCAATCAAAGTATACTATAAATCATTTAAATAGAAACAAGGACTAAATCCTAAAAATTGGAAGTTACAAGTGCGAGCAATGCAACAATACCACTTGGATATGTCAACCAAGCATTTCGAAAAAGAAATATATTAGTATCAAAATAGTATTTATATGACACTAACAAAGTTACAATAACACATTTCAAGTTTTGAGGTAATTTTTGAAAATAAACAAAGGCAAAGCATACCAGGATTTTTAAGTTACGAGCGGCGTAATGGTACAATCTAGACACTTACATCAAGTTTACGAGAAACAAGATAGAAGTATCAAAATTATCTCAAGGCGTGCAAGCAACGTAACACTTCAAATGAAGGTCAATGATGAATCAATCCTAACTATGATGAAGATCTTAAGGTGGGTATCAAGATCAAATGGTCATCAAGATGAGAAAATGTACCAACACACTTTTAACGTTTACAATCAAATATCAAACAAGGATGAATGTAAACGGTGTAAAAGTGGTGGACACAATCAATCAATAACACACATATGTTGCTCTTCTTTTGATCCAAAATATCAACAAGAAAGCAAAGGATTAGATCAAGTGGGGTTGAAAAATACTTGGCTTCACTTCGGAAAAGTTTCACCTTGCCTTATGGTGAGTGAAAAACTAAGACAAAGTAATACTTCACAAATTTTGTGATGAATGACACTTTGGCTCAAAATTTAATGGACTCTCCCCTTTGTTTGACTAACAAGTTTTTACTCTAAAACATTTTTCCTTCACAAAAGATATTTAAAACATGATTGGTTTTGAGTCGGTTAAGTCAGCTCCAAGACGAAATGGCTTCCTAATTGGTTCTCTTAACTAGGTATCACAAAGTACCTATACGATCATGGTTTTCCAAGGAAGTTACAAAGTGACTAAACCTTGGAGTATCCTAGATTTACTTTACCCCCTTCAATACAGAGCAATGAATGCATTTAGTTATATCTCATTAGGGTCGCATGAAGATAATTTTGACACTAAATCTCACAAATGTATACTAAACAAGTAGGTAAATGGAGAGCTTCCCATTTCATCCATAAGGTTTCCTCTTATGTGGATTACTTTGGGGTTCCTAGGGAATCCTCACAGGTATTATGGCTTATGCTAAGGCACTTCCCCTAGTTTTAAGTGGACGAGTTGTAGCTCTTAACCAAACCTACAAATACAAAATGTGGTGTTTTTTACACTTTTAATTTAGTGTGGGTTGGTTGTACACTATTTTGAAACCTGCATTAAACTGTATTATTATTGTTTAGATCTTGATTCTTTGACTAATGAATTAGGTCTTGCACATGAAAGATTAGTAGTTCTCCAAAAATATCAAGTTATCATAAAAGAATATTTAAGTGTTGTTTTTTATTCTCAATATCACCTAAAAGGTGTGAGGGAAGAGAATACACATAACAAAAACCCAAATATAACGTAAAATGGAGAATATTTATGAAATTAAAGTGCAAGGTAATTTATTTTAACCAAATTATTGTTCATTCCCTTAACCATGAACTTTAATGAAGTGTTTGAAAGCATGAAAAAGGCCTAGAGTTGTTTCTGATTCCCAAGATCACCTAGAAGGTGCGAGGGAAGAGCATACACAACTCTATCCTAGAAAATGAAAATAAGAAATTCATTAAACTCATTCAAAAAAGTTAGCAAAAAAATGAATCAATATATCCTGTGAAAACAATAGTTAGATTCAAAAATTGCAAGATGTTAGGAGTAACATAGATAAAAATTTTACAAACTTGGGAAAAGAGTACCCAAACTTCAATTGATCACACTTGTGTAGACCTTACAACACTGCGTACCCCTAACGGTGAATGTGTAGGCATGACAATGTGAATGCGGCTATGATAAAAAGACAAAGACAACGACACATAAATGTGGCTAGAGTGATGGAAACATGGACACGGAAGCATATACACGGATCTATCAAGAAAAAATAACCCGAGAGACATATAATGATGTACATGTGGCCAAAGAAGCACTGCGTGGTCTTACAAGCATATGCAAAAGTTTTGTGAGAGAAACATAAAGGTTAAAATAAAAATGTAACACATGTACCAACAATGAGACACATGCGCGGCACATGAGAGCGGATACGCTGCTGAAACACATATGTAGCAACATGCCCCTCTCAATGATACATAGCACTAACAATGGTATCGTGATCTTGCCTAACACATGTGTGTGTACCTAGAATGACGTCAAAAATATGGCGATTGACTTAAGCAACCTTAAAAGGTCAAATTTTTGCTATGTTAGCCCAAAATTGACAACAACCCATGAAAATTAAACCCATAAGAATGAATCAACACATGTAAAGTTAGTAAAATACCTTAAGGAATTAAAAATATTTCATATGTGTATATTAAGGGTTAGCCAAAATTGAAATAACGACAAAAACTTAAAATTGACTTCAGGGACTAAGGATCCATCCTATCGGGCGTGCCAAATGTGCTCATATAGAATTTTTACTTGCTAAAACAAAGCTAACAGACTAGTAACTTCTAAGAAATCAATCAAACCTACTATAGAACCATCAAAATAAGAGCTTATGAGACACAACTTCTTTAATGCATGAAAAATCTCAAATCAAACGCTAAGCTATTTCTTACTCTCTAGATTGCTAATCTTACAAATGAACCTATTTATATCACTTTAGCAATCAAAATGGAGTGGTTTCCTCAAGGTTTAAAGATGAGACTCTTGGTTTGAAAATCTGTATTTTTGGGCAGATTTATGGATAGACGAGCCAACAGTGTGCAGGGCATAGCCCCTCTTTGAGTCAGCAAAGCGAAACTGGTTTATTGCTATTCTACTAGCAGGAATCTGTGCAAGTCTCACAATATTTTGCCTTTGGGGTTTGGGATCTCATCCCAAACGTGGTGTTTCCAATTGTGAAAAGAAAGGAATGAAAGAGAAGATGAAGAAAGATCAGGTTCGAAGGGAGAAAAGAAAAGAATTCCAAAGCAGAAAGGTCAGAGGGTTTATGTTTTGGGATTGGTAGTAAACATAGCCAAACCTACTTGCATAAACGAATAAAGCAATACTGATGAATAAATGACAAAAAAGTAGAGATAGATTCAACAGAATAAACACATAGATCTGACATAAGAAAGATCAGATGCCCATAACACACATATTTAGCACAAAGTGTAGACACTCAAATTTGTGTCTTACGACCCCTTGTGACCCGCATCCCATTTCGCAACCTAACCTCATTACCTAAACTTTACACAATTATTTAGTAATTACCTTGTAATTGATAAATCCACATCACCTTACCCGCCACCTCACTTTGCCACCTCATCATGACCTAGCCCTAACCCTAAACTAACCTAATTAAGACCCATGACTTGGTCTAGACTCACATCCATAACTAATGCCTCCTTACTCGCACCAAAAGCCAACCTTCTAGCCACTTGACCAAGCCCGCAACTGATCTCTCGGGAGAAAAGCAGGGAAGGTGGGCTATTTTACTAAAAATAGCCTACTTTTTCCTTACCGATGCCGGTTCCTACTTGACCACCGTCGGTTACGCAACCGCCATCGGTTCCCTGTAAATGGGCTCCCCAAACCAAAACAACGGATCGAATTTCATTTTGGAGATCAGTCGAAGGATTTCTGGATCAACAGAGATTATTGGGAGTGAGGAACAGAGTCGAGATCTTCGTTTAATCAAGCAGAGACGAGTAAAAGAAACCAGAAGTGCTTGCAGTAGAGGAGATCAACTTGCATCTTCGCCAAAACCAGTAAGTCACATCTTGCATGTCCTTTGTTATAACATTTCTTATGCTTCTTGAATCTCAGTCCTCCTAAATCCGTTTCTGAATCCACTACCCAACGTGCCATTGCATCTAACTGTCATTCTTTTGCTTCTAACCATCCCATTTCCTAATACCATCCAAAAACCAGCCATTACAAACACCATAGCTACCAAGAAGATCCTAGAACCCACCGGTATCGGTTCTGAACTTAACGGCATCGGTTATCAGTCACCGGCATCGGTTCCTCTGATCAAAACCAGAAAACCAGCCTTTCCCCCTACCCAGTTTAACGAAATAATTTAATTGATATTTTGCAGTCTTTTGTGTTAATTCATATTAGCAGGGGAACTGACCACCTTCGAAAGGAAGTTTTATATTTCCTGGGCCCAAGCGATTTCCTCATTTATTGTTTAATCAAAATCTTGTGGTCTTGTGTTCTTATTTGCGGTAGTCCTTCCAAGACAAAAAGGAGTTCTCCTTGCGATCGGCTGATCTTTCTCTACGGTACGCGCACACCATCTCGACATTCAATTATTCCTCTAACCCTAACCTCATCTGTTTCTAAAAGGAATGAAAGGATAGAAGAAACTCTATTCCCAGAAGCCGAAACATTCCGAGCGAAACATTTTGGCACGCCCAGTGGGACCCATTTTGGGTTTCTTTCTCTTGCTTATTTTCATTTTAGGAAGCATATTTGTTGTTGCTGCTTTTGTTATATATTTCGTAAAGAATTTGTCTTGCTTTCCTAGTTTCGCATTAGTGAAAGTCATCTCTCTTGCTTCATCAAATATAATTTTTGATTTGGGTTTAAAACACGTGCATTGCATTCCTTCTTGTTGTTCTTCAATTCTAGTGAACATAGATTAAGTAACAGGTCGTACACGTGGGGGTGATATCCACGGTATTGACAGGAAATTAACCTTAGTTTCACTGCACAACACATACCGAATCACTTCACAATTAACACAACAGCTCAAACATCCCCCCTTTTCCGCGGTATTCCTCCGCCCGATTGAGGTAACCTTATAAGCCAAAACAAACTTGACATTTCCCCTAGGTCTTGTTGTTTAGGATTCTGACATCATCTTACGTCTAAAGGCATAAGCCCACGATAACTAAAATTAACCCTAGGATTAGTCTCTAGATTTGCGTGTGCCTCTTGCTTGTTTTCAAATTCTGTTTTCTCTGTCATACTTTGTCTTCTGTGATCAATAAGTTGATAAATATACTCAACGTTGCTAAAAATCAAATTAGCAGCCTTTTATATCTTCTTATCCTAGACTTTTGACACCGGCATCGGTTAAGGGACCGACGTCGTTTGCTCTGTGACCGACACCGGTTACTAAACCGATATCGGTTACTGTCTTCATCAGCCCCTGACAAACCAACAACTTGCCAAATTCATCATTCTGAGGTTGTTTTCTTAATAGATTGAAACTTTCTGTGTGTTCTTGTCTATGGTTGTCATCACTCGGAAGCAAGCGCCATGCCATGGTTTCACATGCCTGCTCTGTCTTTGCCTGAATCACCCCCTTCACATTCTATAGGGAACCCTACGGACACCAGTGAGATCCCCCAAATTCCTGTAGGAGACAAGGACTTTGCCAAATTTCTGGATGCTAATCCCAGCGCTGTACAATACTATTTGTCTCATGCCCCCGACCGTACGCCTGATGGTCAGCTCCTTATTGGCATGCCTATTAGTATAGCTGCTCATTTAGCTCCCACTCCTCCTGATAACACTGCCTTACTTCCTGCATCTCTAGCCCCGTCTCCCAATCCGACAGCTTCAGAGGTTCATACGACCCCGATTAGCTTTCCTTTGGTTAACCTTGGACCCCACGTATCGTTACCACCAACTGCCCCTATCTCATCTCTCTTTCAGACCACTCCATTCATGACTTACTCTCTGCCACCTATTCACACGAGCTTTCCTTCTCAAGCTCCGCCTACCTTTTCATTCCCATACACGTATCCAGTAACCTCAACACCTTATATGGGACATCCCTATTCTGTGGCACCATCATCTCATCCAACCACAGATTTCATCAAACAAATGATGGACAAAATGCAAAACCTGGAGGCTTCGTTTGGAAGTCGTAGCGCATTGACATATACAAGCAAGTTTGTCGGAGCCCATTCACCCTTCTGTCCCCCTTCATTCATATCCTCCTCAATGGGAGTTGCCAAAGTTTACTCGTTTTAACAGTAAAGAGGATCCTCAACAACACTTGCGATCATTTAGACATGCTTGTTATTTGATTGCCCATGATGATGCCTTGTTACTCGCACCTTTCCCATGTCCTTATCGGGACCTGCCTTAGAGTGGTACGATTGCTTTAACCCAGACCTCAATCTTCTCTTTTAACCAACTAGCCCAATCTTTCTTGGATCATTTCTCCATTAACATTGCCAAGAAAGTATCTATCACTGACCTCTATGCCATCCGATAATTTGAAGACGAATCTATCGCAGATTTCGTTGGACGATGGCGGGGCCTTATCAACCAACTTATGTATGCCTTGCCTCAAACCGAACTCATCGAACTATTTACGCGGGCCTGCGCTAAGCACATCTCCCCTACCCTCCAAATTAAAACTTTCCGCACATTCGATGAAGCCTTTACCATGGCTCGAAACTTGAAATTCGAGCCTTAGAAGAAGAAATTGCGGTTGCGTAACAAAACCCCAATTTCCGAACTCCTGATTCTACCAACAAGCCAAACACCACCACTCCTCACGCGTCCACTTCTTCTAAATCAAAAGGAGCTGTCCACGCGGTAATGGTCAAATCTCAAACACCGTCCAATACTCATGAAAACCACTTATAAGTACAAAGCCGAGCCCACCAATTACACTCCTTTGGGAGAAACTTATGGCGTCATCCTGGAGAAATTGCTCAAAGCTAGGGCTATCACCTTGCCCCTGTTAAACCTCACTCTGGGTTTGACTCCACCCAGCGCAATACCTTCCCGTACAAAAAATGACTTTTGTAACTTTCACCGCGTAAAAGGACATAGTCATGAAAAGCTGCAAGATGTGAAAAACATAGTGCAGGGGAAATGGTTGTGGGATATATACCCTCGATAATCCTAACGCCCTGCTAACCGAAATCTGAAAATTTTCAACAAGCCATTCCCGAATCACTCGTCCAACGATGCGTGAACCAAGATATCTTATCCGAGGAGAGTGTTCATGAGATCCATGCGATCTTCGATTCTCGGCCAAAAGCCTCTATTGAAAATTTTTTAAATCAAGCTTCTCCACCAACATAGGAGTTTGAACCTCCTTCACCACCATCAAGCCAAAGTGAAATCATTCCTTTACCCATAAAAGAGTTAAGCTGCCGGACTTCTCTTCTCATCGGCTGAGTCTTCTTACACCACATCCCTACAAGGCTGTGAGGCGGATGCTATCTAATTTATCTATTTCCCAAACGTCCCCTTCTACCACTCTTGCTACATAAGAGGAGGGCTCGCCACTCCTTTTGACATCCTTAGACGAGAAATCTCTTACACTAACATCACCACATTCTTTAAACGTGATGCGGATCCCCTCGAACACGCCCTCCTACCTATTAGTCCCTCATCGCCTAAATCTTTTCAACGACCAGGTTGACCTCTTAACATCTATTGATACGGTGCCTCATCTACCTCTTGTGTCACACCCGGTGGTGGAATTACAACCCACCTTTCTTCCGTACAAAAATTAAAATCACACACAGAGACCGTCATTCCACGGAAGATAGACGGGCCCTATGGGAACGTTTGAGTACCCCTTTTTCTACTCAAATGCAAATGACTGATCCCGATGTCTCCACCATATACCCGAAGTGCTTACGAAGCTTAAAATGCCCCTGTTCTCACCTTCACCCCCTCACCTCTACCAAATGCCCCGTCCACTTCTATCAACGTAACCCCGGATCTTCCCCTACGCTTGGGACCTCACCAATGCCCGGTCTAACGCACCCGCTAAGCGACTCGATCTATCCAAAAATAAATCCGCTCCGCCACCTACGAGACAAACTCAATCCGTGCCCCTATCACAATCAAAACCATCATCGTCATACCTACCTTCCATATTGGGACCCCATCCCTCTACCTTACATCAATATATCATACCTCCTGCGTTTTCTTCAAAACAACCTACGCCTTCCACACCTATACAGAAATTCCAGGGTATAGCAACACCGTCACTCCGCGTATCCTGTCCACCTATCAACCCTAAACAAATTCCATCATCAAAAGATTTGTTTTCAGTCACTCCTATTTCCCCGTGGTTGTTTTCTGATACCACATCATCTGCGGCCTCATCATCCAACATAGCTTCTGCGCCAAAGAAATCACGTTTAGTAAAAACCATGTATCAACACCCCTCGGCTAAACCACCACGAACCAATCATGCCCAAACATTACCAAAACCCGCACAACCAATACCCTCATCCTCTTCCGATTTTGACCCACTCAAAGGATCTTACGCCAAAATCCTTGCTATGTTGGTGGAGAATGCGACCATTTCCCTACCTCCACTTAGACCTTATGACCCGTCTAAACCCCGACCTATGGGTTACGATGAGTCTAAAATCTGCGCTTATCACCGCACACCAGGACATGATGTGGAGGGATGCAAAGCTCTAAAAACCATCCTTCATCAGTCACCTCTCCCGGATAGAAAGATTAAGAAAGACAACTTACGAAGGGAGAGACCTTTAGCTTCCATTCCCTCTCCTATACCATCTCGTCCCCGCCTCACCAAACTATATCATTATTACAACCCCACCTCTTGAAGACCATGAGTTATCCCCACCATCTTCCTCATCTCAGGTCTGAGATTAATATGATTAGTGTCATTTACTCGAGAGCGAGAAAAACAATGGGAAAGCAAAGAAAACACACTGCGGCATCTCTTTCTCCGTCAAACATCCCGATTGCACCACCACCTAAAGTGGTCATTCGTGGACCCGCCTATCCCATCTCTAATGGCATTGCCCACCGAAATATGATTAAACAACTTCACCAATCGCCTTGTAAAAATGACATTGTATGATCTCATTCGGACTTACGAATCTCATCGACAAGCTCTCGTTGAGATCCTTCAAGGGATAGAGGTTTTACCTAATGAAACCCTGCCTGTCGCCTCCATTCTAACACCCAATCACGTTGCTTCTCTCACCAAACAACCCACTGCCCCAACCACTTCTGTCTCTGTACAACAAGCTGCTGCAGTCAGTTTCTCTGAAGATGAAATTGTCGACTTTGGTACAGAAGACCCTGACCCTGCCCTTTTCATCTCCGCTTACGTCCGGGACATTCGAGTACGTCGGGTTATGATTGACGGGGGCGCTAGCCTAAACATCATCTCTTCAAAAGCCTTCCAACAGATGAACATCCCTTCTAGTTGCATGTGTGCCAACCCCATCATGTTGCGGTCATTCAATGACGCTATTACTTCTACCTTAGGCACCGTGATCCTCAACATTCGCGTAGGACCACGTACTTTACTGAACTCTTCTATGTCTTGGAGGGAGAGTTCGATATAATATATTCTTTGGGTCGTCCTTGGATCCGAGCCATGGGATGCGTTCCCTCAACATTACATAGATGCATAAAATTTGAGTACGAGGGGAAGTCTTACACCGTAAAAGCTGACCCTCCCCCCTTTAAAACCTGCAATATGTTATACCGCCCTAACGATGTGCTTATACCAATCAAGACACCCATACATTCAACCCAACCATCCTCCTCAAATGTACCTCAACCATCCACCTCAACCGCGCCTACGCCTTGATTGATGAAACCACCATCGCAAAACCACTTCCCTTCCCGCACTAACATTCCAACCTCCGACCCCTTAGTAGATGTTTTTCAGGCACCTTACGCCTGGGGAGTACCGCCTATATATAGCGTTAGTTCTTTCCCTACCCGCGGGAGTATGGACAATTACATGCACATCCCACCTACGACCGTCGCGTGGGGAGATAATCTCTTACGGACCATCCCATTGCCGCACTAACCTAACGTATGGGGTGTTGGCGCATCCTCCATTACCCCTGAACCTCCTCTTGGTGTGGTTCCTTTCCAATCCGATTTTCAATACTTGAAAAATCGTCGTTTCGCCCTCACCTTCTTGACTTGTTGTGCTTAGAAAGGCTTTGGTTTTGGTCTTTACGAACAAGGCCGATATACACTCATTCCCGTGACTACCGTAAACACAATGATTGCGGTGGTCTCGGTTTTCCCGAAACACCTACACGGAGACACCTCCTCACACCGTGTATCTGGAAGAAGAAGGCGTCACCCCTACCAAACCATCATCACCCACTTTGCCATCATCACCCACTGAGAATCTATAGACCACTGAATCCATCCCTCCTAATTTTTTTTTCATAAATGCTATCTTCATAGGTCCTCTCACTTATCAACGCGATAATGATGACCCATCTTCTTTGCCCCTTCTTTATCCGGACATGATCGAAGAGGATTCGCCTTTGATTAATGTTGTTGAATGCCGATGAGCGACTCCATCCTCACTTACCTTGCGCGGATGATTCTTATATTCAACAAGCCTTACCATCTGAAACCCAAACTATGTTGAGCGAATCTACCATAGAAATCAACATCCACACGGAGAAGAATCCTCACATTGTGAAGATTGGACAATCCCTTAACACATCGAGAACAAGCCGCCTTTACTACCTTTCTCCGTGCTCGCATGACCAAGCTTTACGCATGGTCTTACGCCGACATGCCAGAATTGATCCTACCATCGCCGTCCATAACATCACCCTAAACCACGATTCCAAACCGAGTCAAACGAGAAATTGAGAAAATGCATCCACGCATTGCTCTCTTGGTCAAAGAGGAGCTCCAACGACTCCTTTCTGTTTCCTTCATCTTGCCTATTGACTATCCTCAATGGATTTCTAACATCGTACCTGTCACTAAAGCGACAGGGGGACTTCGGATATGCACAGATTTCCGGGATCTTAACCTCGCTTGCCCTAAGGATGACTTCCCCTTACCTAGCATTGACCAACTTGTTGATCTAACTGCAGGTCATGAGATGCTCTCTCTCATGGATGGCTTTTCAGGATACAACCAAATTTTGGTTGCCCCTGCCGATCAACACAAAACTACCTTCATAACTCCTTGGGGAACCTTCTGTTATCGTGTCATGCCATTTGGCCTTAAGAATGCTGGTGCTACCTATCAGCGGGCTATGACCTACATTTTTCATGACATTATGCACACTATCCTTGAAGACTATGTCGACGATCTTCTCGGCAAGTCTAAACATCGTAGTGAACATCTCGATGTTTTAACCATTATTTTTGATCACCTGTTACAATATTACATCCGCCTTGACCAAAGAAATGTGTCTTTGGTGTTCTTTTTCGGAAAACTTCTTGGCTTTATCATCTCTTTTTGCGTGGCATTGAGGTCGATCCATCTAAAGTCAAAGCTATCCTAGAAATGCCCCCACCCAAAATCTCAAACAATTGCGTAGTTTACAAGGTAAGCTTCAATCTATCCGACATTTCATCTCCCACTCTCGGATCGGTGTCAACCTTTCCATCACCTCCTTAAAAAGGATATTGCATTCCAATGGAGCGAAGAATGTCACCAAGCCTTCGAAGCTCTCAAATCCTATCTCTTGCAGCCACCCGTGCTTATCCCACCCCAAGACGACCACCCTTTCTACCTTTACCTTTCCGCCACCGACCACACTGTAGGAGCCATGCTTGCACATCGTGACTCTGAGAATCGCGAACAAGCCGTTTATTATATAAGTCATACTTTGGTGGACTATGAGACTAGGTACACACATGTAGAAAAATTGTGCCTTGCCCTATCATTCGTGGCCACCAAACTCCGACACTACCTTCTAAATCACAAGACTTTCGTCATCACCAATACAGACCCCATCCATTACATGTATGCCAAACCTCATCTGAACCAACGCATTGCTAGATGGCTCATGCTTCTCGCCGACCTCGACCTTGAGTTTGTCCACCAGAAATCAATCAAAGGACAAACCATCGCAGACCAACTTGCGGAAGCTCCTTTACCGGGGGAACAATTTACCAATTTCACATTTCCCGACGAACTCATCGCTACTCTTTCCCTCACGGAGGATTCGTACCCAATGACCCTCTTCTTCGATGGATCTAAATGCCAGCGCGGCGGAGGAGCCGGCGTTGTTCTCATTCCTCTCAACGTTGAACCTATGCCTCTTTCATTCCGACTTGATTTCCCTTGCACTAATAATACAGTGGAATACGAGGCCCTTGTTCTAGGTCTCCAAGTTGCGTTACACTTAGGTATCAAATCTATCAACATTTTTGGCGACTCTCGATTGGTAGTCAATCAAGTTATGGGCGTCTACCAATGGTCAAAAACGAGGAACTTTAAAAATACAAACACTACGTGGATTCACTTCTAGCCTTATTTACCCACTATTCTATACAAACCATTCCCGCTCCACTAACAAATTTGTGGATACTATGGCTTGCTTAGCATCGCAAATTCCATCGCGCCCCGACTCTGAATTATTCGTCGTGGTCCAACAACTTTTTGCCCCATCCTATTCAACCCCGGTAGTTTGTATGATAAATACTGTGTCTACTAATTCACAGGATACCTGGTACCACCAATTTCACGACTACCTTACAATCTCTGTCCTCCCACCTGACCTTACTAGTAATTGTGAAACGTGCTTTTCTTAAAAGTGTTTCGCGTTATGTTGTCATGGGGGGACTCCTCTATAAACGTGGCTTTGATGGCATCCTCCTTCGCTGTCTAACTGGCGCGGAGGCCACTCATACCATCCAACAGGTCCATGACGGTATTTGTGGTGGACATTTTAGCGGCCTTGCCGTGGCCAAATGAATCCTTCGCCTTGGTTATTATTGGCCTACTCTCAATAACGACTACTATGAATATGTTAAGCGTTGTGTTATGTGTCAGCAACATGCCAACCTTCAACATACTCCTAGCCACCCGCTCCAGATCGCTCGAGATCTTTGGCCCTTCTCACAATGGGGTTTAGACCTTATTGGTGAGATTCACCCAACCTCTTCACAACGTCACCATTGGATAATCACAGCGACCGAATATTACACAAAATGGGTGGAGGCTATTCCACTCATTTCAATCAAAAAGAAAAATTGTCGAGTTCATTAACCACCACATTATCTATCGTTTTGGTGTTCCTCATCGCTTCGATAACGAGATAATGGAAAATCTTTCAAAACAAGTTGTTGCGAGACCTTTGTGACAACTTTGGTATCAAACTTAGTTTCTCATCACCTTACTATCCACAAGCCAATGGGCAAGCCGAGTCCTCTAATAAAACACTAACCAAAATCCTCATGAAAGTTGTCATGAATTCGGAAGAAATTGGCACGATCACATTCCCTTTGCCCTTTGGGCTTATCGTCCCAAAGCATTCGTGCCTCTACTAATGCCACACCTTTTCTTTGGTATACGGTGCAGAAATTTTGTTTTGCCTCTCGAAATACAAATACCCTCCCTTAGAATATCTCTTCGGGATATTCTCACCAACGATGATTTCCGCCAAGAGCGGTTAGTCCAGTGGAGCTTCTTGACGAACGCCGTCTTACGGCTCTTGATCACCTTCAAATCTATCAAAAACACATTAAACGTGCTTATGATAAGCGACTTCATGAGCGTACCTTTAAGGTTGGTGATCTTGTTCTCAAAGAGAATCAACATGTAACCAAACTAGAAAAGAGCAAACGTGGAAAATTTGCTCCCAATTGGATTGGGCCTTATATAATCACTCATACCTATGGATCTGGTACTTATCGTTTAGCTTCGCAATGGTAAACTGAGCTAAACCCCTAATGCCTTGCATCTTCGACCATTCTACTGTTGAAATTAGTGTTATATCACTTCTTATCTACCTGCCGCTCGTCCCTTGAGCTCACTTACCACTACATACACTCTGTTTCCTACACTTCATAATAACAATCAAGCTCACATAGTTTGATCCTCACCTCCCCTTGATGATGCCTTCCCCTTTTTAGTCTAGTCCATGACTTCAAAGTATTAAAATAAGCCGTATTCTTATGGGATTTTCTTGAGTCAAACTTCCTACTAAACTAGATGCTTCACGCCAAATGAACATCTAGTCATCTAAATTAAATATAGACTGCTCCCTCGAAGGACAGCTATATGCCGAACTATTCTTTCTTTATATATATTTGCTCCCCAGAAGGACAGCTATGCATTACAATCATATCTGCTACTATAAATAGGCTTGCTCCCTCGAAGGACATGACTATACCACGATCGACCTTTAATCGAAGCTTCTCGCATTGATCGCTTCGTGAAGACCTCAAGAATAATACAATCAATATCCCTTGTAGACTTCCCGCATCGATCGGTCTACATTGATAAAAGAAAAGCCTCATTCAAAAGGACTTTTGAGTCATGGACTTGTCTATTTAGGGTAGGTTCTCTTTCGTCGAACACTCACTTTGTAATAAGTTCTCCGTGCCTCAGCTATATCATCCACCTCACCTCACCATTTGTTTTACTCGAGGGGCGTAATGTATGCTCGATATATTGTGATCACACACTCTTTTCACCTATTGACTTCTCGTCTACATGCACGGTACCTAGGGCTCCAAGCTCGTTCTCGTGGTGTGGTTTGTTTAGCTCTCTTCATCTACGGAGCACTCTTTACTGCTTTGCCTCGCATCTAGGATTGTGTGTTGACCTTAATCGGGACCCGATTCCCTCTTACTTGGGTAGGCTAACTTTCGCTTCCCTCATACCTTTTCTGACATCACCAATTCATTACCAACACCATCCACCTTACCTTTACTAATCTTAATATTTTTACCAACCAACCAATTACCTAAACCATACCCATTGCTGAATTTGCCTCTCCACGATCCTAAGGGAGAACTACATCGATCGAGGCCCCTCCTTGCTTTGTGCGATAGGCTATGTAGGTAGCACTTCGGAGACATGGGGTCTCCCAGGTTAGCTTGACCATCCCCTACCATAAACTATCTGTGTGGTGAATATAAATATTTTTGTGTATTTCTATTTAATCACGAGTCCTCTTTATCCTTTTTCAAAACACCAAAATCAAAACACAAACAATCTTATTATTATCGTAACTCAAATCAACATACATATTCGAGTTTATTTAGATGTTAAACAAATACATCTTCTCTATCATCGAACGTAGGTCGGCATCCTTATTTATTCTTATACCTTGCTAACATTTACTCGGACCCCACACCTCATCCCGAACTAGGTGATGATCATGATCGTCGACCCCTCTCGCCGGGCCTCTCTGTCCTCAAAGGTACCACGGCTATTGGTACCGCCAGCGTCTGCCAATCTCTCCTGCCTGTAACATATGAATACGCCCTCTCGCATGGAGGACTCCAGCCTCTAGTCTCCCGCCCCGTGACTCCGACCCACTAACAATCCTCTTGTCTCATTCACTGCGTTTGGAGTCTTTGAACCAAACGCTGCTGAGGATCCCTCTCTCTTGTAATCACCGCTATGTCGGGCGCTCACGTACACCTCGCATTTTGCTACCCACCATAATCTATAGGCCTCTGTTGTTCCCGCATCCATTACCTGCGATCGGGCATTGCTACCTCTTCGAGGCCCTTAAGAGGTGTTGGCGGGAGGTGAGAATCTTTGCCTCGGCGTCGATCCTCATATATGGTCTATAAGCCGGGGGTATATCTGCACAAATCCAAATTGTTGCCACACGCGATCTATAGGAATCCTCTCATACTCACCCGGCTGTGCCTGCGATCCACCTCAATCGCTCTACACCCCTCAACTCCTCGGCTATGTTCTCTGTTACCATATAGTTTCCGTATGGCCTCCAACGAGATATCCGTGACATGGCCGTCACTCTCTCCCATACACCTGCACTGTAATACTCAATATCACCCATCACGGCACGGGATCGGCCTCTTGTTACTGTCTGGACCCATCGTCTCGAATCCCACCTCTGCACTCCGGTTTCTCCCATTTGGATGGGTCGGCCTATTGGTCGCACACAAACAATGTGCTCATAGGCCGATAGTGTAATAAGTATGAACTATCTAGTGTCGTCTGTGATTTCACCTACAAGCCCATAAACCCCTGTATAGCTCCACCAAATATGCGGTGCCCATGCAAAAGTCACGTTCCTTTCTATCATCTCCCCGAATAACACACATCAATGTCTTTGGAAATCTTCCCCCTTCCGCCTCGGTAACGCATAATACCCTACCGCTATCATTAATATCACTTTGCTAACCTTGTCTCCTCAGGGTGTCTTTGCATACATTACCCCATATGTAAAAGATAAACCTCGTTGTGTCAAATCTTGTGCGTATGGACCAAATCTGCTTGTTATCGCTCCTCGTGCTGCACTAGGTAGTGCATGATATCTTGGTTCTCTGTAATAGGGAGTCTCAAATCTGAAACACATCTTCTAATATTCTTGTCATCTCCTGTTGGCGGATAAAAGGTATTTGTCTCGGGATTCCATCTCTCGATCAATGCCTACAACATAGCATGATTACGTGTGATTCGTGAATAATAGCGGATTCCACTTAACCCCAAACAATTTATCAATGTCCATTCAGCTAGTGTTACATCCGCTCGGATTAAGTGACAACAATGGCCCGGCACCTTATCATTCATCCTCAATCCTGCCTCTGCTGCGTACACAAAACAACAAACAACCATTCAATCCGTCAGGGTTTTTCAAACATTCGGAAATTCCTCCGATGTGCTTAGGTATCGGTTATACATAACCGATATCGGTTGATAACAAATCCGGTTCTTTCTAACCCCTCTACCGATCACTTTATCGATTACATACATCTTGCCTAAAACAACCACCTACGACAATAAATTGCTCGTTTATTCCTCTCTGTATACACAGACATACCCGAAACCCGTGATTACCTACCACGTAACACTTACCTCACTTATAACCCTTGCTATCATGTTTTCTTCTTCATATCTACCCACTTAATCTCTTATTCATAACACATGCAAAAATCAAATCACAACCAAAACATTTACCTCTGGGGTTGCAGTAGCTTGAGGTGGCCCTTGTCTTCCCTCTTGTCCCTGCTTGCTGGATGTTTCTCCTCGTCCTGCCATTATCACCACTCTTTTCAAATTCACCTTTCTACTTTCTGAATCTCCGATCACATTCACCTTCCCGAGTCTCTTTTCTTATCACCCAAATCTCTCATACAAATTCTGTCTCTCTTCTCCTTATGACTCAAATCTCTCATGCAAATACACTCGGTCGTCAAAAGCGTCGCGTTCACGTATTTAACCTCTTGCATGGCTCTAAAATTAAAACTTAAGTTGCCACCCTAGCTTTTCTATTTTTAGAAAAGCTCATACCTAAATAACTTTGTATCGGTTACTTAACCGATATCGGTCTTATCATTCTGCGATATCGGTTCCTTAACCGATATCGGTTACACACCTATCTTTTCTCAACAGCGTTCTTTTCTTCATTTCTCACCTAAATTTTTATCGCGCCCGCCTCTTTTCTGCATAAACAACACAATTTACCACATTTGTTCATCCACCACACATAGCATTATAATTTCATTAACATCATTTATTTTATACAAATACACAAACCATCACTACGGATATCAGAAACTATCAATCTATACATCATTTGGATCGACTCATCGAGTTACATATATCACAATGTCACAAAACCACCAATTCATCACATAACCACGACATTCATATATACGTGCAAAAACAAAACATCAACATCATCCATCTATCAACATGTCAACTAAAACTTATCATACATTACATATTACCAACCATTAACAAAATATTTAAACACATTTTGAACACTGCACGAGGATCAAAACATCGTCTCTATATATATACAAATTTTCAAAAATACAATGTGCCCTACATCGGGGCCTCTGTGATCTCATAATCCACCAAAGCCGGCACGCAGGCCGCAATAACTGTCAAAAAATCTCGACTCCTGCTCGTAGGCCGGTCCCTCGTATCAAAAATAGATATATACTGGCTCGCGGGCGGTATCCACTATACTGACCCCTACTCGCCTCGCGAGGGTATACAATAAATGAATAAATGAATACATGAATAATACATAGGCACGCAGGCCTCTATCAATACACCCGGTTCGCAGACCGGTGCCCATCTCTAAATACAAAAGTCATGTCTAGGATCCTCGGCTCTCCCCACGCCCTCGGCACCTCTCCCCATTGGTCCCCGTGGTGCCTCTCGCCTCCTGCTGTGTGACGGACCCACAGCCTGTGGCTGCACCTCCACGAGACCTCGGCTCAGGGAGGTCTCTGCTCTATGTGCCGCGTAGGGCTAATAATCATCCCCAGTACCATCGAGAATATCATGATAGTATCGGGCCTCCGCCTCAACCTCCATGTAATGCTCTCGAGCCACCGTAGAGTCTTGGGGCTGGTCCTGACACCTCTTTACCCGATGCCCCACAATGCTGTCTTTGAGGTGCAGCGCCGTTGGTGGTGCTGTGGTTGTGGTACTGCTGCATGTACATGTGCTGGCCGTGTGCATTGTACCACCCGCTTCTTTGGTGGTGGTCTGGTCTGTACATTCTTCTTACTGTGCACATGCACTGCGCTGTGGGTGTGGTCTTTGGTGGTGGTCTTTGCACATGCACAATGCTGAGCACAGCTAAGCCTGCCTGTAAGACACCTATACGTACTGTCTTTGCAGCCTAGCTGCCCTTACTGTAAGCCGCACACGACCCACTGGCTGATCTCTCTCTCCTATCACTTTGCGGCCAGTGCAGGTGTGCGGTGATCTATCTGGCTGCTCTGCCCGACCCACCACACCACTGTATGCTCCGTGCACCCGGCATCATCTATACCCTCACTGCTTTGGCCTCTCTGCTACCCAATCTGGATCCAAAGGGCGTGGTGCGAGCGGTGGGGCCTCTACATCATCTCTCTGTGCGAGGAACGCGGGAGGTGGCTGCGTCTGTCGTAGCCCCATCTGCTGCGTACCCTCTCCGGGGTATCTGCTCGTGCTCTCGGCCTCGTCCTGCTATCCGAATGTGTCTTGGATTAGGCGCAAGCTAATGCGGGCTCCTCTGCCGGGATGGTGACCTCTATAGGGTCTCCATCAATGTCTCTCTCTTGTAAGGCCCTCTGGCAGAGATGTCATAGTATGCCACATCCCGACTGCCATAGCTGCTCGTGGCATTTGGCCCACGACCCCAAACCACCTCTGAAAGCCATATCGGTATATGACTGTGGCCACAGGCTCTTCTGGGTAACCCTCTTGGCTTTGATGCATACGATGTGCTCGTATGCCCAACAATCTGACAAAAATGTAGAACAAATACACAATCGCCTCCTCACGTGATAGCCCCATCAGCTCCTGTATAATTGCACCGGATATCTTTGGTGCCCGGGCGTAACAGTGTGCTCCTCCACCATCTCCAGCGTACCCCCATCAATGCTCGTGGGAAGCGGCCTCCCTCTGAGTCTGGGAGGGCGAAGCAGGTGATCCCAACCATCATCAACACCGCCAGTCGTGTCTCGTGACGATGCGCACGGTACATGTCACAGTACCGATACTCGCGCTATGGTAGGTCGGTGGCCGGTGCATCCCCAAAACCTGCATATCTTGTCCATCCATGATCTACGAATCTACATGGAAAACTACCTCTCCCTCGATAGGTAACCGAAGGATGTGATACACATCCTCGATGTGGCAGTCATCTCCCAGGTCGGGAGATGGAACACATTGGTCGCGGATCCCATCTCTCGATGAGGGCGACCATCGAGGCGTGATCTCTCTCTCGCTCTGTACCTCTGGACTCCATGAGTCCCACCTCACGCATGATGGCCCGATGAGCGCGGATACGTGTGGCCTCATCCGCACCACAGCGGGGGCATCCTATCCCGCATCGTCAAAATCAGCAGGCGTGCTGCGCAAACCAACCCACATCCTTAGACTTACTCTTTATTACAACATCTACTTTATCATCTAAACACCCCTTTTTATCCCCCGACCATACCACGACTCTCTATCGCCCCCTCTGTGACCTACCACCCCCCTACCCGAGGCATGACCCAACCCAAAAACCCAAAACCTAACCCCACACCTAACCCTTCTCCACCCCACACCGACCATGCCCCCCAAAACAACCCGACCTGACTCCACTCCCACTCCCACCCACTGACCCAAAACAACCAACCCAACCCCACCCAGACCCACGGCCTGACCCAACCCAAAACAACCAACCCAACCCCACCCCACCCAGGCCAACCCACCCAGCAACCCCTGACCCCACCCCACTCCCACCCTGACCCAAAACAACCAACCCGACCCCCACCCGACCCAACCCAAAACAACCAACCCTAACCCCACACCGACCGTAACCCAACCCAAAACAACCAACCCAACCCAACCCCACAGACCATGACCCAACCCAAGCAACAACCAACCCCCCACTCCACTCCCACCCACTGACCCAAAACAACCAACCCAACCCCACACCCACCCCCAACCCAACCCCTAACCCCTACATAAACCCACAACCGAGAAGCCGGCCGATACATGACCGGCCGGTCACCAGCAACCCTCCCTTTCCTAAAATTGTGCGGCCGATGCTGGTCGCTTAGTAACCGACATCGGTCCTTTGTCCTCTCCGGAGCCGAACCCCATGCGGCCCCCAAAACCCATGTTTTACCTATTTACTACCCATCTGCCCACCCAAAACCCTAAAAACTTACCCACATACCCACCTTAGCCTACTCTAACCTATCTGCCTCTCTCCTTTCTCAAATCATTTCCATTTTCTCATTATTTCCTAAAAAAAGGTTAATTCTACCCAAACCCCCAATTTAGCATAATGACAACTAAATCACCAAATTAAAGAGTTTGAATCTGCCCAAACGGCGACACGTCGTCGTGGTGGGATGGGTGGTGGCGGTCCAGTGGTCAAGCCCCTCAGCTCCTCTTACTGTGCCATGGCTCCCGATCCCGATCTGCTGGGTCCCCGACCAATCAATTCTTTGCCTCCTCCTTAATCGGGCCCACTTGCTCAGACTCTCTCCGCCCGTACAATAGCTCCACCTCACTCAATCCAGCCTCTAATCCTAAGTCTCCACGTCGGACAAGTCAATTTGGATTGCGAATAACAAAAGTGATAATGACCGTATTTTTCTTTTTATAGGTTTTTGCCTTTCACGATATCGGTTTCATTTTGCCCTAAGGAGAGCGGTATCGGTCCCTTAACTGATATCGGTCATGCGAGAATCGACATCGGTTCGGCTACCCGACTTTCACCCCATTCTTTGCCCTTATTTACTCCTTGCCTCTTTTTCACCAATATCGCCTCTATCCACCTTTCTTTGCCTGACATTTGTTCACTTGTCGGCTGACCTCGGCCTCGACCTACCATTCGGCTCGACCAAAGGCCTCGCCACTACCTATTTGACCCGACCCGAGGCCTCGCCCTACCATGTTCGGCCGACCAAGGCCTCGACCTACCATTCGGCCCGACCTAAGGCCTCGGCCTACCATTGGCCCGACCCGAGGCCTCGCCTAACCTATTTTGGCCCGACCCGAGGCCTCGCCCCACCTATTCGGCCCGACCCGAGGCCTCGACCTACCATTCGGCCCGACCTAAGGCCTCGACCTACCCGATTGGCCCAACCTAAGGCCTCGCCTAACCTATTTGGCCCGACCCAAGGCCTCGCCCTACTGTTGGCCCGACCCCGAGGCCTCGGCCTACTGTTGGCCCGACCCAGGCCTCAACCTACCCATCCGGCCCGGCCCGAAGGCCTCGCCTCTAACGGTTTGACGACCCAAGGCCTCGGCCTACCCATCTAACGACCCGGGGCCACCGCGCCCGACCACTAGGCACGACCCGAGGCCGTATCCTTCCATACCATACCCACATCAACGTTTTATTTTATCCGTCCATCATGTACCTTGTGTTGATCGAGCTCACTGTTCGTGTTTTAGCATGATGTCGACCAACTTTGCCTAGACCTTGGACCCGTGACGTTTATCTCGACCAAACCAACCATTTGGTGCTTGCCGAACATGCCTAAACGTTCTGTACCTCACACATTATATACCACGGAGCTACTTCACTATGCCTTGGATACAGGATTATATCACCCTTGTTTGGATAAACTATCGACCTTTGCTACACATTCTTTGGTTTGCTTGTCGAATCATGTACCCTCGTTGTACTATTGCATTTGACATAAATGCAGCTTCGCTTGGACCTACCCCACCACCTTACCATCCTCTCTGACATATACCCTTTATCAACCCTATCCCTGATTTTCCGTTCACTCAATGCGTGATAGATTTGAGGGATTACCTATATCCTTAACATGAGAAACCACTTCATATTATTGTCATGCGCTTTACGGAACAAGCTACACGACATGATAAGGGGCTAATGTAGACACCAAATTCGTGTCTTACGACCCCTTGTGACCCGCATCCCATTTATGACCTAACCTCATTACCTAAACTTTACACAATTATTTATTAATTACCTTGTAATTGATAAATCCACATCACCTTACCCGCCACCTCACTTTGTCACCTCATCATGACCTAGCCCTAACCCTAAACTAACCTAATTAAGACCCATGACTTGGTCTAGACTCACATCCATAACTAATGCCTCCTTACTCACACCCAAAAGCCGACCTTACAGCCACTTGACCAAGCCCTTGGCCCGATCTCTCGGGAGAAAGCGGGGAAGGTGGGCTATTTTACTAAAAATAGCCTACTTTTTCCTTACCGATGCGGTTCTGCTCGGCCGCCGTCGGTTACGCAACCGCCATCGGTTCCACTGTAAATGGGCTCCCAAAGAGCCAAAACAACGGATCGGAATTTCATTTTGGAGATCGGTCAAAGGATTCTACGGATCAACGAGAGAGCATCGAGGCGATCAGCGAGTCCAGATCTTCACTTGACGAGAGCGAGAGGCAGTAAAGAAACCAGAAGTGTTCTGACCAAGGAGATCAACTTGCATCTTGGTCAAAACCGATAAGTCACATCTTGCATGTCCTTTGTTTTAACATTTCTTATGCTTCTTGAATCTCGAGTCCTCCTAAATCCATTTAAGAATCCACTTACCCAACGTGCCATTACATCTAAGCTGTCATTCTTTTGCTTCTAATCATCCCATTTCCTAATATCATCCATAAACCAGCCTTACAAAAAAAGACCATAGCTACCAAGAAGATCCACCAGGAACCTACAGGTATCGGTTATTAATGTAACGGCGCATCGGTTATCGCGATAATGGCATCGGTTCTGTCATCAAAACCGAGAAAACCAGCCTTTCCCTACCCGAGTTTAATGAAACAATTTAATTGATATTTTGCGAGTCTTTGGTGTTAATTCATATTAGCAGAGGCCGACCACCTTCCGAAAGGAAGTTTTATATTTCACGGGCCCAAGGCGAGTTTCCTCATTTATTGTTTAATCAAAATCTCTCCTAATATTTGCATTAATATCTTCTTCCAAGCGAAACACAAAGTCTTACAAAATCTTCTTACATACAAAAGTACAAAGCCTTTTCTTCTCACTTCTATTTTTCATCTAAAAGATATCCACCCCCTTGAATACAACAAGTATTCAAGTATATATAGAAGGAGAGAGGAAAAGAAGACAAAAGAAAACAAACCACTTATTTACAAAAATATCTTACAATAGATTACAAAGTCATTTGTTGACTTTTGACAACTTTGGTGGATGACATCATCCCATGGTGCAACATGGATGATGTCATCATTTGTGTCAACATGACTTAGATATTTTACAAAGAGAAAGATGAGAAGAAAGAAACTATTCGTCATCATCCCATGGAAGGGGGTATCCTGCTTTTGCTGCTCGGGTGACGAGATGTGGAACTGGGCACGGTACTCCATGAACTTGCTGATCATGGGTTGAAGTTGATCCTCGGAAGGATCCTTGTGCCGATCGCTGATAGCTTCGCAGGTCTCCCACTCATCATGAGCTTTTCAGGAGTTTGGAATAATCATTCTCTTGCCTCTCAGGTGCCGAGGAAGTCACGACACGCCAACAGGTTATTGATGGATTCGGCGTCGAACGTGACTTCTGGCCCCAGTCCCTGTGAAATGATCTCCTTGAAGATCTGAATAGTTTCCTCCACCTTTCTTAAGGTGAAAGAAGGAGTGAGTAACCCTGGAGACATTGTGAGAACAATCTGTTCCATTTGATGCATTGCATCCAGGGCTACCTCCTTTACCTTGTCGATCTTTTCCAGGATGAACTCTAGCTGATCCACCCGATAATCCAAAGTGGAAAGGATTTTATTGAGGGCTCTAGGGTGTCCAAAGATGCCAAACTTGACCAGATCATCGACTGAACAGTCGAGCATTTTCTGAAAGGTCTCGTGTTGCATCTTGGCATGATCAAGCTCTTCGGAGATGGGTCCCGCTATCGCCTGGAGTTCTCTGTTTGTTCGATTGATATTCTGATACAAATCTATGAACTTAGCGATAACTCCCTCACTTTCTTTGAGGATTTGGCTCCTCCAGGCAAAAACTGCCATGCCCTGCTCACTGATTTTAGCATATTCATTGATCTTATCCTGGCTCAGAGGCTCAGGAGTTTCGGTGGCAGTTGTAGGAGGCGCACTGCCCATTTTCTGCAAGGCGTGGAGAAGATATTTATTTTGCTCCTTTAGCTGCCTTTTCTCTTCCTTTGCTTCTTGGAGTTTTTGCAAAGGGCGTCAACTACAGATAGGGCCTCTCCTTGCAGGCTTTCTGAAGATGTCCCCATTGTGACTTGAGTCACTGTGTAATCTGTCGAAGACAGATCCTTTTTATCCTTCAAAGGATTGGGGTATGCAATCTCCATCACTCTCTCCCCTGTTGCACTCTGAGAGAAGCGGGTTATGGGCTTTTGCTTCTTTGCCCCTTTTGATGGGATCACGGAGAAGTCCATCGGTGCGATGGGAACTTTCCTTTCTGTTGACTCAGGTGCTGGGAGATCCAGGCTGGACTTATGGGAGAAGGACCAGAAATAGAGAAGGGGCAGCTGCAGTAGTAGAAGGGAAAAACATGGAGACACGTGGCGTGGCATTGAGAGGAAAGCCGAGGAAGTGCTCACGGGAGGAAGGGATACTGCAGGGGAGGAAGTCATAGGAAGGGAAGGGAGCTCAGAGATGAGGGAAGAAATGGAGGGGGACAGCTCCACGAGAGAGGAGAAGATGGACGAAGAAGCAGGAGGAACAGTAGAAGAAGGGGGAGAGGACACGACCAAAGGAATGGTCGCTTGGGTCACTCGAGGAGGGGAAGGAGGAGAAGGAGAAGGAACAGAAGGGACCTCAATTGTTATAGTCGTGGCCACATCCTGAGTGGATGTGCCTATTGGAACATCTTCCGCTGTTTCTTCCTTTGAGCTTTTCGGATTACAACCCATTCTTGTGAAGCGGAAGGAGGGCTTTCAGGAGCTTCCTCTTGGGTAGAGCTGGATTCACCCTCTTTTCCTTTTCCCTTGCCTTTTGGTTGTTGTTTTGCCCGAGGAGGTGCGTTGCCCAATGGAGAGGTTGTGAAATCGACTCCGAGGTAGATGAGCCCGTTCATTCGGCACCAATGCTCTGTTCTTCAGAGTTTCCTTGACCCTCTCCTCGATTGTTTGAGGAGCTTTGGTTCTATCAATCACCGTGAAAGGCCAATCGTCCCCACCCGTGTCAAGATACACTTGATCAACTTCTTGCTCAGTAGTTTGGTAGCCTTTTGGGATGATGGCTACCCGTACTGGATGATTTCTGCTAAGGCCAAGCGGGAATGATCCTTCCTCCTGAGCTCGACCTCATGATATATGTCGATGTAGATATCTTCGATCTGAGGGATGTGGATCGGATCGAGCTTGGCCCTGGGCAAAAACAATTTCTTGGGTCGAAGGTGGGCCTTGCTGGGAAGTTATGTTTCAGATTCAGCAGCTCCAGTTCTGCAAACATGTCCTTCACTTTGTGGTGAGTGAGACACGTATACCTACCCAATGTGAGGGGAAAGGAGTCCCACCCTTCTTTCTCTTTAGAGACACTTTCGTGGTAGGTAATTAAGTTGCCTCGGCAGCTCAATAACGAGATCGACTTGGGACCGGCATACCTTGGCAGTTTAGTTGGTTCTCCCAAGAAGTTAACTACCCTTAGATAGGTGAATGTGGGGAATTGAGTGAACAGGGCCCCCCATTTCTCTGTAGCTGCTACGATGCTCTTGGTCGTACGACCGTGAGTCATATTCGGCCTCAACAGGCAGATGATGAAATAGAAGAATGCATCGTTGATTTTTGTGAATTGGGGGATACTATTTTCCAGCTTCAGTTCTGGATAGTATTCATAGATTTTAACTTGGGGCCAAACCCCACCATCAGAGTTGGATAGTCCCTTTCTGAAGCTGCAACATAGACTACGTAGGAGTTCATATAGAACCT
Organism: Taxus wallichiana var. yunnanensis; assembly: GCA_018340775.1. Classification (NCBI taxonomy): domain Eukaryota; kingdom Viridiplantae; phylum Streptophyta; class Pinopsida; order Cupressales; family Taxaceae; genus Taxus; species Taxus wallichiana. Next base: position 2,356,113 of record CM031238.1, read on the forward strand.
CCCCGTTGTGTTAAGTTGTTGGAGCTGCTCCGATATTGTGCTGCTTATGATTTCCGCCCACTCAAAGCGTTGATCGGGCACATTTTTGTTCATTGTTTCTAAGTACCTCAGCATCCACTTGTGAAAGTAATGGGCATCAGGAAGCCCAAGTACTCTGCTCAGGAATGTGATTGTGTCACTGAGTTCCTCTGAAAAGTCACTGCGATGAATGACTTGTGGCCATCGAGTCACCACCTTTTTGTTCTTTAGGTAAACTTCGTTCATCAGCTGCATGCACTGATCCTCATTGTCATCCCAAGCTTTGATGCAATCTTCCCAGCTTACGGCCACAAAGTGCCGGTGGTGAGGGATGCCGAGCATTATTTCAAAGTGTCGGGCAGTGAGGTTGATTATAACCTCGCCCTTCTCATTATGGACACATCTTGTGTCTTTGTTGTATGCATCAGGCTACTACCATCATGAACTCATTATTCACGGCACTGACTGGGATTCCTCCAGCAAAGTGCAGTGCACTGCCCATCAGTTTGTCCATCCATGGACTTCTTGTGACCCTCTGGGTTCTGGCCCAGAAATCTTCCATGTCAATATGACCCAGTTCTGAGTCTCTGATGTCTAGGTCACACTCTGCTTGGGACTCGGGCATCCTGACCCTCTGATACTTGTACTTCATTTCTTCTTCTGTGAGCTTGGCTTTACCCTTAGATTTGGTAGGTCTCTTGCTTGATGTTGACATATGTAACTCTGAACTTAATTGCTGATCTGCAAGAAGAAGAAGTGAAACCCAACGCAAGAAGGTCATATTAGTCATTTGATCTTCCATTAAAGCGTCAACAGAAGAAAGAGTTAGTGATTTTAAGGCCTCAGGGCGCAGGGCGCATGAATATTATAGATTACAGGGTAAAATAATATGGCGCACAGGAAAGGGCTGCTGCAAGGGATAAAACAGTGCCAAAGGGCGCATGGCGCATGGACACTGCAGGGTGCATTTTTGTTGTTGTAAGCACAAGTGCGCCTGCGCCATGTGTATACATTTTATAAAGGGCGCGGATATTTTTCATGTTACACGGGTACAGGACGCGCCAAAGGCGCAAGTTTAATGCGTGTAACATCATTTTTTCATGCGCCACAGGAGGACTTGGCGCGGCGCATGGAAGGTCTGCATAACATGATGTTGTTGTGACAATGGATGCGCCTGCGCCGTTTAAAGCTTTGCACTTGGCAGATTTAGTTGGTGTTGCATAGATGCAAGGTGTGCACCAAAGGCGCGAGTTTTAATGATCACGACAAATGAGTTTGGTGCACCAGAGAGGCGCAAGTTTAAAGCGGTTGCAACAAGCGAAGGGAGTGCGCCTTGAGGGCGCGGCTTTTCTTTGTGTAACAGTCATGGTATGTGCATGCTATTGCGCGACTGTGTATTATGTTACAGGGATGACAGATGCGCCAAAGGAGGAAAATAACAGTCTCTTATTTTCAAGCCATGATTCCTTTCTTGAGGGGTTTGCATGTGGTTAAGCTCCTTTTGCAGGTTTCATTGGGTAATGGAGAAGCTACAAAATGAGAGTTCCAAGCCATTTTTAGGACAGAGTCCCCTTTACCAGCAGATCTGGAAAGAGGGGAAAATGCATGGGTGCAGGGTAGAAAAAACAAGGAGGATGGGGAGTTCATGTTTTGACAGATCTTTTTTAACCCAATCCACACCAACAAGCAGCCAAAACAAAACACAAAACACACAAAAAAATGAGGACCTCTTACCAGGATATATAATGGAGAAATGTGAAAACGGGTCCACGAAGTGATTTGAAAATGATAGGGCAGGTGCGCTGGCAGGTACAGATGTAAGAGAAAAATCACGTGATTGTGTCGGATGATAATGACAGTGCAGACACGCCTATATAGGCAGGAGTGGTAATAAATGCGCCACCAACTTTTTCAAATGGCGCATGAAAAGCACTGTCGACACAAGAAAACATGCGCCCTTGGCGCACCAAAACACTTGCCAACACGAAGTTATGTGCGCCTTTGGCGCACCGAAAGTGATGTCGACACAAGAATATGTGCGCCCTTGGCGCACCAAAAAGTGGCGCAACAAAAGTATTGTTGACATGAAGGCGCATGCGCCTTGGCGCATGCAAGAAAGACTCAACATAGTGAGGCGCATCAAAATGCCTGTTGACACTTCAAACCATGCGCCAAAGGCTTTAAAGGGGGTGCATGAAAACTTGATGTTGCATAGTCATTATGTGCCCGACCAAAAAAGACCAAAAATGGCTAAGTTCGGAAAACTAGATTTCCAGGAAGGGATTTTGCAACGTTCCGAATGCAAGGGTCCCCGACGAGGGACGGAACAAAATTTTGGTAGGGTTATCTGTAAAATTGCCCTTGCCAATTTTACGGGATAACAGCTGGCTCTTTCTGGGGACTATCTCTGAGCGGACCTCAGGGGTAGAGAATCCCAGATCTCACGTGCCTATCCATTGGGTAATAGAGTCAAAAACAAGGGAGGCCGGAAGGGAACACACTGACAGCGAAAAGAAAACACCACGAAAAAAACAAACACACAACTGAAGTAAACTGTACAAAGAAGAGAGCAAGCTCTACTTCCTGAAGATTTTCAGATGTTGCCCGCTATAGGGAAGCGGGAGCTCAGTTCCATCCAGATACGAGAGATAGAAACTATTCTCTCCGTTGAGTTGCTTGATCTTGAAAGGCCCTCTCCATAGGGAATCAAACTTTCCATGCATGCCCTTTGGCTCTCTTTGTTTGTCCCACAAAAGGATGAGGTCTCCCACCTAGAAATTTCTTTGCTTAGCTTTTTTATCGAACAATCTTTTGACCTGATTCTGATGCTCGGTGATCTTGTCGACCACCCTTACTCTCTTTTCCTCGAGCTCTGCTAGATACATGATCCTCTTTTCAAGGGAATTTTGAAAAGTTTCATCTTCGATTGCCGTGCCAAGCACAGAGCAGGGATTTCAGCGGAAATGGGAAGCTCGGCATCGGTGCCATATAACACTTGAAAAGGTGACATACAGAGATCTCTTGGGAGTAATGCGGTCTGCCCACAAAGCATCGTATAAGGACTTGTGCCACATTTGTTGATTCTCATCCACTAGCTTTCGTATGATGGTCACCAAGTTTTTGTTACTGGATTCTACCTGACCATTTCCCTGAGGGTAATAATCTGAGGCGTGAGCTAAAGTTATCCCATATTCATAGCAAAAACCAATAACTTCCCGTGAAGAAAAGTTAGAAGCATTATCAGCAACAATCTTGTTTGGGACACTGAACCTGATGATATTTTCTTTGATGAAACTGCAAACAACTTCGGAAGTGGCATGTTTGACAGGTATGGCTTCCACCCACTTGGTGAAGTAATCTGTTGCTGTAAGGACATAACTATGTCCGACACTCGATTGGGGATTGAGTGCGCCGATAAAATCAATTCCCCCTTGCTTGAATGGTTCGTCGATGATGGCCGGCTGAGGGAAAAACAGCCAACTTGGGCTTTCCGGCGAGGCTGTGAGGCTCACACTTTCTACCCAGTGGTTGTATCTTGGAAAAGCGTCGGCCATAGTACACAGCCGGATGATCTTGTGTCTTTATCACGGAAGAGGAGAAATGGCCCCACGGGATGAATTATGAAAACTTTCAAGTAACTTCACTCTGTTGTGGCTTGTCGACACATCGCGAGAAGACACCATCTATCCAGCGTTTGTATAAACCGTCATCCCAGATGACATATTTGGCTGCTCACGAGCTTTATAGTGTGCTTCTCCTTTGCGGTTAGGTGGTGGGCATTCACCGTAGGTGAGGAAGAAAGCAATATCGGAATACCACTCATCATCGGATGGTTGCGATAAAATAGGACCATAGGCGGTGAATCGGGTTTCTCTATTGACTTTGTGCTTTATTGGTACTGATCATCCTTTCCTCAAAACTTGACCCTTGGTTTTCGGCCATAAGTTGACCAAGACCTTTGCCTCTTACCAACTTAGTTGGTTTTATATCGAATCGTACTCTGGACCTTTGCGATCAATTTCCTCATGAGCTTCCTAACTCTGTTGAGTTAGAATTGATTTATTGCTATGTCGGGGACCAGACACTGCTTTATGAGAATTTAAAATGTAATACCTAGAAGTTTTTATTGCTTTGACAACGGCGAAGGCATGCTTTTCAATTGAGACATTTTCAATTCATGAGGCTTGAGGGAGAGCTCATGAGCGCAATTGGGGATTCACATTCTCATAATTCTTTTGCATCAAGATGGCAGATACAGTATGCTCAGACGCATAGCTATACATGATAAAATCCTTGGAGAAATCGGGACATACCAGGACTGGTGCGTGAGCGACAGAAGCTTTTATTTCTTTGAACGACCTTTTCCCTTCTTCACTCCATCGGAAAGTTGGTGACCCTTTCATCATGTCCAATATATGACGAGTCTTTTCAGCAAAGTCGGGAACAAAGCGCCTGAGAAAGTTCACCTTTCCGAAGAAAGAGTGGACGCCGGTCTTGCTTGTAGGCAAAGTAAGGCTCTGAATAGCCTTAACTCTTTCGGTATCTATCTTTGTTCCTTCTTTGCTAACAACATGTCCTAGCAACTTTCCTTCTGTGACTCCAAAAATAGATTTTTTGGGTTTAGGGAAATCCCATGCTCTCGGCATCTAGCCAATACTTGCTCCAGATGATCGCAATGATCATTTCGTTGTTTAGAGAACACAGTTAAGTCATCTAGATAAACCACAATGACCTTCCCCATCATACCTTTGAATGCCAGGTCCATGGCCCGCTGAAAAGTGGCGCCAGCATTGGTCAGGCCAAAAGGCATCCTTTGTAGGCAAACGTACCCCAGGGAGTAGTGAATGTTGTTTTAAATTGATCTTCAGGTGAGACTTCAATCGATTGTAGCCTAAAAAACCATCAAGCATGGACAACATTTTTGATCCGATTCTACTTGTAGAACTTGATCCATTATAGGAAGTGGGTAGTTGTCCTTTAAGGAAGCTTTGATTCGGTTTCGAAAATCTACGCATATCGTATTTCACCATTTTTTCTTGCGTCTTGGCACAATGTTTGCCACCCAAATCTTTGTGATGGATAGGAAAAATGATTCTCATCCGACATTTTTGAATTTCAGCTAGATAGTACACGAGATCTTAGGGTTATAATGCCTCACCTTACGGCGAAAGGGTTTGGCGTCCTCTTTCAGCGGGATGTCATCTTTGGGCGTCCTTTGGCTTAAAAGACTTTAGATCGGCGTAGGACCATGCCAATACATCCATGTATTTCTTGATGGTTTGACAAACTTCACTTCTCTTCAGGTGTGCAACATTTTCCAATGTTCACAAACTGCGGATGTTCTACCGAACCTAAATTAACTGGTTCGGTTTCTGGGGAGGAGCCAGTATCATCTCGCCTTTTCTTTTTTACAAAACGGTCATGCCCAGTCAAACAACCACTCCAAAGAAACCAAGCCCTTCAGAATTTTATTTCCTTTGAGCTGACATATGCCATCGTTCCCTTCGGATTCATGGTTTTGACCGGTGACTGATTCACGGCACGTAGAAGTGGATCCTTCAAAGTGAAGTTCCTTAAAATTTTCTGCCTTTTCTAAAAAGGCAATGAGTTGATTGTCATCGTTGAATACTTGCCAATGCTGAGAATTATCGGCATGCTTGGGTGGAAAACCACCTCAATGGTGTATTTGTCTATTTTCAAACCTGGGTGAGGGAGCATGAGGGATGCTGAAACGGCCAATGAATCGGCCATGTCATTTTGAGCTCTTGGAATGGATTCTATTGAAAAAGCATCAAATTCTTCGATGTTGTCCCACACCGCATTGCGGTAATGCCTGAGCCTCTCATTCTTCACTTGATATATCCTCTTAACTTGATTCACGACTAGCTCTGCATCACCTTGTACTTTCAGATTTTGATCCCTCTTTCCTTTGTGGCTTGCATGCCAAGTAGCAGAGATTCATACTCAGCAGTATTATTTGTGTTGAAAAACTGACTTGAAAGAGAGAGGAATAATCTCTCCTTCGGGAGATATTAGCACGGCTCCGAGCCACATCCACTTTGGTTGCGCAGTACCTATCAAACTACAAAGTCAGGACCTTGTTAAGATCTTCTTCTTGGCGAGAACAACCATTTTGTCGGACTCGGTAGACAAGAAATAGTTCCCCATTCTGATGATTCGAAAATAATTTGAGCTTTGGGGTCCTCAGAGTTAGTAACCAAGTACTTCTTTTGTGATTCTGGCTCCAATGTCTGCATTACACCTTTGTGGGGATTCTAGCCTTAGACCGTCCATATGAATCTCCCCACCAACTTAGCTACAAAAACTTCTTCCCATCAAAATTCCATAGGTTTCTTTGGAATGTCGCCAACGGCGGCCAGGGCGGTCATCTTTACTCTTTTCTCTGCAGGAGCATACAAATGTGAGGCTGCGCGTCTTTGATTTGACCAATCAATCGGAACTGCTTGGTTTCGAGGAATAACATCTTCAAAAGGCTTGGTAAGGGTGAGGCCCAAAGCATGGGTGACTTTTCCGGCATGACGTTATCGAAGCTCGAGAATCAATTATGCGATTACTTAACATGGCCATTGATTAGGAGGGAGAGATAGAAAGGTTCTATCTTGCCTGATGTAGATGTTGAGGCAACATTTATGCGGGATGCAGGAGGAGTGGAAAGGATTCCTTTTAGGGGGAATGCGAGGAGATATGGCCGAGCTTGACTTTGAATATACTTGGTCAATCTTACAAGGTACTCGAGGTTTGGTAGAAGATATCGGCTTGGACATTTGGATCTTAGTCTTCTTAGCATGATCTATGATGTCAAATGCGGCTAAGGGTTGCAGTTGGTGAAGGAATGAGTCCCTCACTTCATAATGGTAGAGTAGGATTACTGGTCTTCATGGAAATAGAAGAAGTCGATTTGGAGGAGAGATGGGGGGAAAAGATTTCTTTGTAAAAGACTTAACAGGGGGTTGAGTAGGAAGAGGATTACCTCTTTTAGCAATGGTTGGAGGCGTGTTTGACACGGCCTTCTCTTTCCGCACATTGGCAGCGACCTCTGCTTCTTTTCCTTGCGAGTGGGTAAAAACAACATATGATTGTCCACTTGCATACCCTTGTGTACTCTTCTTCCCTCTTCTTCATCAAATTCCATATACCCGATAGTAGAGTCGCCAAGTCGTCACCGAGGCATCTTGATCATCTTCACCTTGAGACGAAGGTTCTTCGTAATCTTGCTCCTCTTCTTCGATTTCGACTAAAGCGTTGACCGGAGGAGCCTCAAGCACGTAGCCTGACCACGGAGTAGTTGCAGGAAAGCACGGCCTTTGAGGAACATGGCTGGAAATGAAATTCCTTCGTGGGATATCCCGGTATGAGGAACTGGGGGAAGCTTGAGCTAACTACTTCTTTAATGCGAGCAAGTCATTCGCCATCTTTTGAAATCTTGGATCGAGACGAAGTAAGTGGGAGAAGGCAGAAGATTTAAGCTTAGATGATTCCTTTTCAATTCACTGATATTAGCAAGTTATCTTCAATTCGGATGCAATGGCGGCACAGGCGAGAATCGAGGTAGCTACTTGTTCTTGTAGGAGCAAGAAACTTACTTTCGAGCTCATAGCATTCTGAAAAACACTTCGATTTTCGGTGTTGGAAGCATGGCAATGAGCACACGGTTGATTAATGCATTGAACTTTAGGTGATAAAATCACTCATGGTCTCATTGGCCTCCTTCTTTAGGTGAGTGTTGCATGATAATAGTGCAAACGCATCTTCGAAGGCTTGTACATATCTTCAAAGCATCCCGTAAGTGTTTGGCCCAGGCTGGTAATAGATCTAGCCAGGCAAATGTTGAAACCATTCTGCTGCGGGCCCTTGCAAGTTTCAAAAAGCGGCAGACACATCTTCGTCGATTCATGTAGGATATTGTACGACATGATAAATGCGAGATATGTGTGAATACATGCTTTGGTTTCCGCTCCCGTTAGATTTGGGAAAATTC
>CM031238.1:2364229-2559483 GCA_018340775.1 Taxus wallichiana var. yunnanensis
TAAATAAAATGTATGAAGTTGGTAAATAATTTTTTTGAATAAATTTAATTCATTTAAAACATTTCAATTTATATTAAATATTAGCTCTAAAAAACATGTATATATACCTCTACGGAACAAGTCTCTAAATATATGGGACTGCCACCCATGACCTCTACACCAAAGAAATATCCGACTCGAGCCAAGTGAGCCAATCGACTCGAGATCTATAACATCAAGATCCATGTTGTGGTCAATTAAGATATGTGTGTATGTCATGTGGGAAAATGGTGTGGGCTATGAAGCACCACACACTAGAGTAGAAGCCTAAACACACAAGTAAACGATCAATTTTAATATTAATAAATTGTAAAGTAATGATGAAATAAAATAAATTTTAATTAAATTAAGGTTTAATTTTCACACATTGGAACATAAATGTGCTAAACATCGGGTGTGACGATCCCAACAATTGGAGTTCCGATCGTAATAATGGCGGTAGTACAACTCCTCGACCATAATAATGGCAAGAGTACCTTCTTCGACTGTAAGATACACTGTCGCTCTACTCTATAAAATCTAAAACCCCTGATAGTGGAGCATTGTAATGTCATCACACAACAATTCAATAGCCATGATATGTCCTAGCTGACGTGTATGAGTGGCATCTGTAACCCCCTCAAAGTCATCTGGTGAAATCAAATGTGCATGAACGTATAGCTCACTGTGTGCATCACTACTGCTACTAACACCTCCACTTTGCTAGTACCGCATCTCAAAAGGTAATGACCCACACAGTCAAAAGATATCAATTGGGTCTCGTGATCAATGCCTGAAAGACCCTCAATATGATGCTCATGTGTAGTCATAGTGAGGACAGCATTATGACATCCTAAAAGCTTGATAAGAATGGTCATGGACTTGGTACAAGATGTTGACGCGTCAACAACTATAAGAGCTCCCTCCTTTTGATATGCCTCCCATGGATAATACAGCCATGCCCCTTCCTAAAATAACTAGGGAGGTGTAAATAGTTCACCTTTAGGTTTATGTGGACCTCATCATGTAGCATGAATATGAAGTATAATGGTAATTATTCATTATTTGGAAATTGGCCTTGAGAGGCCACAAATATAAGATAAATGAAAGGTGCACATAGGGGACACGAACATTTTTTACATAATATGCCTTTACTTTTGGTTTTTCTTCATAAACACTCCAACAAGACCTCTTAATGACTTCCTTATCGTAAATACGAATCAATCTCATTATCTCCTACATCTCCCGAGACACTTGATTTTAATGAATCCATAAATTTTTTTAATTGAGTCATAATCGAATGCGTTGTATATTTTCAAACTTGTTTCTATAATATGAAGATCAACCAATATTTTTCGCAATGGGTTTTATAGTGCTCAAATCTATAGGTGGATCTCGAGAATAGATTACAATTTTGTAATCTCTAAATCAGTCCTCTCAAACAAATTAGGAGCATAAGAAGTCATGATTGTAAAAAAATGAAAGTAAAATTCAATTTACAATACTTTTAATGAAAAATTCTCCTAAGATATTCTCTTATTTTAATGAAAATAGAAATATGATTTTCAAGCTTGAATGCAAATAATCAAGAAAATAAGAAATTGCATATCTTATTGTCATTTGTAATAAAAACTCACTAACATAGAATTACCATTCAAAAATGGAATAATGTAAAATATAAGTTATTCCATTATAAATAGATCACATAGTAAATCAACCTCAAATGGCATAGTTCAAGACAAAGTACATGAAAGAGATACATCAAAAAAAATACATTTTATAAGTCATTGCTAAATTCATTGCTAACGGAACAAATTTATTACCATGCATCAAAAATCAATGAAATATCATGTTAGGAGATAAGATGAAGTTTTTCAACATGACTAGAAGTACAAACACTTATAAAATGTATTCTCTATTTATGTAAAAGTATCCTAAAAGAATTAAAATAAACAAGTGCATTTGTTTTGTGAAATCTAAACTAAATTCATATTCTCAAAAGAACTCTAGAATTAATATATCATTCTTGATAAATTCCATGATAATAGGTTCATCCTTATTTTCTACATAGGTTAGGATCACTATGCTTAGTGTTATTTTTATCAAAGGATCCAACCTTATGGATACGATAAACTTGATTTCTATAAATTCTACATCAAGCCAAAATGTGAACAAAGGAAAACTTTGAATCTTCTTGTGATTTTTCTCCCTAGGAATGGCATCAATGGAGATGAAATGACAAGGTTGTGAGGTGACAAGATTTAGGCATGCACCAAAATATGTCAATCAATGTTGTGGGGATTTGAGGCTCTATGCATGGCACAAATTATGTATGGTTTTGTGAGTAAGAATGAGAAGTACCAAAAGGCATTTGTGTGAAAAATTTCTATGTAAAATTATGAACATACATAATTAGGTGATAATACTTGGCACACTATGAAAGGCATGCAAAAAGTAAACTCAGGTGAAGAGTGTGTTATTTTCCTTTCACAACATGTTATGAGAAGATGAAAAGTGTTGTGAGGTAACGTGCGCGATATTGAAAAATATGAAAATGTTGATTTGATCCAAGATTAAGGAGCTATTAGTGATAAAATTTTACTAAGGAAATCTCTACGCATGATGTGATTTGTCACTAGGTGCAAAAATCAAGAATGAGACTTAACACACTCTTAAGGTAATGTAAAATTGAACTCAAGTTGAGAGGTGTGGTAGTTACATTGTACAAAATTGCAAGAAGTTGTAAATGTTGTGAGACAATGCAGACATTGCCAAATTTGTAAATGTTGATTTGATGCAATATTATGCGAATTGTGAGTGATGTAAGGTTATTAAGGAAAGACTTTCATAGGGCATGAGATATCAATAGAATCTAGGAGGCTCAAGAGGATCTAAAAAAATAAATGTGTGGTGGTGTGTAAATGTTCCACAATATTTATGCACACTTTGTAAGATGCTCATTACAAATGAACTCCAAGTGAGTAGTTTTTTCATGTTGGAATCCCTCTACTTATGAATTTGGTCCTTCTATATCTCATAAAGAGACACAATAGTGGTTTAAGATATTGAACATTTGTTTCTTAGTTTTTCTCAAAAAAATTCTCTTATATCTATAAGGATCTTGATCCTCCTACCATTATTGATAATTTTCCATGTTGGCCAAAAATATCTCTTCAAACACTACCTAAATGAAGGTGGGGTGCTTTGTTACAAATATAAAATATGTTTAGAGATGCATAATCACACATCTTACCATCATTGAAATTTTTTTCATTGGAGGAATGCCATGTTGCTTTAGAAGGAGAAACTATAATATTACCCTCATTCTCAAAAAATATGGAAAAACTCTTTATCAACCAACCAATATATAAATGTCATTCAAAAATAAATTTTAAAAATAGAGAATATTTGTTAATGATTCTAGAAATGAGATCTCAATTTTTCAATATAAGAGTTAAAAAAATTAAAATTGAACTTTCCACAAACTAATATGAGAAGAATGTCGATACTCTGTTTTGTGAATTGTTTCTCTAATTGACTCGACTAGGACTCTGCGATTTCATATTTGGAAGTTTCCTAAGTGCAGGATCATGAGATTTAAAATTAAAGGAGTATCGCTATTATCACAGGATGAATGAGGGAGTAGAAACAAAGTTATAGGTCAAAAACAAGGCTTGAAAACAAAAATAACAGAGTTATAGGTCAACACATAAATTTGACAGTGGGGATTGTTCTCTCCAAGTAATAGTCGGCAATTGGTTGCTTAATTGTATTTATTTCAATGGAAAATGAACACTCTATTCAACTATTAATTTATTCTCAAACCTCTTGAATTTCTTTTGAAGAAAATTTTTCTTTTTGGGAATTTTTTTCCATTAGGAATGTTTTCATAAAATCTAAATCAATCCACTTCCAATAAAAGTAGTAGAACAATCTTATGTTGATGCTCACTGTAATTGTAAAATGTTCCACAAGGAAAATAGTTAAATCAAATGACATCAAAAAATATCGTGTTGATATAATTTTTTTGATACATTTGACGAAGAGTATCATGTGTAGTTTAGACCAAGATAAGATTAATTGTAGATATAACTACATATAAATGACAATAATAATATGCTTATTAGATTAGGAGTGGTGTAGGTATATATATTAACTTGAATCAATATTTTTTGTTCTAAGTAATAGTTGGCATTTGGTTACTTAATTGCATTTCTTTCAATGTAAAATGAACAATCTGTTTAACTATAATAGGTAGAACTTCTCTGCTTGGTTCCTAAAAATAGTAATTGCCATGTTAATAAGTGCATTGAAAGAAGAACACAACATACTTGTGATTCCCACAATGAAATTTGTGAAGCTTGGTCAAGATACAAGAGATTTACTGGGGTTTTAACTAGGGTTTCTTTTTTTTGCCCAATTTTTAAGAAAATGAATAAATTGAACATACCTAATAGGTTGAGGATGCTCGAGCTTGTGTGGGCTCTTTGAGTTTAGAACTTGCTTGGGGTCGACCATGGGCTCTGTGAAATCCAAAATGTTGTTGTCTCTTTTGGTTATGTGCTTCGCGCGAAGGAGGCGGGTGAAGGAAATGTGAAATCCTTTGTGTTGCCTACAATATATAAACAAGGGTGTTCACGGGAAGGTGGTTTCTGAAGGGGGTTTGAGAACCCTCCTTTCATGTGAACCTTTTTTTGTGTTGTACATGGAAAAATTGTACCCTACGTGACACTTCACACAAATGGTGGTTCACATGAATGAGGGGTGTTTGCACAAACACCCTTAATTTCCCACCCCACCACATTTACCACTCATGTTTTTGGGAAAACAAGTGGGAAACAACACCATGCTTTGACCGTAAGTAAAAATAATACTAATTAACCCATATCTTTGGCCATCTTTTCTTGATTTTTGTTGCTACTTTTTTCTTACACACCTTATTTTCCAATATAACTTTCACTCTTTAGTTTCTCTAAGTCTAGACACCAGTGGTGCCACGAGACAGACACCAACGCCAAGTGCCCCATCCCCTCTTGGCACCCCTAACCTCTTTATACTTTCTCACCTCTTTTATGTCCTTTCTAGATGTTTGAGAATCTTATATTTTTCGTAGTCATAATTTTTGGGGTTAATTACAAGATTCAATCAAGAGAATCATATAAATTTAAAGTTATGTGACCATAATAAAGGATCAAGCTCTAAGCATATATTATCACCACCTAATGTTACTTTCAAAAGCATCTAAAGAGCATCATTACTTCCATATAACTTCACTCAAGGGAAAAGGGCTAGTTATTCTCGCATACACTTCATATAAGAAGGAACTTCATTTTTCCATGCACACATTTATTTACATCTTTTATATCTAGCTAATTTCTCGCTATCAAGTGTGACATGCACAATAGCCACCTAGGGCATAATATCTTCACACACACACACACACACACACACACACAAAACTATATTGGTTTTCAGATGTAGTGTAATGCTCAGTCATAAGATCACTTGTTTGAATGGCTAAGGATAGTTTGATCCCTCATTTTGCATCTTTCTTTTTTAGGATTTGATGTTCTTTTGAGGATTTTGTGGGTGGTCTTCTTTATCACAGTTATCAACAACATCGAAATCATAGTTTGAAATTATAATGATAGATAGAGAGTGTTTCAGACAAGTTTGTGATCCTTTAAAATTATTATTTTTAGCTTCGCATAGACCCTACACCAAGGGAGTTATCTAGCTCCTAGGTGTCACATTACTAGTCTAGGCACCCTAGTTTCTTCTTCTCTGCCGCACCGCTACATTTTTTTGGGCTTGGTTGTGGCATCTTGCACTTTTGTTTTTCCATTCTTCCACCTTTGCACACTCTCAAGATTATTGTAAAATCATCTAATTTTTTTCATGCTTCATTGCACTTAGGTTTTTACTTACTTTGCTTATTTCTTAGGTCAAATATATACTTCATTGCTATATTATTGTTATATCTACTACTGTAGCCTATCTAGGAATTTAACAAAGAAGAATTAAATAGTTTATTTTTGTTAAATCATTTGGTGAACCCATCCTTTAAATCCTAAACTGGGTTATCATGGAAAATATTACGGTACCTTTGATGAATCTCATCTTCTGTGATCTTCAAAAGCATATAGTTCGAGTATCTCAGGGATCTAGATGTGATTTTATATGTTTTTGTGAGGAAGTGAATACTTTTGTTGAGATTGCTTGAACTACTACCATTGCTACTTCCATTCCTATTCCTACTCAACTGTCTCCTTATACCATTTTACCTACTTCTGCTATGTTGGATTTTATTCCTACCCCTACAAATAAATTCAGTCCACCTATCACTTTGTATACACGATAAGTTTAATATTCTCGAACTCAAGATCTAGCTTCTCTTTATCAAGATCTTCAAGTTCAAATTTGTTAGCTCAAACAAGCTACTTCTCATCTCTCCCCATCTCTTCATTCTACACTACTTCTTCATACTCCTTTCACACCTTTATTTCCACATATGCACTCCCTATGAATTTTTTTGTTCATAAGCTCCCAAATTTCAATGGTCATGGAAATCCTCAAGATCACCTTCATTCTTTTCATGTAGCATGCATAGATTATGTGGATGATCACACTCAATTATCAAATATTTTTCCTTGCAGTCTCTAAGATTATTATATACATTGGTTCTATGATCTACTTGTTCATTTGGTAATATCTTGCATAGATTTAACTGATGATTTCCTTGCTCACTTCTCAATCAACATTGGTTCAAATATCTCATATGCACAACTAGCATAAGTAAAGAAACAATCTAATGAGCACCTAATGGATTATGTCTTGCATTACAAGAACAACCTAGCTAGGATGAATAATGTGTTTACTGACTTGGAATTACAAGATTTATTTAGTCAAAGTCTCTTATCACCATTACCGGAGTGTCTCATATTTGACACTTATCCTTTGTTTGATCATATTTTCCATGCTCTTTAAACAACGTGAAAGAAAGATTCTTACTATGGGAAAAATCAAGTATCAAGATCAGGATACTTCATCTTCTAGCAAGTTTCTAAGAAAATATATTTTCAAGCCATCGAATAAGGTGAATGAAGAAAAAGTGGTTTTCAATGTTGTGTCTACTCTTGAGAAGATTTAATGTCAACCACCTAAGTGTACATTCACAAAATTGACATGTGCTTCACATATTATATTGTGCTTCCTCATCCATTCACTATGGATCGATCTCTCTCTAAGGGCCGTAACTATAACAAAAATTCCATATGTGACTATCACCAATATGTTTGTCATTCTACTGATCATTTTTTCAAATTGAAACATTATTCAATATCTTATCAAAATCAAATTGAGCTCCCCAAGAAATCAGCTTCTCCACTAGTCAATGAAAATAAAAAAACTTAAAATCTTCAACAATCCTTTTCCAAATCATAAAAATAAAGTTGTCGAATCTTATGAAAATAATGCATATCATGATGTCCCTCCTCCTTCATCAACACCTCTTAATTTTCTAGTTTCTCACATTGATTCATCTCCACCTATCATTGCATTTTATGATTACAATCACCATGCTACATTCTCCACTGATTACTTGCACATCACTACTTCTATTGGATCCATTTCTATCAATAATACTATGATCGATCCCTCATTCCATCAAAACACATGCTCTATTACACTACATGTTCCTATTAAATATCCACTCATAAATATTGTATTGAGTGCCTTGATGTTATGGTTATGTCATTCTTCCAAAGTCACCATTCTTGTGCCTTTCCTTATGACACCTAGCGTAAAAATTATGACATGCTCTTAGGCTTTCCATGGGTCATGGCTGCTCAAGAAATTATTTCCATGCCTCACTTGTGTCTCAAGTTCATCCATAACAACCAATTTGTCACTATTCTAGGTGTTCCTCTATGCACACCTTTCCCTAATTCTCCTATTGTGGTGTCCCTTGCACTTGCTAGAGAATCTAGGTCCCCTAGACCTCTAAAATATGCATAATCCACTCCTAGCTCTCGTAATCATGTGTGACACACTCATCCTCATAGATCTACTAACCCATCTCATCACTATAGGTACACTACTTGGAAATTTCCTTCATCTAGGTGTACATCACCTCATAGGCCTCCTCCAACTAGGTGTAAATCACCTCGTAGGACTTCTTCACTTAAGTATTCATCACCTCCTAGGTCTCCTTCATTCAGGTCTACACCACCTCGATCTCCTACTTTTGGATGCACATCACCTTCATGTCTCCTTCATGTAATTATTCACCTCCTCGACTTTCGTTACATCATCCATATCATTCCTTGCCACCTTTAGAGAATTTTCACACATATTCATTTCCTCTTGCATCGGTGGAGGACCTCACACTTAACTTTTATCAGATAGATTTCACATCCTCAAGCACTTGGGGGGAATCATACTTATCCCCCTCCTTAAATCATTAGATATCTATCATTTCCATTGTCACATTCTATACCCCATACTTTGCATTTCTAGATTTTCATCTTGTTAAAATTGA
Organism: Taxus wallichiana var. yunnanensis; assembly: GCA_018340775.1. NCBI lineage: Eukaryota > Viridiplantae > Streptophyta > Pinopsida > Cupressales > Taxaceae > Taxus > Taxus wallichiana. The sequence continues at coordinate 2,372,787 of CM031238.1, forward strand.
TACACTACTTGTATCTTCATTACCCTATGATGCACTCTTGTGTTAAGGTTCACACCATGAATATTGAGGAATACTACATACATGAACCTAACACTCTACATATTTTACACTTATTCCTCCTCTGCGCATTTATGACATCTTATTTTCACATCTTCTATACATCATTCACATTTTTGTGCTTTCTACAAATTTATTTCATCTACTACTACACATTTTGTGCTGCATAGTACACATCCTCACACTTGAAATAAAACTTTCTAGTGTTACAAAAACATTCTATCACATCATTACTTGCACATCATACCACTTTATTCTACATTCTACACTTCTTGATCAAAATTTCTAGCACACCTATCACTACCTAACGATGTACTCTAGTTCCATGGTTCATACTCAACTATTGAGGGTCTAAATCTGAATTGAACCTCACCTCAATCACAATATCCTACATCATACACTTCACATTCATGACCAATCCTTCTAGCATCTTATGCAATCTTTCTAGCACACAATGATATGTTATTATACAACCTATGCTCTTCACTTCATAATCAATATTTATATCATCTTTTTCTACACCTCCTACATCAATCAATTCAGCTCTCTTTATTTGTCACATTATGCAACACTACTCTACAATTCAAGCTCTGTGCTTCACAAGTGATATTTTCTACCATCTTATTCACACATTCTATGATCTATGCTTTATGCTACATCATCAATCATTCTATCTTCATGATCAATTCTTCTAATGTCGCATTCAATCTTACACATCACATCATTCTACAATTTATGCTTTGTGCTCTAACATTCGACTCTTTCTTGCATACAACACATCATTCAAACCATTTCCCAATGACACACTCTTATTCTATCGCTCATTCTCGAGTGATACGGGGTCTTGTGTAAATGAACTTCATTTCACTCATGCTTACATCCATAACTAGGGGCACGTTGCTCCTATCACACTCACACTGCATTCCATTCCATCTCATCCACAACATATTACATATCTTAGTCACATTTACTCTTGATTTCTTATGCTTCCATGTACACTTTATTACACATGCTAGTTAGATATCTTGTATGTCATTATCTTTCTATATACACATGTGCATTCACTTTATTTCTAGTTATGATCACATAACCATCACGAATCGATACACACAACATGGATTTTTGGTGTAGTACCTCATACAATTCCCATAGCAGCTCTGTGGGAATCCAATTTCATACATATAATAGATGTTATTGTTTCATTTCATACTAGCACACTACTATATCAGATTATACATGCTTTGACATACTTTCTATCTCTCTAACATGCTAATGGGTGCTTCATGTGCAAATTTATCTTTGAGGAACCTATTTCCACCTATTTTCCACCATGGCTATCTTGATGTTTTCCTACTCTTATTTTTCATTATTTTTCATTATTTGCAGGGATTTCACTATGCTTTACCTTGTGTCCAAAATGTATGCTTTTGGCCACTATGGACTCGATTGTATTGCGACATCGTGAGTGATGTCTAATGTTTGGAAATCACTTTTTGAGGTCTACATTCTCTTCTTGCTTGTTATCTTACATTGTTTTCTATATACACACTTGTTTGCACTACCACTTGTATCCTAGCCATTGTTTACATGTGCCTTGGTTTCAATCAAAGAAAAATCCATAATACATACCAATATTAATTCAACATGGGGTTCTCTATTGAATTGCATCCTCATAGTGACATCGTATGTCCGCCAAATGAGGGGGAATCTATTGGGTGAATGATTCACCCCATTCGAAATCAACACAGACATAGTTAAACATAGTTCACGATAGAGACAACAAAGTGTATAGTCTTTGATAGGGCTTAGAATAAGTATTGGGTCCTTACTTCAACACAAAAACTAGTGCCTAGAATCATAATTAAGCATATAAGTGCTTCTATCCCTTCCAGGGCACCTTAGATGAGGAGGAAAATACACAACATTTTTCACTTCAACATTGTCACGAGGCTTTCTACAGGGGTAGATAGTCCTTTAGCACTTTTCGACATATGCATTGAATCATATTTGTACACACCATTTGCAATGGTTTTTTACTTTGGGAATCATTCAAAGGTTGGAGAATAACACTAGACCTTTCTCCCTACACTACTTCTATTATGGCATAAGATCACCCAAAAACTCACATTTAGCCTAAAAAGCTCATTCTTCATCAACATCTTCAGATCCTTTCTATCTCTTTCACTCATCACGGATTAGGTACACATGTTCCTTTTTCTATTTTTCAATATTTTCACACTTTTTACATGCATTTCATATATTTGGATCAAAAAAATTCTATACACACATATTTGACTACTTGTTCATTCTTCTCTTTTGTAGGTCCGTCCTTATGGGAAGTGGTAGTCAACATCAACACACAACAATCACACTTCAATAACATCATCAACAATAGGTACAACATCACATCTACACATATGCTTTCTCCCTAGGGTCATCATCATCACTTTTTACTTCCTTTTCTCTATATTTTATGCTTTACTTTTATCACTCCATGTGTTTTCTTGTCTCGGCATGCTCTTCTACATCGATCTAGATGGTTATAAGGTACACATATCTATCTAATTTGTGTTATTGAGACTTCTCTCACCAACATAAAGTGGGGGAAATGTAGATACTAAACCATGCACTTTAGGTATCTATCTAGTCCCGATCACATACTACTATTCATATGATTCCTAAGTTAGAAGATTACTAATTAAGCCATGTCTTTTTCCATATTTGTTTTATTTTTTTGCCACTTTTTGTCTTACACACCTTCTTTCCGATTATGACCTTGAACCTTCATTTTCTCTCGTCTGGAAGTCTAGATACCAACACCCTTTAGTTTGTGGATGATGCCAACAACATAACCCCCATCCACTTTGGCCATTCATGATCTTTTAATATTACATTGAAATCATCTCTTTTAGGTTCTTTCTAGCTATTTGGGAATCTTATCTTTTTGGTATCCAAAATTTTTAGGCACACTTAATTTTCTCACTTTCCTTCTATGCTAAATTAAAGCAAGGTAATCATATAAATATAAAGTTATGTGACCATAATAAAGGACCAAGCTCTATAAATATATTATCACCACCTAAGGTTCCATTCACAAACATCTAAAGAGCATAACTTTCCATATAAGATAAGGGACAAGAGTTAGCTATTCTACATAAAATTCATAGGAGTGGAAGTTAATTTTTACATGCACATATCTATTTACATATTTTACATGTAGCTACTTGCTCGCTATCAAGTGTGACATGCACAAGAGGCACCAAGGGAATAATCTCCTTCCACACCAACATAGAACTACATTGGGTCTAAGATGTAGTGCAACGATCGATCTCTAAGAGTAAGATCACTTGTTTGAAAGATGAGGACACTTCCCCTCCTCATTTTGCATCTTTATTTTATAGGATTTGATGTTTTTGAGGGTTTTGTAGGTGGTATTCTTTATCGAGGTTATTAATTGTACATTAGAAATCTTAGTCCTAATACATTATTAATGATAAAAATGAGGATTTAGGACAATTTCCCCTTCAGAAAATCCATTTCATCAGAGCTTTCTTGCATAAAATATTCACTCTCGTATAGGGATCCCATTTCATAATGGGAGTACCATCCAATTCCTCCAAAGTACCATTCTAAGTGCCTCTATTTTGTAGTTCCATTTTGGAAGAAATTCTCCTACACTTCTATTTTTCCAGTCTTCCACCTTAACACACTAAGTTATTTCACAAATCAGCTAAGTGTTTTTGATCAACTCCTCATTATAGTTTAGGTTTCACTTAATTTTTTCATTTCTTATGTTAGATATGTAATTCATTTCTATATTACTATTATATATATTATTGTAGCCTATCTAGGAATTTAACAAAGAAGACTTAAATAGTTTTATTTTGTTTAATCAGTCAATAGTCTCTACTAAAGTTTCTTGAACTTGATCTCTCTTATTAGGTCAATTAAGAAACACTATCCTCCTAGAGATCAATGCACACTTACACACTTAAAAAAAATTCTTGAATACCTTAGGGTATCATTATTTTTACCCTCTTGATCTCATAATGTTATCTCTGGGCAATCACTTCCACTCCCTCCCTCAATCCACTAGTGGTTACAAACTCCTTGGAAAACCAATACATATTCATATCATGTGAAAAATAAATCAAAACAATCAAAAGTAAAAATTAAAAATCAAATAGAAACAAGAAAATATCAAACACTATCTCTAAGGGGTCTTTCCAATAGCTCTTACTATAATTATATAAATGTTTAGATAGAAATAGATAAATAGTGTGATTAGAATCAAATTTATCTTCGATGGGGCTATACACCTAGATGGTAGCAAAACAATGCATGGCTTACATTATTACCCTCTATTTCATTAATCATAAATATCTTGTTTTAAGCACACCTACACATTGGCTTGTAATTTCAAATTTTATCTTATTGGTATTTACTTCAAGAAATAATTAAAATTCACAAATATCTATGACACATAAGACCATGTGTGAGGCACATTTCTAGTATGTCATATCTACTACAAGAGACCTCATTCAAGGTCTTTTTTTTTTCACTTATTGTCTCATTAATAGTTCCTTCAAGTTCATCAAAGGTTCTTCAATAATCCATCTTGCTATCCTCACACATTTAGTTCATACACCTAAATACCTCTTGTATTCCATTTTTCTCCTCCATGTCATATTTATGCTTATGGTGCACTCTTTTTGATGGAGCATCATTTTCCATCCACTATCTTCTACACACCATAGTTCTTATTTTCTATTTCATTTCATTTATAAAGTATCACCACTTTCTCATATTATTTTCATTGATTCAATTACTTTTCTATTTCATGTCATTTTTCACATCATGCACACTTCTTGAATTGGGTTACTATCTTTGACTTATACATAGAATATACTCACCTATCTCACCAACTCTCCCTTTGATTTTACTACTCTTCATGCCATCATTCTCCCATACATGTGTTTCCAACATTCCTCTACTCTCACCCTCCACCTTCATCTTCCTCCATAATCATTTTTTTGGTCTCATGTCCTATATCACCTAAATCCATCCCTCCATGACCCCACCTTTCCCTAATGATTCTCTCTAACCAATCATTATTCCACTCTCACCATTACACAACCCAAAAGGCATAACTCTACAAGCGTAACTAACCCTCCCATCTATCGAACTTGTAGCCTTAGAAAATCCATCCAACATACCTAGCTTACACCCTATAACTCTCCCCCACTCTCTTTCCAACTCAACAAATGGATTCATTATAGTAATGACTCCACGAACCGTATCCCTCCTACACTCAAATGCTCTTCATGTGCCTCCTTTATTGAGATCACTCGACCCATTCGAATTCCCAAATCACTTGGTGAATCGTCCCAATGATTATTTGAGCTCCAAAAATTCTCATTATTACCTCTCCACATATTTTTCACTATAGTGACCAAACTCAACCCACCAACACTCCTTTCCCATGCCATCCCAATGTTGAGCTCACCTATCTTCCCCTAACCTCCCTCACTCATCACTTGATCTCACTGGAGTGACTCACCTCATCCATACTTTTAATCAACCATTCCTCCCATTATCCACCTTGAAAGACACCTCACTTTCTTCATCCAATATACCCCACATGTGGCTCGGTCACCCTAAAAACTCAACCAATAGACTCATTAGTTATCCTCGAATCCCACGCTCCTCAACCAACACTACCTAACCCTCCTCTACCACGTAACTGTCACATGCATGACGGAGTTTCTTGCCTCACCTCACTAACTATGTGTCCCGATCCCCTACCTAGTTCATCAACCTTACCAATCTGATCCCATTTGAGCTACACCTTCTTCTTCCTACCTACCTTGTGATGAGTCACTCTACCAAATCATTCCTAACTCATTCTCATTAACCGCACCTACTCCTCCCCACCAAGCTCTACCTTGAGATCACCCAAACATCTCATTCCACCATCTCATCAACTTATGCTAACTATCTCTCCTAAAGTGTTCCTCACATTCCCTTATCTTCTCGCACTCACAACCGATTCAAAATAATAAATCCTCTCACTAACTTCCAGTGTATGGTCCTCAACTTGAAATCATAACTATAACTCAACTTTCTATTTTCTACACAAACTCCCTTGGTTTCCATATCCCTACCGAGTAACACTCTACACATCTCGCTCACTTATCACTCCCTCAAACACTTCTGCTTTTCGATTTTCATGTGTGACTCCGAAAGAAGCATCTGGACAATTACCTCTTTTACTCACTTTTTATGAGCCACTAGCCTCACTTACCCCTCGTCCTCATAGCCCCATTATGCCCATCTCTCTTATCTCGCATAGCCATCTTTTTGAGCTCACCCTCTAATACTACAAAGAGGGGTGATCTAATATAATATTAGAAATTATAATTTACCAAGTTGTGTCAAATCTGAGACGGTAAAAAGATTTTTTCATCTCAAATATTTTCTAAAAGCAATTGTCTCTAATTATTATCTCTAATTATTATCTCTCTAGAACACTGCTTAGAGATTAATAAATATTTTATCTCTTGAGATACAATATCATTTTTTTCTCTTGAGAGACATTATGGATTATAATTTTTATCTCTCGAGAGACATTGATCTCGATTTTAATTTTTGGTCTTCTTCAGAGACATTACAATTTTTAACTTTTTTGTCTCTAGAGACTAAAAACCTTTAATGAATAAAAAATTCAAAAATAAAAATAATTAATTAATTTCTTATAGTGCAATCAATATACATATCTTAAATGGCACTATAGAAAGCATCTTCATGATAAATATTATAAACAAAAAACAATTTTGGTTGAATTATGTGCTCACATATGGGTCCACAAAACATTATAATATAAAAAAGAAAATACAAAAGGGTGCCTAAATCCTCTTAACCATTTACATAGAATACATGAAAAATAATGATAAAATTTGATATATATGTGAAAGTGCATTTTTAATAATCAAATAGAGGTTCTTATTCAAGGGCCCTCTCTAATGTTATTTTAACACAAACTATTCTAGCAAAAATGATTACATAGGCATATTTGAACATAATGACTTGGAATAAATGATGAAGAAAATAAAAGACAATATGGAGAAGAATGCGAGGAATAGAGATGACCACCGTGATCTATCATCTAGTGTATGATAATTCATCCAGAACTCAATCTTGGACTTCATATTCTTTAATAACCATATAACCTTTTTAGACAACTTGTTTTCACATAGGGATGCCTTCTCCTTACTTAGATAAGCACAATTAGCTTTTATACTACAATAATAAAAAGGATCCAATGTTTTAGAATAGACACAATCCACCAAACTTCCTACAAACACTATTCTCACTACTATGCAATCGATATCTCCCTAAGATTACTCCTTTTATTCTTGCCACATCTCCTCTTGATGTTTACACTATTTCATAGAATTATCCATCATAAAAAAACCATATCATCTTCAATGCTACAACTTTCTTTGGAAAATCTACTCTTCCTAACACCATACTAATACTAATCATGTAGACACATTGTCAATTACCACCACCATGGCATGCTTTCTTCCATCACTTTTAGATTTACCATTACTACCCTCACACACTTGGGGGCATCACACTTTCTACAATAACCTTATAGAGTGGCACGAGGTTTTAGTGTCGACGGAGGATCACATTCTCATCCACTTAGGTTTCTCCGAAGTAATGTACCTCTATTATAAAATATTATCATATGAAGGAACCTACCTTTTTGGTATCTTTCACGTCCATCCATGTGAGAAGGCCTAAAGGATGGAAGGATCAAAAAACTATACGAAAGGGATATCATATAAATATCTGATTATGTGAGCAATTACCTCCATATTTATGGGTGCATAAGTTTTACTCCACTTTATAAGGTTACACATGTGTATGGTACATTCACTCAAAGTTGCATAGTTAGATAGGAAACTAGAAGGAGTTAATGGCTAATATCCTTCAAGATTTCGAGTACTAGAGTACTAAACCATTGGTGAATGAGATTTGATACATATTGATAAGCACCTAACTATGGGAGATAGTGCCATGATGGAGGAGAAATTACTAGAGTTATTACGTGAACCTAGCTTGGAAGTGTGCTTTGATGAGGAAGAATTAGAGGAGGTACATCTTGAGTACGCATGCACATGGAAAAAGAGATAGGAAAATTGGTCAATCTCACATCAATGATGGTGAAGAGGTGGAAAAAGTGGATGCTAATCATATTGTGGGCACGGGAAATGTTATGGATAGCGTTGATGAGAAAGTGCATGCCTACCATGAATCCCTGAAAATAAAGAAGGTTAACATTGGTTTAGAGGTTGAACCTAAGGAGGATACTATTGGAGATTATTGGATAGAAAAGGAGAATTCAAGATCATCGATCTATCTGCATGAAGTTTAGGATTTGTTTTCACACAGTACCATGAGCTTAAAGGATTTTACCACTCCTTGGAAGAAATGAAGATCAAGTTAAAGGAAGGTGCATGCCCAATTTGAAGAGACCTTATCAAATGAACCTGAATCTACACATCAAAGTCAAGGAGAAGATTGATAAGATGATCACATTAGGCAATCATTAAGGCTGCTAAAGAATCGAAATGGATAAGTTCAATGGTCATCAATATTAATAAGGATGGAAGGATATAGATTTACATAGATTACATGGATTTGAATGCAGATAGAAATGTCATTGACCCTTTTCAAACCCCCTTCACCAAGGAGATCCTAGAAGGAGTAGAAAACAATCCATGGTGCAGATCTATTTCTTTCACAAATGGATTCACAAGATATCATCAAAGTTAGAATTGTAAAAGTCTAAGAAAATATAACTTTCACCACTAAATGGGGAATTTTTTCCACACGGTTATGCCTTTTGGGATGAAAATGTGCCTCATTCAGGTTTTCTTGCATTATGGTTTAGGCATTTCCTTCAACTTCATCCATAAATTTCTACATGTATACTTCATGACTAAATACAAATATATGGATTAGTTTCATTGTGATAATGCTTATGAGACTAATGTTTGAGAGGTTGTAGTTGAGTATATCCCTCAACATTAAGAAATGTATTTTTCTATTTCATTTCATTTAGCACCTTGTTGGGACATATCATATGTAAGGAAGGTGTATTGGTGGATCCTTCCAAATTTTCCATGATTATGGATTAGGGAGCCTACCATCCAGAAAGCATTCTCCCATACGGTGCATGGATTCCTTGGGCATATGGGGTATTACAAGAAATTCATTAAGGGTATGCCATGATTACCACGCCTCTATTGGAAAATTTATTGAAGAACAAAAGTACATTTCATTAGGGAGAGGCACAGCAAATGGCATTTGACAAATTAAAGAATAGGCTTATCACCGTGCCCATATTACACTTTCCCTCTTGGGATAAGCCATTCCATGTACATGTTGATGCTTCATGGATGATGATTGGATCAATCTTAGAACCTCCTAGAGAGGGAATTTTTGACCACCCCTCGTTCTTTGCTACCCTAGGAAGCTAACCCAGGAAGAACAAAACTATACTAACTACGACGAGCATGAGGCATTGTCATCCATACTTTGATGATCTATGCATTGCACAAATTCAGGAAATATCTATTAGTAATACCCTTTATATTCTACACAGGTCACGTAGCATTGAAGTACTTAGTAAACAAGCATGTTCTACAAGGGCACATATGTAGGTGGGTCATACTATTTCATGAGTTTGATTTACCTAGTTCATTGTTGCAAAAAGCTGAGTAAGATTAATTTGGGATCATTCTACCATTTATCCTCCCCAAGGTAAGCGCATAGAGCATTAAGGATAAAATGCCGATGCACAACTATTTTCTAGATTATCATCACATGCCTATGACCTAAAAGATATTATTATATTTCTCTCAAAATGAGTGTGGCATGAAAGGAATGAATTTTTTTGGAAAGAATCAATTATCCATACATGTCGCACCCTACATATTAATTAGTGGAGATGTATACAAGCTAGGCCATGATGAGGTTTCACTCACTGTTGGTTCATGTTAGAGCATGACCATGCTCCAATCATGGAGGAAGTACATGGTGGAATTACAAGAGGACACTATGTAGGAAATGTAACCACGCATAAGATCCTTATAGCATGATTTTGGTGGGAAACAATTTACACATATTTTATCATGTAATGTAAATCCTGCGACCACTTAATGCCTCTAGTAAACTAGGTAAAAGAGATGAAATGCCATTAAGACAAATTGTCTCTGATGCATTCATTTGAGAAATGGGCAATTGACTTCGTAGGTCCTATTTCTCCAATTGAAGCGAAGGAAAGGTTCATGCTATATCATTACATGGATAAGATTACCTTACAATGTTAGAAGAAGCAATGCCTACAAGGTATTTCACAATATTGGCAACAATAGCTACATTCTTGTGGGAGAATATAATAGACAAATATGGATGCCCATTGAGCTTAACAAGTGATAGGGGTACATGTTACTTAAATGAGATAGTTTGAATATTATTTGCAAATTTATGGTGGATCAAAGGAGTTTACTTATTCCACATTTTAACTCGAGAATTGTAATGAGGGAAGAAAAATTTTGAATCACAGTTTTTTGAACATTGTGATGTGGGAAGAAAGGATTGGGATGAAAAAGTTTCTGTTATGTTATGGTCATATCAGAATACTTATAAGAGACTTAACAAGGCCACACCTTTTCAATTGGTGTTTGGTGTGGAAGCTATGTTACCTATTGAATTCATGTTACCATCACTATGTACAATAGCTTTTACAAGAGGGTTAGATGAGGAATAAGTGCTTGAGGAGAGGATTAATAAGTTGATGCATTCTTGCCACATCTCTTGGATGGGATTTACACTGGGCTATTGCTCACTAGAGTTAGAAGACAAAAAAATGCCAAGCAGAAGGCATGACATGATAGACACATCAAGAACAAGAATTTTGAGGTTGGGAAGATGGTTCTCTTGTATGATTCCAAGTTTTTACACCATCCTGGGAAATTCAAAGTCCATTGGTTGGGCCCATATATTGTATCCTATATACTTGATTCAAGCACTTTCCATTTATAAGTTCCATAGATGGAACACATTTTTCAAAAAGCCATTTCAATTATGGGAGTAGGTCAAGCCCTACCATAAATAATTCTTCTTTGTATTTGTAAAAAGGTAGTATTGTCAATTAGCCTAGGATTTGTTGTGGTGTAGTTTCCTTTATTTGTGTTTCCTTTACTTGTTTCTTTGTTTTTTTATCATTTTGAAACACTTGTAGGATACTTATTATTTTCAAAATTATTCTTTACATAGAGGACCACACATCCATTTTTGTGTGGGGTGGAGTGATGTGAAAAGTGCTAGAAGATAAGGATGAAGGGATAAATTACTAGAGTTATTCGTGAAAAGCACGCTTGTTGATGGCTTGGGTTGAAAAATAAAAATATGTGGATGTGGAGATCACGCGTTAGAAGAGGTGAACATAAGGGAAGGATGGTGTCAAAAAAATTTATAGAAACCACGTACAAGAATGAAAATCATAGGAACAACATTAGGTAGGTGATGTCAAGAACTAGGATTAGGACACATAGGAAGAATGCCTTCGGGCGTAAGGATCTGTGGTCATGCCTAATTTGAAGGGGTTTTTACATCAAAGGAAGGTTCCCAAAAAATTTGCATATGATTGAGCGTGGAGGAAAAGCGTTGAAGATTGGCATTGGAAAATACACCTTTAGTGGGAAAGTTCATTGGTAGGTGACATGCACTTATTATGGAAAAGAGAAAAAGTTATAAATAAAATATCGGGGCGCATTATTTTTTACCTTTAATTTTAAGTTATCATAGATAACTTGGGATTAGGGAATCCTTGCAAAGAAGGTTTGAGAATATTTCTAAAGATTTGGATTCATGATATGTGCATAGCTAGTTTGATCAGTGAACCAAAGTGGAAAGGATTACATGGGTGTAAGTAGAGAAGGTTGTAGGAAGAATCCCACCGGTGTTACATTGTCTTGTTGAAAAAGGGTGTTCATGGTTAGGGTTGCATAGCTAGGGCACATGGTTTGAAGGAATTGTTGCAAAGGAGTGGAGTCATGAAGTTGAGAAGAGCTAGGACTAGGAAAGAGGAAGAAGTTTTAAGGACCTAATGAAGGAATGAAACCAAGGAAAGTAACAAATGTTTCACCAAATAAGGGAAAGGGAAAGGGAAAATAAGTTTTTTCTACCATTTTCAATAAAGAATGGTACGTGGAAATGTAGTACACAAATGACATATTACTTGGTAAAGAATGGGTGTCTCATGTCAAGAAGATGGTCATCATTGATTACAACCATTCGATTGATCACCACAGAGAAAGAAAGACACTAGAACTTATTTTCCCTACATAGAAGAGGACACTAGATGGAATTCCCATCTATGACGATGAGGTAAAGGTGAAAATGGAGAAGGCTAGGTTGTTACAACTCTATGAGTTGCCCTATTTTGGCAAGCGTGGTGACTATACAAATGGTTGATATCACGCGTATAGAAGACCACTTCTATTTCGTAGGTTAAAGGATGTGCATAACCCCCCAGCTGATTTCTAAGTTCAGTGGCCTTATCTCGCAAAGGAGAATCATTGGAAGATTATTTGGAAGACAAGGATGCCATTAAGAAGACTATTGATGCTTATGACCACAAGAAGGGTTCACGATAATTCGACATATCTATAATTACTGACCTAGTGATGAGGATGGCCACATGCTTGGTGATAAATATGACTGGGAAAGAGAGATGGACATAGATCAACAAGGCATGGTTGAATGTGTGTCACAAGATCTCGAGGAGACCATCTATAACCTCTCATATTTTATTGGATAGGAGATCATAAACAACAAGCACGAAAGAGAGAAGATCATGTTTTATAATTTCCTCCTTACCATTTTCTTTTCAGATATTGGAGTTTCGATGGGCTGAGAAGTTTGTTTGGGAGTACCTAGATGAGAAACCCTCCCCTGCCAAGAGGTTTGAATAGTATACTTGTGACACCATGATGGTTGAAGGCACACCAGAAAAGTGGTATAAAGATGTGTGACGCATTCGGGGATGAATGGAGAATACCTAATAAGTTACCTTCATTAGTACAAGGAGAGGCTGAGTTCACCGTATACCAACATTTTTACATTGGCAGATTTACTTTTGTAGATGGCACCAAGAGTCCTTGGTGTAAATTGAATTTCTCCTTCATAGAAAAATACTTCTAGGCTTTGAATCGATTCAAATAGGATAAAGAAACTAAGATTGTATATAAGTGGAGTAGATCAAGACTACTACGAGCTATGTGGAAGAAGAAAATATACCCCAAGAAGTGTGCCTATGTGGAGAGGTATTTCTCCCATGACGTATACATGTTGAAACTTTTAACATTACCTATTGCAGGGGAGGACAATAGAGGCAATGCATTTACACATAGGGCCTAAGTAGGAAAAGGGCGCTATATTATGGATGATGTCTCCATCCCTATGGACCCCACCATGCGGAAAAGGATGTGCTTGGGAGACAAAGGAGAGGATCTTGAGAAAAAGGTGCCAAGCATGTTTGAAAGTACAACCAATAGAAAAACAAGAGTCGTGTGTGGGAAAAATTACTTACATCTATTTTGAAGAGGTCTCTCATGAGAAAAGAGTCACCGCATAAGGAAGATTTTCCATAGAAGGAAGATTCATAGGTAAGGGACAGGTCACCTAAGAAATAATAAAAAAGAAGACCCCGAATTGGAGTCACCAGAGGTGAAGGAAGAAGCAAAGGGTGAAAAACATACGGGTGAAAACTTAGAAGATACGTGTCAAAACCGGATGGAGGCCCACAAGGGATTCCTTGAAGACAATGAAAAGTATGATGAGGCTTAGAATCATCATGTGATGTACACAAGTCAGATGAAGAAGGAAATGAAGAGAAGGATGAGAATAAGGAAGGCGCTCATGACAAAGGGGGAGCGAGGAAGTAAAAATGTAGATCAAGACCTCGACCCCGACTAAAGAGCATGGATAATACTATAAAGAGAGGTTTGAGAATATTTCTGAAATTATCCAATAGTTGTTAGAGAAAAAAGTCAAGAGAAGCTCCAGAAGAATTTCTCAAGGAAACCGAGGAGAGAACAAGTGTAGGAAAGGAGTATGGGAGCATGGGTGGAGACCTCGGTTGCATTAAGCTTCCCCAAGCAAGTTGATAACAGTGGAAAGAACATAGTAGTGGTGGAGGAATAACAAATGAATTACATTAATGATCCAAACAAGGTACTACATGTGTACTTCCAAAGTACTATGCCCATAAACCAACTCCACTTTTGGTCTTATTTTGATGAAGAAGGTGCATACCCATGCACAAGGAAAATTTTATCTTGGGATTTTGAGTCCCATGTTGATGAACCTGAGTTTGAGGTAAATCAAGATGCATTGATGAAGATACCAGATGCCAAGGGAGTAAACCCTTCTTTAAATTACCAATAATTATCTGATGAGAAATTTTTCAATGCACTCAACAAAGCATTGGTGGAGGTGGAGGCAATACTCTTTGGTAGAAATGAAAAAATAAGGGCCTTAGAGGAAGAGATTCAAAAAATAATGATGAGATCATTGAAGCGGAAAAATAGATTAAAAAAAAGGAATTGATCAATGTGCGGTTAATTGACAAGGTGAGATGAGAGGTGAAAAGGCAAAGGTGCATAAATTCCATAAGAAGATAGAGGCCATTTCAGATGCCATTATCTTGAAGCACCCAGACTTGGCCCATCCTGAGTAGAAATATGAGTCAACCATGCACTTCTTGGAAGAATTAATGCACATCCTCACCATGGAAAGGTAACCACTCACATCAGAGTCACCAGAGGAGGTGATGGCACTTTGAAAGGAGGAGGTTAAGCTAAATATTGGGGAGAAAATGAATTAGTACTCCGATATCCTTTCTCAGTAGTAAATACCATTGTGTAGATGGGATGAAAATACCCAGAAGTTACAACATTGGTAAAAGAGACAGGGTAGCAAGCATATTGGTTACTACACATGAGGTGGATCTAAAATAATTTTAGGAAAAGAAAAAGGAAATAAGGTGGAGCACAAAAAGATCCTAGATGAAGTTGAGAAGAAGTTGGAAGCAATCGAAACCTTTCGGGTTTGATTAAGAATAAGCTAAATGAACATGTTGACCTCTAAGTAATTTTGCGGGATGGATGTGTGCATTTACACATAAGGCCTTAGCAAGAAACTAGAAAGAATTGTAGATACCCAAAGATAAGAGTTAAGAACTTAGTTTTGATGAAGTAATTGCATTGGTGGGTGACCTACTTACAACAGCAAAGGGAGAAGTAGAGTCGGGTGGGTGAAGATTGATGCATCTGTTGGAAGAAGGATTTCATGACTCCTCATCACCACAAAGAAGATATTCTTCTATCCTTCCATTCTTCAATTCTTTAATTGTTTCAATACCACTATTCTTTATTCTTTGAAGAAGAAATTTTTTTCAAGGACGGAGAACACGTAGTAGTGTGGGGTGATGTTGGACCATAAAATATTGGGATAAGTACCAAGAGGCGTGAGCATGCTAGATATACATAAGTAGATAAAAGGGAACTGAAGAGAAGGATGAAAAGCATGAAAAAAAAAGTGTTTAAGAAGGGTTTAAGTGGTACCAAGGCATGCTCGGAGGCGGATAACAAGGGTTTAAATAAATTAGCCATAATTGACATCGTGGAGTAACTTGAGGAAAACGTGAGGACCTAACTAGGAATGATAACCGTATAAGGTGTCGACTAGAACTTCCCTAAGTAAAGAAAAAGATATTTTGTGCAGAGGAATATTCCTGAGCCATCATTACAATTGGTGGAAGGTTTGCAAATATGATAAACATTTTGTCCCAATGGATGACCACATTGATGTTATCTTGGGATTTTGAGTCACGTTGATGATGAGCGTCTTCTCAAGAAAGAAGACATGGTGGTGGATGATGGTCCCCTATTTAAAGGAGTGCTTGTCGGGACAAGAACAAGGGGGCAAAGTATAGTGTGCAAGTGCAAAGGGCCTTGAGAAGAGAAACAGAAGGAGAGTAATAAAGTTCTATAGAAATTTTAGGAAATGCTAAGGGTTTAGAGTTCATGGTGCTAGGGTTTAGGGAGCTTAGTGCTAGAGGGTTGTAAGGAATACCATTAAGCATACGTGTGGGTACTCAAATCTATAACAAGGTACATTATAATGCTAAAGACCTTCAAATTATAGTTAGGATATTTGATCAGATAGGTTTGTAGGAGTTGAGTCTCTGTCATTTGATGAATATGGTCTAGATGACCCTTTTGAATGTAATATGGCTACCAGAACTCTGTTAAATCAATATACATGGATCTATTATGTACAACTTGCTTATGGGTGTAAACCCTCATGTTATTTGGCTTATCATGACTTAGATATGGTTTCTTGTACTTCTTACAATGTTTATTAGCTTTTTTGATGCATTAATTTGTATATCTATTAGTTATATATTATTTCTTTTTAAATTAGATGAATGCACTTTTTTTTGCAAATAATCCTCCATTAATGGAAGAACTCTCTTGTAAAGCTCACATAAAGGAGGGGCTCGACACCCATGTGTGCCTCGGGTGAGTACCTAGCGCAAGATGGATGATAGGTCGGTGTTCTTGGGGTTAGAAAGAAGTATTAAGGGTAAAATAATGACTACATGAAAAAAATTCTTTTTCCACGTCAATATCAACCAAGCCCAAAGAAATGGT
Organism: Taxus wallichiana var. yunnanensis; assembly: GCA_018340775.1. Taxonomy (NCBI): domain Eukaryota; kingdom Viridiplantae; phylum Streptophyta; class Pinopsida; order Cupressales; family Taxaceae; genus Taxus; species Taxus wallichiana. Next base: position 2,389,640 of record CM031238.1, read on the forward strand.
CAAAAGTGAGCCATTATCACATTCAAAAGAACTAGTATTTGAGACATCAAGTACGTAATTTTTTCCAAATTTGATATCATTGATCATATCAATAAAACAAAATTTTCCATGTCACAAGAAGAGTACTTGAATTCAATAAGGATCAACTCGAGAAATTGGTCCAGTTTATCAAAGGTGACTCTATTATTCATTCCTTTGAAGGAATTTTGAAAACTCCCAAAGATGGGAAGACTCAAAATATTTTGGTGGCCACTACACCTTCAAATCAAAAGTTTGAAACTTTCTTTGTGTCCTTTCTAATCAACGGATGACAATTAAGAAATTGTATTATAGATTTTGGAGCCTAAGATAATGTGATGTGTACAAAAGTATCACATGCTCTTGGGTTGACTTGTATGAGAACATACGGATCTTGTTACTCCATGAAGATAATAAAAGTTCCTCAGATTCCTTAAAGATGCTGAAATGGTTTTATCAATTTCCTCAAAAGCGATTCAAGGTAACCATTCTAGTTATTGACATTCTTGCTTTATATGGTATGTTGTTAAGCAAGAAAATTTACAGAGATCTAGGTGGTGAGATTCAAATGGAGTGGTCTCATGCTATGATCCCTATCAGTGGACAAATGAAAAAGCTAATGTTAGAGACTTTGGAAAAGTTTACGGTAATGAAAACCAATGATCCCCGCGCACAGGTTCTATTTCAAAACTCAAGTATAGGAAATTATATGATGACTATAGAGGTTCATGCACCTGAGGTCAGTTTCCAATATCCCAATGAGATATGGAATATTGAGTTTGATGGAAGTTTTTGCTCAACCGGTTCTAGCGTAGGAGTGGTTCTTTAATCTCCAAATGGTAAAGTGTTTCCTTTTTCTTACAAACTCCAATTTTCAAATACTAACAACACTGTAGAATATGAGGTTATTAATCCTTGGCTTCAAGTTTCTAAAGAGAAAGGGATCAAAAATTTGAAGGTCTTTGGAGATGCAGACTTGATCGATAAACAAGTAAAAAATCAGTTTCAGGTAAAGAATGGTCATTTGAGACACTACAGAAATAAGGTGTGGGACACGATAGAAACCCTCGATGCATTTTCCATAGAATCCATACCTCATAAAAATAATGACAAATATGATTCCCTAACAATCTCATTTTCATTGATGATCCCTCATTTAGAGTTTGATCAAGAGAAATACACTATTGAAATGGTTTTTAGGCCAAGTTTTCTTGACAATGCACAAAATTGGCAAGTCTTCAATGATGATCAAAAAATTATTACCTTATTGGAAAAGAGGGATAATTTTGAATAGTTGTACTTTGAAGGAAGTGATTCTACATTTCACAAATTGAAAACCTCACCCATTAGAGAAGGAGTTGAGAATGAGGATCTTGGTGATGACATCATTCAACTCAAAGGAAATAAAATTCAAAAGGATTGGTTTCACTTGAAGAAATTTTTGATAAACATGACAGGTTTATCAAAGAGAAAGAGCAGGAAGGACCTGATAATTATGTTTATTATGAGAAATTTGACATTGGTACCAAAGACAAACCTCACCTAGTAAACCTTGGTAAGTGTTGCTCACCTGAGGAGCATGCAATAAATTTTTAAGCCTCCTTACCAAATATTTTGACGTCTTGGCTTACTCATATGAAGACTTGAAGTCTATCTAACCTATTGAAATGGAGCATGCCATACCCTTGAAACCTAGGGCAACTCCATTTAGGAAGAATCAAGGACAATATAATCCCAAGATGGTAGGGACAATATTCCATGAGGTTCAAAAGATGTTAGATGCATGAATAGTTTTTTTCTATTTGAAATTCAACTTGGATAGCTAATATTATCTCGATTTCAAGAAAAATGAATAAATTAGAATTTGTGTGGATTTTCACAATCTTAATCAAACATCGTTGAAGTATAACTATCATCTCATTGGTCATGGAACATATTCTAGTAGGCATTACATGGATCGAAATTATCTCCATGCTAGATGGTTTCTATGGTTATAATCAAATTGAAGTGGCTAGAGAAGACAAACATAAAACCACATTCACCACCCCCTGGGGTAAATTCACGTGTAGAAGAATGCATTTTGGTTTGAGGTCAATTCCGGTGAAAATTTTCAAAGGGACATGGACATAGCATTTGCAGATTATAAAGACAAGATCATTGTGTATACCTAGATGACTTGATGGTTTTCTCAAAGAAGCGAGAAGATCACCTAAGAGATTTGGAGAAAATATTGGAAAGATGCAGACTTCATAAAATCTCCTTGAATCCAAAGAAGTATGTGTTCAGAGTTACGAAAGGAAACTCCTAGGTCATATTATTTCTAAAGAAGGAACCAAGATCGATCCTGAACACGTTCAAGCTATCAAGAATATTTCCTTACCTACAAGTAAGCCTAGAGTTCCCTCATTCTTTGGGAAGGTGAAATTTTTAAGAGGTCCATCTCAAATTTTGCTGAGCTAACCAAAGAAATTTATGATATGATGAAAGGTAAATAATCCTTCAAATGGTCAAGGAAGCTAGAGAAACATTTAAACAAATTGAGGATGTTATTTCAAAAGTTCCTACATTAGTGTGTCCTTATTTTAAAAAGGATTTCATAATCTATTGTTATGTTTCCCACATACGATCTCTCCATCATCTACTCAACATAATCAAGAAGGAATTTAAATCCTATTTTCATGAGTTCTAGATTCAAGAAACATGAACTGAGTTACACTCCCTTGAGAGTATGCACATGGTGGTTAGAGGCTTGAAATATTTTAGGAATTATGTATTGAATTATCACACCAAAGTCTTAGTTTTGGACACTGACAAGTTAAATCAATGTTAACACAACATGAACCAAGATCTAAAAGAGGTAATTAGGTCTCTAGGATCTAGGAATATGACTTGGATATCAAGCCTACCAAGTTAGTTTGAGGAAGAGGACTTTGCCAACTCATCGTAGAGAATGAGCCACGAGATGACTCTGAGGAAGAACTAGTTGAAGAAAGTTTACCACTAGTAGTTTTCATTAGTACCACAAATGAATGGTATTCTAATATAGCTTAATTTCTCACATATGGCGAATGTCCTGAGAATATGATAGCTAAGGAAAAAAGAGATATCAAATTAAGAGTTGCTAAGTATGTTATTTGGGACAACACCTTATTCAAGAAAGGTATTGATGGCATGTTCCTCATATGTGTTGATAAGGAACAACAACCCATGTTTCTTAAAGATTTTCACAATCATGCTTGTGGTGGTCGGCTTCTCTTCGACCAAAGTGACAACTCATAAAATTTTGCAAGCACACTATTACTATCCCACTATGTTTTCTAATGCCCAAAATGGGTAGCCAAATACGAAGCTTTTCTTAAATTTGTTAGAAGACCTAAATTGGCAACATTTCCTTTAAAGCTAATTTCATTGAAGAACCATTTCAACAATGGGGGTTAGATTTCATCGGGGTCTTGAACCCAAATTCCAGTACTGATCATACTCACATGCTCATGACAACTGACTACTTTTCGAAGTGGGTAGAAGTTATTTATGTGAAAAATACATCTACTACGGTAATCTGTGACTTCATCAAAGAAAATATATTGGGTTACGGAATTACAAAAAAGATCATTACAGACAATGCCACTAATTTTTCATCTGCAGAGATGATAGGTTTTTGTTATGGGTATGGGATATCTTTATGTCATTCATCAGATTACTATCATTAGGGAAACAATCAAGAAAAATCTAGTAACAAAAACATCATTACTATCGTGTGTAAGTTAGTCAAAGAAAATCAAAGAACTTGGCACAAAAATTTATATGATGCATTATGGGATGACCACATAACTCCCAAAAGAGCAATTGGAATGTCTACATTCCAACTCTTGTATAGAACTGATGCTCAAATTCCCATTACATTGGAGTTACGGCATTATGATTGGCTCAAGAAGTTGATGATGAATTCTTCGCCAATGCGTTGGATAAAAGGATCATGATCCTAAGTAAACTTGAAGAACAAAGAAGTCAAGTGGAAAAAAGATCAAAGAACACCAATCCAAAGTAAATAAATTGTTTGATAGGAAAACTAAGGAGAGAAATTTTAAATCAATGAATTAGTTCTTCTATGGGACAAGAGGCATGAACCCAAAGGAAAGCATAGGAAGTTTGATTCATTGTGGCTAAGGCCTTTCAAAATTAGTCATTTCTGTGGAGATAACACATATTACTTGGCATATCCTGATGGAACTCATTTTCCCATGCCTTACAATGTCAATATATCAAGCATTATCAAAATTAAAAATGGGTTGTTCGACATATGTACGTATGTAATTAGGATTTTTGTTTGTTTCCTTTCCCTGTTTTTTGGTTTCCTCTCCTTTTTCATTCCATTTTTTTGCATCTTCTTGTTGGAATCGTGATCATTAAATTTTTGGGTCTAGGTCCGTTACTTTCATCCCTGAAGTCCTTTTCCCCAATTCCAGCCAGTTGTTGTCAGCTAATTTTGATTTCACAAAAATTACAACATAAAAATTTTTTAAAAAAATTAAAGTGTCATTTCTCATGATTTATCACCTTCGTCGCGATCGTTTTATTCTCCCAAACATTTTTTTCCTTCATTTCATCCATTTCGGGTAAGAACTTATCTCACCATGTTGCAAATGGTGTTTAAAATTAATTAATTAATATTTAACTAATTTCTTACCCTTTTATTTACTAAAATTAATTTTATTAAATTTTGGGGTTTTTAATTAAATAAATATTATTTTAATCTTCATTAAAATTGATTGACAAATTTGGAAGAATTTTTCTCACTTCTTGATTACATGGGCAATTAAAATTCCGCCTTAATTGCCGAGAATTCCAAATTGGCTCTCCACTTCAAATTTTCCCTTTTCTGGAAAAATTTCCATTTTTCCCCACTTGTTGGAAATTCTCCTACTGATATCCAACCCAACTAGATGAAAAACATGGCAAGATATCTCCATTTTCCCATGTGGGAAATTGGATGGGAATTACCAACCAAATTTTCCATTGTCACGGGAAAATGGTTATCTTTTCCCATTTTCCCTGGCAATTAATGCCAACTACTCGGAGAAAGAGGAAATTGGTTATTCAAATGGTTACAAGAAATCTTCTCAAATCCTCGTAACTTTCTTCCGTTAAAATATATGGAAAAATTCGTGTAAGAAGTCGGGGCTCTTTATTTCCAAATTCTTATTATTATTTCAACTTCTTACTATTTTCCCTATGTAGAAACATTTTCTAGAAATAATTTTTCAAAGGATTCACGCATTCATTCACATCCCAAAAAAGCACGTAGCCAGAGGTGAAAAGAGAACGCAATTATCCAATGAAATCATGTCCTCATGCACTTGCAGTCCAAAACCAGGCTCATGCATTTGAAAGGAGGACCGCATGCATTTCCAAGAAAAATAGGCAAAGAGAAATTTTTCCCACGTAGAAAAAAGTAAAATCTTTCCAAGCATAGTCCATGATGAAAAGAAAAAAAATCTCACACAACCATTTAAACAACCCACACATTTGCAAAAAGAGAAGATGGGTCATGCGTAGTCAAATGCAAGGGAAAGTTTGTCTCAACACTACCCACGCATTGGAAATAAAGATTGGTCTACCAAATTCAATCTATCCATTTGCTACAGGAAAACATATCAAACATTATAAAAAAATTATTTCCATGCAATCACAAAATCCATGTAGGGAGGGAAGAGACTTACGCAAAAGGAGGTAGGCCACGTGTGAAAGGAATAATTCCATACATTCAAAGATCACAACAGTGAAAATAATTGCCACAAACATAAATGCAGCTGCCCACGTATTCAAAGGAAGACTTCCCAAGGCCAATACCCACGTGTGAGAAGAAAATAAACCAGTCAAGAATGATCACAACCCACATAGTTGTCAGAGAAAACATCCATGCAAAGCAAAGATAATCACAATTGTTAAGAAAAATGAAAGGAAAATACCACGCATTGGCCAGAACACGTTTCAACACGAGAGGTAATAAATTTCCATACATTTGCAGGTTCAAATCCAATCCACATTTCCAGGAAAATGAAAAAATGAATTCATAACTATCTATGCAAAGGAATGCAATCCAAACTCATTTCTAAAGCATTCACAAAGAAAAAGAAAATGAGTTTAACACATTTACCAGATAGTCAAAGCCACGCAATTGCAAGAAGAGGACTGCGCGTGAAGAGAAATCATGTGAACCATTTGAAAAATATCAAACAAGATATATACCAGCACAAAAAAAATAAATTAATGAAGAAAACAATAGATGTGGAACGAAGGCTGCTACGGGTTGTATCTATCCAAGTAGTCATTTTTGGAGCTTGATATCTCGAAGCAGGATGATTTTCATGAGAAAAAATCATTTCATGCCATTTTAATCATGTTAAGGTGCTTCTATACTCATTTTCAAATGCACAACACCTCATTTGATATTTTTCACAAACCCAAATAAAACACAGTTCGTTTGAATTTTGTTGTGTACACAGTTTCAGCTTGTTAGAAGGCCTACTTTGAGAATCTATATTTCAACCTAAGTGATTTTCGAGAAGAACAGTTTATTTCTTTGAATTCTCCACCTTCATGTACTCCTTTTCCAAGTTACAAATGCACAACACCTCATTTGATATTTTTCACGGAGCCAAATAAAACACATTTTGTTTGATTTCACTGCACATGGTTTTTCAACCTGTCAAGGGGACTCACTTTGAGAGTCGATATTTTTAACTTGGGTGATCATCAAGAGAAAAGGATTGGTTCTTTGAATTCTCCCCAACTTCATGTGCCCCCTACTAAGTTATAGATTCCCTGAGTGACGTTTGGTATTTTTCCAAGGCTAAAATAAAACGGAGTTTTCACAGTTTCACACCTGCATTTTCCTGATATTTTCAGAGAAGTCATCTTTGACCTTTAATATTTGATTGAATAATTTGATTTGGGAAAAACCTATGAAATATGAATTTTGGTACCTTAATAGAATCCCTCATCCAATGAGAGATTCTCAGAACAAGATTTGTTATTTTTCCCAGGGCAGTTTCAGAGGTGATTTGTTCAGTTTTGAAGTCTAGAAGTAATAGCCAGAAATCAAGCTTCTGTCACGTCTTCACAATCATGTCATCTTCAAACAAGTGTGGTTGTGTGGATCATCAAGCAAGGCCACATCATTCAAGCATGTCCTGTTAGCTCTCGCTTAGAAGAGGACACGATACTTCATCGGCTAGTCTTAAAGTTGGAGCGTTCTCAAATTGGATGATCATGAGCGAATCAAAATGAAAACACTTTGGGATGGTGACAAAGACAAAATACATAACCCTAGGAATTGAATTGCAATCTCAAATCTTGGAAGATCTTCTCAATGGAGAAATATCAAGAGCTGGATTCTGACAAGTCAAGGTGGCGTAACAACTACGGTCTCATGAAAATGAAGAATTCACCATGGAAAGGTATTCGAGCATGTGGAGAATTGTGTGTAATTATGAATGCGAATGTGAATAAAGACAAAATTTCTCACACCAGGATGTTTCTCAAAATAAGAGGTGGATGAATTGCTCAAGTTTCAAGCTTGGCTCTCTTGTCATTTAGGGGATTATAAAGCACGGTCAATGAGTTCTTTCCCATATGACCAGGATAGGTAGACTCTTGGCCTAATGGATAAGGCACTTATCCTAGGTGTCTTGATCTAGGTGGTGTATTGCGACTAGGATGTTTGTGTGTGTCCAAGTCATTTAAGTGGGGTCCACATGTACCCATTTCTTTTATTTATGAACTTTTCCTAAAATGACTTTAAAATTTTTATAAAGTGATGTCATTGTTAAACTCACTTTTGGAAAAAAATTTATAACTTAAGTGGTTTCTATTTTCAAGTTACTTTTTAAAGTTGGTTGATAAAGTCAAAGTCACTTAAGATGCCTTATTTAAAGCTCATATAAACCCTAACTACTTTGTAACCAAATTTTGGGTTATAAAAGGAAGTTATAGGATAATTTGTAAGGGTGACTTTTAGAGAGGAGAAGAAAATAATTTTGTGTGCAAGCTTTGTTTCAAGAAAGAAACTTTGTGTTCTTTTGTGAAGACATTTTAGAGTTAATGAAATATGAACTTTGTGTCCCATTCATTATCTCTTGTAGCATTTGATGTTCTTATGTTCATTAGATGTTAGTGTTTAAATCTTGCATGCAAATATTGTCTTTGATCTTATTGTCAATGCTATTAATATGTTGTTCTTGTTCACAATGATCAAGCTCTAATATTTACTTTCTCATGTGTGTTCCCTTTTACTTATTCTTGTTTAGTTGATTCAAACTCTACTTCATTTGAGTTAGTTATTCATTTTTCTCCTCTATGCGATATTAGGCTCTGATTTTACCTAACTATTGCATGTTCCTTCCATTCATTCATTCCTTTCCATTTCTTTCCTTCATTCCATTCCATCTCCCTCATTAATTTTTTTTTCCATTTGATGTTTCCAAAACACACCCACATAGAGTTTTGAATGTACATATGTAAATATTGTTTTGGTTTTCAATAAATGCATCCTCACCTTCATTAAGGAGGGACACCTTTGAGTTTTACAGCATGCATGTTACCGTATATCACATGATCAAGACCTCATACGACGCATATTCCCATTTCATTGGCTGATCTTGCACTATATTTGTACCAAATTATCCCACAACACTCCTTATTCACTTTCACTCAACTTGAGTAAATTTTCCTAGAACATTCCTTGATCAACATTGTGTGGAAGATTACCATCACTGACCTTTACGCCATTTGATAGTTTGACAAAAAAAAATATATTGTGGATTTGGTTCCATGATGGTATAACATCATTAATGAATTATCATTCACCCTTCCATAGACTGATTTAATTTACCTTTTCTCATGGTCTTGTGTAAAGCGCATTTCATCGAATCTTAACATTCAATCTTTTCAAACCTTTGAAGAGGCTTTCACTATGGATAAAAAAAACTTAAACTATGCACCTTTGAGCAAGAACACCTTAAGCTAAGATAAAACAAACCCAAAACTAAGTTCGCTAGATATTCTACACATGGTGACAAGTCAAAACTTACACCAATGCCACCATGTTTCAATCCTCATCTACATCGTAATCTTATCACAAGGAGGCTCCACAAATTTCTCCTAGAACACTTCTTAACTATACCCCTTGGGGAGTCATATAGTTCCATATTTGACAAGTTTATGGCCTTCTACGCTATTCAACTTCCCCCATCCAAAATGTTAATGAATCGCAACCCAAACTCATATGGTATTGTGAGGGGCATTATTGTAAATATCATAAGTATAAGGTCATGCAATTGAGAATTATCATTCCTTTAAATATCACGTCCAACAACTTATAAATCAAGGGGATCTCCAAGTAGAAAATCCTAACACATCACCTAATAAACCCCTTGATGTCTCTAAACAACCATTCCCAATCATCCATCAACAAATCAAGTTCCACCCCACATCTTATGAACCTAATGCTCACACAATTAACACCATAAATCAAGAACCTACATTATTTCCTATATCCACTACCCCATCATCTACCACATCTACCTTTACTTTAGACACTTCTATAAAAATAACCCCATTGATATCCATGCCTATCTCTACACCCAACACATCTCAACCTATCACATTTAGTCCTTCATCCACATCTATATCAAATACACCTACTACTACATCTACACCACCTATATCTACAACCATCTCAGCCATACCCACTACCACTACATCCCAATCTATCATATCTAATTCTTCATCAACATCTAAAATTCTTGCATATACACCCATTTCCACATCAATTCAATCTACTAGCATGAGCAGATCTACATCTACATCTAAATCTACACGCATATCTATTCTACCCGATGAAACATTTATTATACAAACCCCAATTTAAGTCAATCATAAATGATATCCATGCCCCATATATAAAACCAATCACTCCTACATCAATCAATCTGACCTATACAATCTACAACCCCTTTTTATATCGTCAAAGAACATGATAAAAACCCATTACATCTACAATATCCTTATCTTCGATATAATCCACATCATCTTTCTACGCTCCTTCGGACCCCCAAATTGAAATTATCATCATTCCTTCTAAAGGAAAACTATCACAACTAAAATCTAAGAACCTTGGCATACCCATCGAAAACATTTTAGAGCTCCCTCCTCCCAATCGTAAGCAAATGAAAGTTACATCATAACTATTACGAGCATCACAATCCATCTTAGGACTAGGCCCTTCATCTAAGATACCCATCATCAACCAACCAAAAACCAAGAAATATAACCATCCTTCTAAATTTTATCCCCTTTCAAACTCATCTAAGACCTAAATCATTAAAACCAAATCACAGATATCCACTCCTCCTTCAAACTCTAAATCTAAACCAAAGGCTCTTATGAAGCCTCATCAAAGTAGATCATCCTTATCACCTTCATCTACCATTCCCAAATCCACTTCATCTAGCCCCATTAGGTCCTATAATGAAATCTTTCAATGCTTACCCCAAACCTCAAGAATCACCCTTCCTCTTATTAAACATTTTGATCCATGTGATAAAAAACCCATTTGGTTTGATCTTAATAATGTGTGTACTTATCATCGCACCCATAGGCATGACACTGAGCATTGCAAGGCCCTCTAAACTCTCATCCATAATCTAATGGAGGAAGATGACCTTCTCATCCATGAAGACCACCCTCTTCCTTCCATCTCATCCACATCCAAATCCAATCCTCCAATCAAACTTGCACCTCTTAAGACATATAAATCGATTCCTTAACCTAAATCATTCATCTTAACCCATCCTCTAAGCTCTATTACTCCTAAAGGTATTCCTCGTCTCTTCATTGATGTCATCCACATTATTAATCCTCCTTATGATCCTCAATCATCTATCCAATCAAAACCTAGAGGCATCATCACTTCTCCTTCTAACAATCCTACCCAATCTCCTTGACATCTATTAGCTCATCCATATATGCATTTAAGTTGCCTAATGTGATGCAACATCTCTCACTTTGGGGAGAATCCACTCCTCCCTCTTAGTCCTTTCACATCTCCTCCTTCATCCAACCATCTCATGGACATCGATGAAATTGCGTCTCTTTCCACTCACTTCTTTAAATACAAAATCGTTTTAGGGCCATTTTATTATGAAGATAGGTCTCTTCCTCTTAATCCCTACATCATCTCATCTAAATCTCACATAATCTCATCTAGATATACTTATCTTTCATCTAGTTTGTTATCTCATCTTACCCGATCTGAATCGTATTATTGCATATTATTAGTAGTCCACTTTTAGTGGCTATCTTTATGCTTCTCTTGGGGTACCATATCTCATCCTAAGCCCTTTTTGTGGCCATATAGCACATAAAATTTTACCCTTCTCTTATCTATCTCACCTCATCTAATATTTTGCAATATATCATCTTATCCCATTCACTATTGTCTCTAAAATAACGCGACTTAAACATTGATGACCTTTTCCTCAAAATAAATCGAACATCACTACTTTATAAATGAGTCAACATGGAAAGTTTTCTCCCAACTAGATTGGATCATACACATGAATCTTGAACCTATCATCTCTTGATGGTAAACTGTAAAACATAACCGTTATCCAAAATTCACCCTCAAGGTAATTTTGATAACATGCATCAAATTCTTCACCCGAGCAAGTAGATTGATTCAAGGCCCAAAATCATGTTTTTGGACCCCTCGGCTTCTCTCTAACTCTCCCATCCGAGAAGAAATCCCAACGAGTTAGAAAGAATGAAAAAATGCAAAAAAATAAGGTTGCAGGATTGTTTTAAAGCATTTCGATCGAAGGGTTCGGTCGTACCAAAGGCGGGTCGTGATTGAGGTTCGTCGTACCAAGTTTGGGGTCGAAATACAAATAAAATCAGCTAAGTCAGACATTTTTGTCCCAGCGGTCCGTGGGACAGTTGGGACGCGGACGCGAGGGATGTGAAAAGCCAAAATGGTGAAAGCAAGAAAAATCATCTAATCCTTTTGTTTCGCGCGGTTTGGGACAGCCAGGACAAAAGTACGCGCAGGACATGAATCGACCGATTTGCCGATAGACAGTCCATTTTGGGCAGTTCGGAGATATTTGTCCGAGACAGCCGGGACAAAAGTACGCGAGGGATGCGTGGGACGCGAAAAGGCGAAAAGCCGCAAACAGAACAAGGAAGCCCGAATCACCGGCGAGAGATTTTCGCCTGGGGACAGCCGAGACAAAGGTACGCCACAGATGCAAGGGACGCGAAAAGCTGAAACGGCCGAAGGCAAAGAAGAAAAGTCAACGTTTGACCCGTGAAACTTCAAACGGCCATAACTTTTGACTCCGAGCTCCGATTTTCACAAAATTGGACTTTTTGGAATGAGCACGACGTCCTCTACACCACAAAAACTAGATTTATTATTTTTAACAAGGGTAGATATATTTAAATAAAATAAACATATTCGGCTCCAGTCAGTTAATGCTCATTCTCGTCAAATGATAGAAAACGCCTGCCAGACCCAAAATAGTTGCCCGCACTCAAAAGGCCATAACTTTTGCATTTCTCAACAAAATCACACAAAATTGGTACCGTTGGAATCGTGGTTCTGAGCCCGATGCACAAAAATTAAGAAATTCCATATTTGATGAGAGATCGATGGAATGTTTTTATAAAACGTGGCCAGGTTCATAACAGTGTTTTATTTGGTGGTTGGGAGTGCAATTAAGAGGCATGGTCATCATTCTTTCTCTCTTGCCAGCACTGGGACAAGATGGCGAGACTTTTGCAAGTAATATATAATCATTTTACTCCATTTAATTCCTCTTACAAGTGGTTGAAGGATAGATTTCGGGATTTCCATTTTCCCTTCTCTCTCTCTTCTCATTTTTCTATAAATTGGAGTGTTGGGCTCATTGTAAGGGGGGTAGTTTTTGTAGCAAAGCTCTGCCAAAATTTCTTTGTGAAGCCAATGTGTTGCAGGCCCTTATTGTGGACTCCTTGCATGGTGATCCAAGCCCTTACCTTGTAATTGATTGAACTACACATATCAGGAAGCAATAAAATATAAGTTTGTGGATGTATCTTCCCCTGCTGTGTTTTCTTGCATTCTTCTTGCCCCTTCAACCTCTTCTTTACAAGAATATTGTGTCTATTATTATGTTCATGCAGGGATCCATTATCATTGTGTATGTTTGAAATATTGTTGTGAATGCGTTTTGCTAGATTATGGAGAATTGTCATCACCTCTTCTAGTGTGCACTTTGCTTTTGTATTTCACGCATTTGGAGACTACTCTCACACCCTCCTTTTCTGGTGTATCACCGCTTTAGTGTAGGCTTTCATTTTATGCATTCTCTCTCCCGGTCCCTTGGAAATTTAAGTTAAAATAGTTAGTTTCCCCGCATTAGAGTAGATTGTGGCGGGTAGTTTAGGAGCAAGAACCAGCCTTTCTTCTCGGAGGTCTATCTCAAGTAAAGCAGTCCCACAACTTGGAGATAGTACTCATGTTATCCAATCACACCGTGAGCTCAAGTATATGCGCTTATGGAAACATAAGGGTGTTGTGATTTGGTGATAAAATAACCTCTTAAAACATTGCACTTGCATGCCATTCTATTGTTAGTATATATACCATCATGTACTTAGTCATCCTAGTGGTCATCCATCCATCATTATCCTCTTCCATCATTCATCATAATGATTTGACATTATGTGGTTCGTCATCACTTTCCTAGTTATGACCTTTAATAAGGGCACCAAATCTCTTCTCATAAAATATTCCTTATGGATAGGTTCTTCCTTCTTGGAGAGGAATTTGGGATCATTACATCCATCACCCTCATATTTACCTCTTGAAACCACGCTAAGGCTCCATAGGCATCACTTGTACATTCGTTATCCCCTCCTAAGTTGTCTACCTAAGTATCCCCAGTTCTTCCCTAAAAAGTCAAAATTCCATGGATGCTCATATCAAAAATGTCAAAAGTAAATAGATTGCTCCCTCAAGGAAATACTTTCATAAAATAATAAAAATTCAAAAGAATAGACTAATCCCTCAAAGGACAACTATCATATATATTATCCTACCATTTTCAAAAATAAAAACTCCAAAGTCAAAATAGAAAAAGAAAAACTAGACTCGGTCCCTCGAAGGATGGCTACCATCTCATATCATGGCAAAACGATTCCCGCACCGGTCAAACTTCTATCTCATACTCAAAAGCATAAAATTCAAAATCAAGCATCCTAAGAAAGCTTCCCATATCGATCAACTTTCTCACCGTTAGAAAAATTCCCACATTGATTAGTTTGCATCACATTACCCAAAGTTGGGGCATATACCTAGGGACACCCACCTATGGAGAATATACCTTCCCATTTATGATTGACATCTACACCCCTTTTTTTGTGTCAAAATTAGGTTTATAAGTCCACCTTCCATATATCCCTCATTACACTTGGAATAACTAACTATTGTTGGTTATGTGTTAACACTTGCTATTGGCTACAAGTGCATTGCCTTAATTGGATCCTTTTATTGTTTACCTCCAATCTAGTTAGAAGCATCATTTCTTCGTACACTCCTTGCTACGATCACATCTCATTTCTCTTATCTTGGTTGCCTTATGTTGAATTCACATCCTTTCTCTTGCACCACACATATCATTAATATCTAACCATTTTACCAATGATTATGTGTTTACTTTTAAGTACGACATTGTTCACATCCATATTGTCCATACTTATACATATTTTTACATGCATTATACCATTTGTATCCACTATATGTTACTAACAACTATCTATCCACAAAGATAATCAAATCACAACCATATCCATATCATATTTTAACTTTTCACAAAATAAACCGATAAATTACAATCCATCACATCTATATCTAGTCCATATCTAACATGCACATCTAAATCATATCATACAAATAAGTCCACATCAAATATCAAATCCAGAAAATCATCATCTAACATCAACACCGTCGAAATCATGAATCGAAAACTCATAACACATCATGAACCAAAAAAAGATCAAATATATATATATATAATGAGTTCACAATACATCATTATATCATATGTTGTAATCCTTTATGGGTTATGTCTCAAAGTAGACACATCATCTAAATCAGAAATGTACATCGAAATCCTCAAATTTTTCCCTCTTGTGGAAGGTGCTAGAATCAATCCATGGGCCTCATCACCTCCCTCATGGCACGCATCTTGTAGTGGATGTGCCGTGAGTCGTCCATACTTCAATGGTATTACGACACGCAATCCAACTTACCGTGAAGCTAGATACTCTGCATATCTCGGTGTATGTGATAGCTTATGTGTCACAAGCATCTCATAATATCTCACATCGGTAGCTAATGTTGTGTATAAGCTCGGGGCACAATCCCCTGAGGCGCCATCTACCCAGCCTGCTCCTCGTGATGCTTTGTTATGTCAAAAAGTAGTACCCTCGATTACGTATTACAAATCCCTACTTTTGCTAAATGGGACCATATCCCAAGTTGTGGGATTTGCTACTTGAGATGGACCTTCAAGAAGACCAGATTCATCTACCTAACCTAATGTTAAAACTACTCCTAAAGAAGTAAATGTAACTAACTAATCCTAAACTAACATTTCCAAGGGGCCAGGGAAAGAGAGATGGTTAGAAAGGCACATGAAAATGAAATCATAACCTAAAAGGGGCAAGTGATAGCACCATAAAAGGGGGTGATATCTCTCCACAAGGGGAATGAAAGGGAGACAACAAGGTAGAGAGAACAACCAAATGTGCCATAGATCAAGAACCATACAATCTCACTCACGCATGCACCGACAACACAACAAACCATGGAACGTGTAAGTAATAAATACACACAACATGAAAAAATTGAATAGAGAGGAAAGGATGAAAGTAAAGTGAGCTAGGGTAGACAGATGTGCCGCATAATAGATTCTATCGTATTAAAACATGTACAATTCTATTAAATAAATTACGAAGGCGTGAGTACATTATAGAGACCAAATTCAAGGTCTAAAATGTAGGGGCAATCAGCCACCATTTTGGCATGGTATCTTTATAACAAAGAACCCTCCTTATAAATGAGAAAGTTTCAAATATATAGAGAATGGGATTGCACCCACAATAACATGCATTAAATTCTTGACAAGAGGCATGGTTGACCTAACAAATTTACTTCCTAATGGTACTTTTATATATGAAGAAGACATGGGCACCATAACTCATTAATGTCATTTGTTGAGTTACACAATGCACTTGTATTCTTTAATGCCCAAATCATAGTTTGAGGTTCTTGTTGTTGGGCGGTTGCATGTTCATCTAGTTTTGACGTGTTTCATCATGTATTCTCCTTTATCATGTCTCGGCTCACTTTGTTCCATACTAGGTGGTTACATCTTTTAGCCACCTAGTAGCATTATGTATGTTGTTTTTCAGTCGAATACATCATACTAGGAGGTTGCATCTTGGTTATGGGAGATTACATCCTACAATCACCCACTACATTAGATGTCTCTTGATTGGATTCATACTTTCTGCACCCACCTCACCCGAGTTAACCATTCTCAAACCGCTCGGATGCATCCAACTACAAATGATTGACTACATCCGACTATATTCGCCTAGCCGCATCCAACAACAATCACCCAACCGTATTTGTATTGCCACACTGACCGCATCATGTTGTCTCTCGACTACATTCATGTTGTCACCTAAAAACTGCTAGAAGACCTCTAACTAATTTTTTTAATTTTTTGGTTATTTTCTTTAGCTTCTTCATTGAGGCTCCATCAAATTTCCCAAGTTCAGATTTGTCAAGTTAGCCAATTTGCAGGGGGTGTAAAATTGGATAACAATGTTGTTGAGCACCACTACCAGGCTTTGTTGCTAATATCAATACAAAATCTCTAAATTATGCCCTATAGGCCTCTCGTTTCCTCTTGTACCAATCCCTCTACTTTGAATGGCCTCATTTTTCTTGTGGTGTAGGGCCAACACCTCCTACCATGCTTCCTCTCACTCCTAGAGAGCGGTGCCTCTCTCTATGTGAGCTAGATATTTCTCTACACATAATTACACCATATGTACAACCTCCTCTCCATTTTCACCTCCACCCCTCAGATTTAACTCTTCATCTCCACCCTTTACTACCTTAGCTTCCATCAAATAATCCCATGTAGTGGTCATCTAATCTCGAAATATGGCACCAATTTCTACATCATCATCATCATATCATGATTCCCCTTCCTCCTCTAATGGGTCGGCCATGTCAAGAATCAAAAATATGTATCTTACTCATCTCGTCCATATACAATATGCTCTCATGGAAACATATATACCACACTTTGAATTTTCACATCACCTTGTCAAACCGAATGGAATTTATCATAACAGGCCTCCACCCTTACACCCATCTATTTTTTCTCATGCTAGTCAACTCTACATTAACTCCAAGTGATCTAAGAAAGTTATGGTATGGTCACCATCTCACCTTGTCTATCTCAAGCTCTACAAGTCTTTACGTATACCAAGTTACATCCCCTCCCTCCTATCACCATGAGCCTAATCATCTCGCCACCTCAAAAATTCAACTTCCAATACAATGTCATCACCTGTCACCCATGGTATCCATGATGACTTGATCACCGCTATGTGCTCATATTGTAACGACCCAAAAATCACACACACGAACAACACATTAAAAGACAGGATATTTTTTTTTTTTGACTTGCTTGAAGATAATACGACACTACACAAGTTCTCTAGGGAATACAACCAACCAAGGACATGCTTTCCACAACACGGACCCACACTGGTTACAGATAAACATGAGACACACACTAAGGACACAATGGTTCTTCTAAAGTATGCAGTCTTACAACAAGGTCTTCCCACAGAAGGTTTCTTTAGATTCATGTTTTAGCTGTAAGTGTTTTTACATTCTTTACTTTTCCCAGAGGAATCATGATAGGAGAATCTGAAATTCATGTCTCCTTTGAAGAATTTTCCCCTACCTTGTTAATGTTAATATACAGTGTAAACCAATTATTGGATGGTAAGAGGTTGCTTCATTAACTTGATTAACTTATTCATTGGTTAGGAGGCAGTTAGTTTATCAAGGCTCTTAACTTCATCAAACTGTTTTCAACGTTGTGCTTTTAAACATATATGTTTTACCCTTTTAAGCGGTCATATTTTTATTTTATTTTATTTTTACAGTACATGGCTGTCTAAGACTTGGATTCATCATTAAGATCTTATTAGTGGTAAAAAAAAAGGATTTCATTGGGGCAAGAGTCTAACCAGAATTATTAAAGGTTTCACTTGGGCTTCACTTGAAGAGATAGACATAAGTAGACTGTTTACTTTTTCAACGGCAAGATAGATCGAAGAGTTTCTTAGTCAAGTTCCTTCTATTTATTATAATTTTATTATCTTCCAAGAATTCAATCATTGATTTCACCTTAAGACCGTTCTAAGGATTTACCACAATAAGAGATTGTTGATTAGTTTAAGTGGGATCACCAGGTATATCTGTTTCTCTTGTTTTCTTTTTGCTAGGCTCAAAACATAGTCCTCTACCAAACGACACATGACCAAAGGTAACCAAAGTGATGTAAGTTGATTCAGTTTTAGATAATTATAATTAGGTTGACAATTCAAGGATAAATCTTATTCTGAAAAGTGAAAATTCAACAAAGGATACACATATCAAAACAAGTTCATTTAATCTTATTGACAATAATATTTCTCAAATTGACTTTCAAACGATAACAACCTACATGAGAACAATACAAAATTATAATGCAATGCCTTCTAAATAGTCTCCACAATTTCCATACCAATGTTTTAAAGCAAAGGAAAACATTCGTACAACAACAGTTCCTAAGAAGGCTGGAAACCACTCTCTACACGTGTTTCTTTTTCTCTCTCTTTTTTTTTCTTTTCTACTCAGGAAATCCTCCTGCACATTTGTTAGCACATGTCAGTTCGCAAGAACTGAGCACGATAAAAGCTATAACATTAAGACAATATGTTGTTATCTAACTGTTTCAAGGAAGAAAAGCACCGTTGATTATAAAAAAAATAATCTAAGAGTCTAAACAAAAGCAATTAAAGAGTTGTCCAATAGCATAAAATGTCTGAATAAAAAGGGACGGCACTAACTCTATTTAATTATCATTTTCTCATAGGAGCAGTTAATAAACATCATAGTGAATTTCACCCATATCACAATAATGACCGTCATTTTAACAAGATAACATTTCGAAACAGAAACAATTACAAGAAGAGAATTAATTTCAAACGTGATCTGTCCCTATTTGTTTAAGTTAGTTCACCAAGCCAAGGATTCACTATGCCACTGGAAGATCCCAAACAATCAATCGACATGAGAATATCTAAACCAACATGACTTATTAATATTAAGATGATGTGCCTATAACAGCTAATTTTATGCCAGTACCGAATAAATAAATTGGAAAGAAAAGGGATGAAGCGCACAAATGACCTCGTATGGGTCACATCCTATCCTAACAATCCTTCTATTAAACTTTCTTCTAATCAAGAGAGTGTCTTAAGAAAAAGGACAAACTTGGCAAGACCAAACATAACCATTATAAATCTTACAGGAGGGTTATTCAATCATTCACAAGAACACAACACAGGATACATAGCTTCCAAAGGATCTGTCGTCAACAACAAGTTGACTTAAACCTTTCTGGTTAATACATAACCATTCTACTACAACGACAGCAAGGAGGTCGTATCACAACGATCATCACAAAAACCAATCAACCAATGAGTTTCCAAACACACCAACCTCTAAGTCACAGAAGAATGAAATTTAAGCATCTTTACGGAGAAAAACGTAGAGTAATTTCTTACGCATAAAACCAACATCCCAATTTTAAGATTTGAAAACTTCCTCACTAACGATCAAGTAGATCTTGTATCCTCCAACATGTGTGAAACAAAATCAAGGTAAGAAAGAGTATTTCCTCTGACATTTTAAGCTATCCAAAAGAAATGTGAGTATCGTCAAAAGAAGACATTCCATAGGATCAGCTACATTCCTCAAAACATACAACAGTCACCAAGGGAGAGAAGGTGATTCCAAAGACAACAATCTCCAAACGGTGAACATGAATTGATATCAAATTATGACGATCAACCATGACACTCGAAGAATAAAAGTATTTCTTCGAGCGATTCAAAACAAAAACAAAAGCAACTAACCTAGTTGAGAGTAGTATCAACTTGGCTCACTTCAAAGATCAGTCAAGCTAAGCACACACTAAGCCAACCGAAAAGGGTTGCTAGAACCTAAAACAACTAAAAGAAAAGGATAGAGACAGGAATAGCATCATTTACCTATACACAATGCACTCGCAGTACTCAATCACTATTTCGCAAATACCCAACATAAACCAGAACTACAGATCTCGAACCAAAACAAGAATAAGAACAAAACAGGAACTATAAGGTCGAGTCCAACGACAATGTTGGATAAAACATTCAAATCGTGAGACCAACACAAAGAACTCGGGAATTTTCGTTACAGGACCCCCACCTCTTTTGTTTTATTAGGCTTAAGAACAAAGTTCACCCAACTAATATTTATTAAAACCCAGAACACAATATAAAGGCTTCAACCAACGCAATCATTTCTAATGCCAAAAAAAATACAAACGAGCAAGGGAAGTGGAAACCAAACAGCATACCATCACACGAGACATTTATATGAAGAGTAGAGTTATTTAATGATTCAGTTAAATAACAGCATAAGAATCAATGGTATAGAGAATATCGTGCCTGATTAAGCTCCCGCAGTCGATAACAAGATGGACGGGGCCTGCAACAGTAACCCAACCAGCGCAACTTCCCTTCCTCAGCTTGCTGAAGGTCCAAACTCTGTTAACGGCCATGCTCTTGTCTTCATAAAATCAATTGTATAGTCCGCAATGTGCATCTCTGCCCATATACTGATGGGGTAAATGTTAAAGCCTCGTTTTACAATATCAAGGGGATGCCGTGACATTGAACTGTTTTCGAGAAACTTGAGCAAGTCTGGGATGATAAGCTGGGGGGTGAGAAACTGGAGCTTGTGGGACTTGGGATGCTATTTGTGCTGGTTATTGTTGAACTCCAGCTTGTACCACTTGATTCTGCTCAGTGTGTACTACTGCAACTGCACCACCTTGAGCCTGAGGAGCATTTTCTTGTTGCTGAACCTGGCCCTGTTTCCTAGGGCAATTCTGAGCATGCTCTTGTACTTGTCGGTGAACAATCTGGGTGCCACATCTATTACATACAACAGGGGATGAACCATACTGGTAACCATTACCATGAGCCATACTCTCTGAAAGAGGCCCTTGCCAAGTGCAGCCGCTCTTGTGGTACAGGCAATGAACTGTCACATGGCCTATAGCATCAGCCAGTACCAGATTTTCCTCTTGCAAAGCCTTCGAATCTGTATCAGTAACCAAATACCCGTCATAAGGGCAGGCCCTAGTAGTACTCAGCACATAAGTTAGGCAAGGCTTGCAGTCGATGCTGGACAGATAACAAGGAAGTTGGACAACCTGCTTGTTGGAGCGCTCAACAAGGCTTCTACCGTTATTACAGCAAAGCAAACGTGCTTCATGAATATTCTGATCTGAAACAGATCCGCCTCCATGGGATACTCTTCCATGAGTTACATCGTAAGACAGTAGAAATCAATAGAGAAACTTAACAATAAATTTCATCAGGTCTTCTGGTAACACTCTCACTGTCACTTACTCGATTTTGATGAAAATGTCTTGAAGGAGAATCCCGAATTTGAGGATGCAGCTGGTACTGAACAGATAACAACGTAGATGGACGACCTGCTTGCTGGAAGCACCCACAACGGCTTCCACTACATTGTAACACACCTGCCGCCTGGCTACTTACTGTGCAGGTCATTTGCTTTGTGGATTCCCGACTCGAACACACCTCGTGGCACCCAAAGAAAGTGGAGGTAACACGCCTACTTCCCTAGCTTGAAGCTTCATCTATAACCACCATATCAACCCATGGGCTAGGCACTGGAATAACTTCTGGTCAGAACTAGAAACAGCAGTGAACGCAATCTCAGCCTCATTGCAAAACTTGCCTCAAGATTTGATCGAGCTTCTTCCATGTCAAATTCACCACCTGGATAGAAGCGACTTTCCAAAATGAAAGGGCAAGACAGCTCAACTAAAACTTTACCTCGTTCTTTTACTACAGCTGCAAGATTCTGCAACAACTGGTCTCGACTGTGGTCGCGTGCAACCAGAACATCAGGATCAACACCAATGATTCCTTAGGCTCACCCTATAGCAGCTGTCACACTCAGCTCTCTCTGGGCCACTGATTTTCTGAGATAAGTTTACTTCTCTACCCTGTAGCTGCTGCAAATCGCCAAAAACTTCCTCATGGCACTTTCCGAGGAGAATTTCAGTTCTGCGCTCCACTGAAGCTGCCTATACAGCACAATTTTTGGAGACCCACACCCACCCTTGCAACGTCAGGCGACAAACCTTCATTTCACCATCAATGAATCCACTGTCCAGAACACCCCAAGGAGAAGCAGGTCAAAATGAGCTGACAGGGTATAAATTATGGTAGGTTGGTGACAGTTAGTATGTTTGAAAAATGAAGATAGTTGGTGGAGGCGCCCAACCACACACCACTTGCCAAAAAGAACAAAACAGCACCCTCCCACGGAACAGCTTCTCCTTCACGCCAGGCAGGCCGCAGAAAAGGAACCTCATGCCCAGCGTGGCATTACACATATGACCAACATTGTAGGAGAAACCATATATCCAATCTGGTCCTCCTCTATGTATGCATGCTCAACTCATGATACACATGTACCAATAGTGTTATGCTAAAATAAAACACTGTCATATGATCTACAATATTTTTAGAACCCCTACCAATCTCCATGGAAACCTAACACCCCCTAAATCTAGTCTTGACTAACAGGAGTTTTCCATCATCACTACAAAAATTAATAGGATCTGTTCATCCCCATTCTCATATATCATCTCATATGAAAATTCCTAGATGTAAAAGTAATTTATGGGGCATTGGGTCGAAACAAAATTGTCAACACACCCAATCCTCTCTCATTGTGATTAGATGTATCTTCTTTCCCTAAATAGGAAATCTCAAGATGTGATATACATCCTTGAGAGTGAAGGTCATCTCACCTGTCCCGAACTAGAATGTTCCTGTATGCACATCTCATCTCTCCACTAGTGCAATCATGAGACCAACATCTAGCGAAATCTCACTGGTAACATTTAAATCCACCCAAACAAACTCCTACCAAGTGATCTCACTCGTATGTCCTGCATATCACCTCTAATATGGTCATACAAGGCAAGAACTTTGTCTCTCAAATATAATCTCTCTTAGGCCTGAAAAACCAATCAAACATGCAAACATCGATCTTTCATCATCCACATCTCATCCAAAAAATTAATTCAAGATAAATACTACCATCCCATACCTAGTTGATGCCCTTCTAAACCCCGGTTGATCGTGACCATCCCAAGTCGCCAATGACCGCCCCTTGATCTTGAGTCAAAAATTTGAAAGAATGCAAAAAATAAACAAAAATAGAAAAAATGTTTAAAAACAAGCTAGGTTTTAGGCACTTACCATCCTCGAGATCCTTTGGTGCTTCTACTTTCTTTTTTCCTTCCTTTCAAAGTTGTCGACATAAAGTTTGAGGAAGAACACCTAATCAATTATATTTCCTATTTTTATCATTTTTGTCTCATGATTTTTCCAACATAAATTATTCCAAAAAAGGGGAAAATGTAAACACCAAATTTTTTTCCTTATATTTTACGCTTTTTCCGACCCTTTCCACCTCCTTAAAGACGTGTCCGCTCTCTTTCATCATGGATATCCATTTGAATTTCATATTCCCTCCTAAATTCAATTTATCCCATTAATTATTGTTTCCCACCTTTAATCATTTCATTATTCCATCTATGTTAATTATTCTTAATTAACTCTAATCCTCATTTCATTATTTTATCATTAATTAATCCTAATCATCATCAATTACCATCTAATCCCAGTTCTCATCCCTAAATCTTCCAATTTACTATCCCTAGGCCATCATTTAATGATTTTACCCATCTATGGCCTTTATTTACTCATTTCAACCATCCACATACCCATTTATCTTCCCTATGCAACCCTAACTACTCCCAATCTATCTAAACTATAATCTTGTTTCCTATGGGATCCTTATCTTGAACTCATCATCATCCCAACATCCAAATGGAAGGATCCTTGTAATCGGCGGTGGTGTCCATCCTCGGTTGTTATCAACCCTATAAATCCATCTTCACCCCTCGTTTAAGGAAGAAACTTTGAGATCTTTAGCTCTCTTACGATCATGTCTTCATCTCTCGAGTTCCTTTTTGTAGCTGCATGCCTCTCATGGAGTCTTATTGGAGATTTTAGACATCAACTTGGGATATTTTGGGATTTATCTTTCCCCCTTTTCATTCTTCATTTCTTTGTTACACCTGTCACCCATTTTTATCTCCAATTTCTCCTGTATGTCTAGGTATCACCGGAAAATCCACCTTTGTATATTCAACCCCTCTTTTTATCTGCGGGTCTCTCTTTTCAACCCATCCAATTTTTTCAAGCCCTTACTAATAGTAGTCATTGTCGACTTCGTCTCTTTTATATTAGTTTCCTTATCATCTAGATCTTAATCCATATATCATTTGTTTCTACATCCATTTAGCCTCGAGATCTTGTCATTGTACCATTTTGTCATCCCAAATCCATTCTTTCACCTCCCAATCACCGCTTGACCTAGTCTAGTCAACATTGAGAAATCCTATCTTTTTAGTATTTACCTTTAGATCTCTAATTTTCTTGCATCATTTTTATTTCCTTACATTTTGAAACATTTTTCCAGTTTCTATTTCTCATTTCAGTATTACTTCAACTCCATATCTCTATCGTCATAACCTTCAAATCTACATCTTACATAACTATTTCAATCCACCTACCCTTGTCGCATCAACTAGCCCTCTACCATCTCAAAGTTTCCATTAACCCATCCAAGTTTGATTTACTTTATAGCTATCGAGATCTATTCTTATCATCTTAGATCCAACATTTCAAACTTCTTTGTAGTTCATATTTGGCATTTATATCAGATCCATATTTTAAATTTTTTTGTTATATCTTTATCAAACACAAGGAATGACATCCATCCTAGGAAGTTCTTACTTTTAAGGATTGAATTTGTCAGGAAACCCTCCCATCCTATCTAGTAATGGAATCTTTTTTCTATTGAGTTCACTTGATTTTCAGTCACTTAGCTCATTGAGGAGAAGGATCCATCATTTTCACCCATCCACATCATTATTCCATCTCAAGGTCCATAAACCCTTGCATATTTTTAGTTTCTTTATTTTCTTTAGTACTAGTTTTCTAATCTGAGCAGGAAAGAGGAAATTTTGTCCAACATCTACCTAAATTTTTAATTGATTTATACCTTTCACAAATTTATTTTAACACATTATTCAACTACACATGAACCTTTTTTATTTGAATCTAGATTTTTTTAAAGTATTTGGTGACCTATCTTCAATGAAATTTAGATTCATATCTTCACCTCTCAATAATTTGGGGTATGAGGTCTCTTAGAATCTTTGTATCTTTCACCTTTCCTTTATCGATCCATAGGCCCTATAGATCTCTTTCATTGGTTCATGTGGAACAACAACATACCAATTTCATCATGCATTAGACTTTTCTCCTACCTTGAGCTTAGTTAATTGGGTTCTCTATCTTTTCCAACCTAGGATTTTTTTGACCTAAATATCTGAAACTTTCAAAATGTGTAACTTTGCTTCATCTTATCGGTGCCTTTGGTAATAGAGAGGCATGTGGATGTGTCCATGTGAGTTTTTCTCATGTATTTTTCCCCCTTGATTTTAGCCTCTCTTTAATTAGAAATTTATTCTTTACTTACCATTAGTGCATGGCTTTTAGGTGACCTAATCTCTAAGTATTGAAACTCTTGATTTTCAAGATTGTCCTTTTTATTTTATTCCACTTTATAAAAGAACCAATAATTTGCATCTTCATGAGTAATATGATTTGATCACTATGTATTGGGATCCTAGTATCTCGAGAAGTTTTACTTTTAATCCTTCTTTGATATTTTATTTATGAATTCTTAAGATTATGAGAGAACACATACTTGATTAAGGTATTGGGGTTTCTAGATCCTAGAGATATCTTCGTACCACATGATTATCTCGGACTCAAGACATAGTAAATTTTGTAAGGATTTATGTAACTTATTTGAATGATGATAATATGGTTTGAATGTTTACTTTGAGCCTATGAAATAGTATAAATGGTGAAGTTAAATTTGAGAGTTTGAAAATAATGGAAAATGAGAATGAAACTATCATTTACATGTCTCAATCTTATTTTGACTCCAAAAAGTGTCTATATTGTGGTTTTTGATTCATTTTCACAACTAAAACATAATAAAAATTAAGTCAAATGAGTGAAAGCATAAATTATTAAGTTAAATTTAAATCAAATATTTAAAATTTAAAGATATAGACAAGTTATAAACCATGTTAAATCTTTAGTTTGATCAAAATGGAAAACCAAATACTTTAAAACATGTCAAAGAGATTTTAAACCAAGTTTTAAAATTTTATGATTAAATTAGGTATCCATTCCTTTGTTGAAAAGAGAACAGGTTGTGTTTTTTACAATAAATGGTGACTACTATAGGTAAAATTGTTGACAGAGAGCTTCTTCATCAAATTTTAACTAATTCATGGACATTACAAAGGAGCCTCTTAAGTCTTGAAGAAACCACGAAAGAATAGAAAAAAATTTCATGTAATAAAACAAAGAAGACATGAAAGAAAGAGGAAAGTTGTGATACATCGAGAAGCCATTATACACTAGAAAATCTAGATACATTGGAAAAGTCATGATAGACTAAAGGAAGCCATAGAAGGCGACACAAAATTGCGCAGAACAAAGAAAAATCAAGGAAGAATGAGACATAAGATGACAGAGACATGATCAAAAGGAGTGACTCTTTGGGAGATTTTGTTTGAATTATATTTATTTTAATTAATATTTTATATATGAGTTCCAAGAGAAATGTATGTATGTGTCACGAGAAATATATGAGTGAGTTTCATATGAGAGATATATAATAGAAATGTATAAGGAGTAAGATATATGAAGACTTTCATATGTAAATGAGACTAATGTAATCAATGATGAGATATGAATAAATATTGATGTTTGGGACTAAATCATGTGTACTTTTACATTCTTTCTATTCAAAATTTAGAGTAGTTTACTTTTCCAATGTACATCACTAACAAAAGGTCAAACTTCCTAAATCTCACACTATTGTCGAGGTTTAAGGTCAACATTTGGTGTCTAAGCCCAAGTTCCTTTTGTTAGTTAGATGTCAAGAAAAATATCACCACCAGGATATTGGAAACCAACATTGATAGAAATTGAAGATTGGTGGGAAAATCAAATCGATATATTTGTTAAAGGAGAAGCAAAAAGACTCAAAGCATCGTATAAAGGATTTTAAGTTGAGGTAGTTTGGAGAATACGGGGAGGAATTTTGGTCTCATTTCCATTACTTATTTTGGCCCCGCACATCAACACACACCAAGAGAACAAAGTGGTCAAGATTACACTTAAGGAAACCATTTGAGTGGACTCAAGAAAAGTTAAATATTCTTAGAAATCTTGACGAGCCTTGGACTAGAGAAATTGATTATTGGTATGAGACTACACTAGATTCATACATAATTACTTGGGCCATACAGGGTTGGACTAGCTTTGACTAAAAGAAAGGTGAAGTTTTAAGTGGAGAAGAGGATGATTTCTTAAATTAGTTCCTTTTTAATTAAATTTTTGATGGTAGAAAAAATCTTAATCAGAAGCATGGAAAATTTACTTTAGAGGATATGTACCACATGATGGCATATGTGAAGGGGGTGATCTAAGAGACATAACTAATCAGAATTAATGGGGTGATGGTTGGGATAGCAGAAATAGGACGACATGAAGAAAATAAAAATTAGAAAAATAACATAGTTGGCAAAGACATGATTAAGAGAATTAAGGAGAGTTAGCATTTTAACAATAATAACTAAAAAGGAGGAGGATGGAAGAGAGATCAAGGATAACTGTAGAGAAGAAGGGGTTAAAGAAGAAGATAGAGAAACATAAACTAGCAAGGGAGGAAAGAGCAAAGAAATTGAATGAGAGAAAATAAAAATTGAATAAAACTCGAAAGTAGGAAAGAAAGAAACACCCACTTTGAGTGGAGGCCAGCAAGTGGTTAACCCGGAAATGGAGGTAGACACACAAAGTATTGTTATAATTCCCATACCTTTTGGATACCAATAAGTTTTGTTACACACAAAATCTTTTAAATAGTCCTATACAACAAGAATTATCAAAGTAGGAAATACTAGTACAAGATTTACAAGAATTAGTAGGAGGATTAAGACCAAGACTTAGATAAATGGTCGGCACAACAAGATGGGAAGAGATAAGGAAAGAAACTCCATTATTAATAAAGAAAAAGGTAAAGATGAAGAAGAAAAATCCTTTGGCATGAAATAATTAATTAAAGAATTTTGAGAGAAAATAAAAATAGTAGGTGAGGAAGATGAAGAATTTTGGATTCATATTGGAAGAGTAAAAACATCACAAAAACACCATGAAATTATATGATTTCATAGGCACTCTGAGAGATGATGCATTATGATGGTACATGAAAATGAATGCACAGGGAAGTAAATATTTGGATGCACTTGAGAAAGAATTGAAAAAAACTTTCATTATCCTGAAGCACCATCAGAAGGAGTGAGTAAAATGAGAGACCTTGTTCAGGGAGAAAATGAAACAGTTAAGGAATTCAGCCATAGATTCAAAAATGTAACTAGGAAGTTGGAAGAACCTCTTACAAAAAAGCAACATATTGAATGGTTCACTTTAGGGCTCATCCCTTATATCATAGCAACGTTGGATGGAGAACCTTTCAACACTCTCTCAAATGTGATAGAGATGGCCATTATATTGGAGGTCCAAAATGGTGTAGAGAAGGAGAGACATCATTAAAAAAATTGGAGAGAGTACAATTGGAACTATCCAAGTTAAAAATCTAACAAGAAATCTAGAGAAATGAAGATCTTAAAAATAGTTCACCACCAAGAAGTAACACAAGGCCTAAAATTTGGTATATAGTGTATTTTACAAGTGAAATTTAGAACTTACTATCATTACTTAGAAAGCCAAAGATGGTTGCACCCATTACATATAATTCATCACAAAACCTTCTTTCAATACCATAAACCCAACAAAAAGAACATGGTGTGGAATTTATAGATTATGTGACCAACAAACTCGATGATACTTTTCATGTGCTATAGGTAGCTCCACCCACTAATCAGTTAATGTACTACATAGTTTTTAGATCCTATAACCATTACCACAATACCTACCTCTTAGTAGAGGCACTAGAAGACTTAAAGGAGTATAACACCCATAGAGCTATGGCAGCGAGACATAACACAACATTGAACCCTCCTCCTTAATAACAACCACCATCACCTTTATAACAATCCATTATTGCCCCTCAATATCCAAATCGAAAGGTGGAAAATCTCAATTTAGAGGCTTCTATAAGGGGAATAACTACAATCCTAATTATTAAGGATACAATGATGGAGGATACCATGGAGGTTACAAAGGATGCTATAGAGGAGGTTATAGAGGTGGTTATAAAGGATGCTATAGTGGTGGTTAATGATAACTATCCGGGAGGAAGAGGATAACCAAGATATCATGGGTATCAAGGTAGAGATAACCAAAGACATGGCTATCAATATAGAATACCCCTAAATTGTTACAAGTGTAGAAAATATGGACACTTGGCTATAAATTACACAAAGCCTAACCCTTGTGGTTTATTTCATGAAAGAGGAAATGATTATTTTATCTATTCCAAAGAAACCCAATTTTATAGGAATGGATGCACATAAATAGAAGCATTAACATGAGATGCATAGAAGAATGTCCAACATATCAAAAAGATACCATGGGATGATGAGACAATATAAAAATACAAGGAAAGAGAATCTAACTCAAGGAGCATACTAGAAAATGTGGATAAGAAGGTAGAAGCTAAAGAAAGCTATCTGAGGAGGAAAAAAACTAAAATAGGAAACGGTGTTAAAGAACTAGAATATAGAGCGGTGGTTACGACTAGAAGTGTAGCAAGAGAGTAGTTATAACTACAAAGAATAAGATAATCAGACTACCTCATGAGGAAAGTTCCTCTAGTAGTGAAGAATGGTATTTTAAGGATATTAGGCTAGACCTTCATGAGAAAGAAGTGGAGAAAAGTAGAGTAGTAGTAAAGAAGGAACAATCCCAAGAAGAAATAGAAAGAACTATTTTATGGAAGATGAGATCACTACTCTCAAGGAGATAGCTAGACTAACAATCAAACATGGTCTTGTAGATAAATTGAAACAATTTAGTAAGTATTGGAATAAGGATGATAAGAACTTTCATGTTTGAAGAATTGAAGTAGACATCAGAAGAACAAGAGAAATATCTTATGCACATAATGCACATGATGTAAATCCACCATCTACTTGGATGTTGAGATATTTGATACTACCATTACCAAAGTTCTTCTTGATCTTGGCCATTATGTAAATGCGAAGTCAAAAATTGCTTGGGAGACACTATGTAGGAATTCCTTGGAACCCACCGGATGTTATATTTCATTAGCAAATTGTTCATAAAAACAACCCTTAGGAGAAGTAAAGAATGTTGAAGATAAATGTATGGGTATCAAGAAGTTTGTTAACTCTGAAGTTGTTTAAAATGTAGCCCTAAAACCTTCATACAATTTCATTCTAATAATATTTAGAATGGTTTTTGGATTGTAATGGAACACTAATTTCCTTTCATTGATCTAGGAGAACTCACATCTAGAAGAATAGAGAAAGTAGATCAATACACACTTGGAAGTGTGGTAAAATTTTGAGAAGAACATCACACCAAAAATCACAAAATACATCCCCTCAACACCACCATAGAGAAGAATCAAGTGTTAAGGGAACCATGGCATCCCATAAGTCCAGTCGGGTGAGTCGAGTGGGGTAATCTTTCCTTACGCCATATGTATAAGTTCCTGGGAGGTGATCTTTGTTATCTAATTCCCATTTCCCATTGAAATTGATAATTAGGCAAGCTAGCAAATGTGCACCAAACCGAACAAAGATAACGGGTTGATCAAAGGGGGCATTACATAGAAGAAAGAGGCAATACTTAGAAAAACCAACAAAAATGTGGCAAAAGTGGATAAAAATGTTCCGAGAAGTCCGCGGGACAATTTGGACGAAAGTACGCATAGGTCTCGAAAAACCAAAATAGCCATGCCCAAGTGAAATGTGGTAAAAGCGAATATTTTTTCCCATGCGGTCCAAGGGAAAATTGGGACAAAAGTACCTAAATGCCAAAAAACTAAAATAGTGCAGCATGGCTGATGAAATGCGTAGAAAAGCGAAAGATTTATCTCACGCAATCGAGGGATAGTTGGGACAAAGGTACACGTGGGCCCCAAAATCCTAAATAGCCAAAATAGCTAGTGAAATGTGGCCAAAGAAAAGGAAAATGATTTGGAGATCTAGGATACGCGGACCCAAAAAATGCTGAAAAGCCCAAAAAATAGATCCAACTACTCGCATTTATTACAGTATGGCACCCTCATCTTCAGACGACCATAAATTTTGATTGGAAGCTTGGATTTACATGAAATTGGACTTTTTGGAAAGATCTCGAGCATCCTCTACACAACTACGACTATTTTTATTTATATTAGTGAGACTAAGTATTTAAAAATGAAGAAGTACAGTCCATCATTTTAGAGGGTGTTTCAAGATTTCTCACCTACCACATAAAGAGGTATGGGCTTCCTTTCTTCTCCAGCAAGGCAGAGTACCTGGAGGCATGGGTTTTACAGTGGCAACCATCATTTTTGTAGGTGATTTTAATGTATTTTTGGGTGGTTGAAGTAGGATTTTGAATTCCTTCTCTCCTCTTTTCTCTCATTCTTCCTATATATTGTAAGGAGGGGCTCATTTTAAAGTGGTTGGAAAACTTGTATCTGCCCCTCCCTTCTTCTTTCTTGTCTGTAAGAGATTTTGTGGAGATTCCAAACCTCCTTCTAGACATTGTAATGCAAGATATGTGCCTTTGAGCTTGAGTGTGGTGTATTGTATCAATTTCTAAAGCAATATAAACAGATTTGTGGATATTTCAAACACCCCTTTTGTGTTTTATTGCATATTTTCTAGTCTTTCATCACATACAAATTATTGTGCACTATTGTGTTTTCATTACAAGACGTTGGTTGTGTTGTGTTTATTATGCAGGTTATCTAACCATCCTTCTTGGTGCATCACCTTCCCTTAGAGTAGGTTTTAATTTCATGCATTTTCTCTATCTTTGTCTCCTTGGAAATATTAGATTAGGGTTAGATCTGCAACTCTCTACACTTTAGAGTAGTTGGCACTAGGATAGGATAGGAAGCCGGCCTTCTTCGGAGAGCTTTCCCGATTGCAAAGTCCCACACTTTGGGAAATGCTCCATGTTATGTAATTAGACCCGACTATAATAATCCTTTGAATTATAAAATAGATTAGGGTTGTTGTGATTATGAATCAAAATGCCTATGTTCTTTTAAGGTGGTGTCCCGTAAGTCTAGTCGGTGAGTCGAGCGAAGGAAATCTTCTTTATACCGCACGTCTAAGTTTCTACAAGGTAATGCCCAATTTTGATGGAAGGACAAGGGAAGAAATTTTTTGTTCAAATTTTGAAAAACAAGGTTCTTCATCAAGTATTTGTCTCGAGGACGAGACATGGTTTTAAGTCGTGGGATGATGTTGAAATGGTTCTTCATCAAATTCTGATGTAATCCGCAAACATTAGAAATGATCCGCTTGGAGTTTAGAAGAAACCGTGAAAGACTAAAACAAGCCACGTGTAAGAGAACAAAGCCGCCAATGAAAGAGGAAATATGTGATACATTGGAGAAGTTGTGGTACCCTAAAAAAACTACGGTACATTGGAAAATCCACGATGCACTAAAGGAAGCCATAGAATCCAACTCAAAGACATGGAACAAAGACAAATCAATGTAGAATCAAACTCGACAAGCTAAGGCATGATCAAAAGTAATGACTCTTTGCAGATTTTGTATGAAGTATATTTATTGTAATTAATCTTTGATATATGAGTGTGCCATGAGAAATGTATGTGTGCATCACAAGAAATATATGAGTGAGTTTCATATGAGAGATATATGATAGAAATATCTAAGGAGTAAGATATATGAGAAGGATTGCATACATATATGAGACTAATGTAATCAATGATGAGATATGAATAAATATTGATGTTTGGGACTAAATTTGTTATGTACTTTTACATTCTTTCTATTCACAATTTACAGTAGTTTACTTTTCCCGCATACATCACTAACAAAAGGTCAAATTTTGTAAATCTCACACTATTATCGAGGTTTAAGGCCAAAATAAATACTCAAAAGACTATTTACAAGAATGCTCTTGTGACAACATATATTATGTTGTCGGTGATAAGTATATGATGTTAGCCCAAAATATATGTAATTTTTAAAAATTCATTTTTGACAATAGCGATTAAAATGATCATCTCAAAAGGAAACTTGTCCTACCAAAATATAACGCAAACAAAAAAAAAAATTAAAAATGAGTTTTAGTAATTTTGTATGAGAAATTTTATTTTTTAATAAATTTTGTTATGTTAGTACTTAAAATGATTGTCTTAATAAGAAATATGTCTTCCCAAAATATGTTGCAAGAAAAAAAACCCCATACTCTATTACTACCGGAAGGTAGATTTTTTCTATGCTTAAGTAGCTTCCCAATTCTCATTAGATTATGTTTATGATTAGGAACATAATTAACTATTAAATGTTGTTTCTCTCCTTGCTTGATTTTAATATTTATGCTCCCTTTACCCATAATAACTACCTTATAATCATCCCCCAACATCACTTTGAGTGCGAGAGATTTATATCTATCTGCAAACATGTCTTTGCTTCCACTCATGTGATTACTAAACCTACTATCTAAAAAACACACCTTTTTTAACTTTCTTGTGCCACATTACATGTAATGAACATTGAATCACTATTTTTTTGGCTTATTTTTTCTTTAGAAGTTTACATTTTCCTATTAATATAAAATTATGTCTTTCTACATTCATTTACTTATTATTTAAATATCCCATAGTAATGACATTGAATTTGAGATTTGTCATACATTTGACCTTGTATGTA
This sequence comes from Taxus wallichiana var. yunnanensis, assembly GCA_018340775.1. Lineage (NCBI taxonomy): Eukaryota > Viridiplantae > Streptophyta > Pinopsida > Cupressales > Taxaceae > Taxus > Taxus wallichiana. Next base: position 2,424,204 of record CM031238.1, read on the forward strand.
GGAATCATGATTATGGGAATGGATATTGCTTATGCCTCCTTTTCTTGTTAAGAAGTTTTATTTTTTCTCTCTTCATGACATTTTTCCAATCTACCTCCTCCATTATAGTTTCTAGTCCTTCCTATAGAAATTTCTCATTTTACCTTTGTAACTAGTTCTTCCCCCTCTTGTTCCTATGTTACTAATAGATTTGAATGCATATTCCATATGGGAACTAGTTTATCTATTCAACCTTTTCTTATGAGATATACAATGCCCCATAAGTTCATCAATTGAAATTTCTAATAAATGTTTTGATTCTTTGATATATAACACAATTGGATAATATCTTATAGGAAGGATGTTAAAAAAATTCTACAATTTTTTTATCATCTAACTATCTCCATGAGTCTTTATCTTATTCATTATGTTAAGTACACGAGTACTTGAAATCATTTATGGGCGGAATATTTTATCATTTGTATATATTTAAAATATATTAAAAACATTTGTAATCAAACTAATTTGAATTTTTTGGTTCCGTTATATGAATTTTGAAAAAAATTAATGCATTCTTTCATTTTTTTATTGTTGCAACTGTAAAAAAAAATTGAATCATTCATTGCTCGTTGGATGAAATACAATGCTTTGATATCCTTCTTCCTATTTTTGTACAAATTTGTAGGCAAATCTGGGAAAATTGACTTTCATAGTAATGGTGAATGTGGGAAAATTGAATTTCACGCTAATATGTTGTCGGTTAGTAGACACTTTTATACTACCTTGACCGATAATGTATATTATGTTGTCAGCTGATAGTATATGATGTTGGCCAAAAATATATGTAATTTTTTTAAATCATTTTTTGACAATAACAGTTAAAATAACTAGTTGGAAAAGAAACCTATCCTCCAAAAATATGGTGCAAACAAAAATTATTTTAAAAAAAAGAATTTCACTAATTTTGTATCAGAAATTTTTATTTAATTTTTAATTTTTTTATTATAGTAGTTAAAATGATCGTCTCAATGAGAAATATGTCCTCCCAAAATATGGTGTAAGCAAAGAATAATTCCCATGCTCTCATTGCTAAGCGGCGGTAGCTTTTTTATATGCTACTGGCCTATAGCATATTTTATGTTGTCGTCCGGTAGCATAATTTACACTATCAACCGATAGCATAAATATATGTTGTCGACTAGTACCATAAAATATGCTATTGGCTGGTGGCATATTTTATGCTACAGGCTGACAATATTAATGTGAATATTAGGAATTTCTCTTTCACAGGGATGGTGAATAACCCCTAAAATTAACATGTACCCATAAAGTTTTAGCAATCCAGGCCTACTCCCTTCCGAAAAATTCACCAATTTCAAATTTTAAAAACTAGAATATTTATGAATTAACAAATATTTGCACTAAAAATTTCCCTAGACTTCTCTTTTATAACATCTTGTAACTACTATAGATAACTCAATTTCGAATTCATAGAAACATGTTATTTTGTTTCATTTGGACATGTACAATCATCCTTCAAATTATATCTAAAATCACACATGCCTCATGCTAAAAATAAACTTTAAATCCCTTATGTACTAGCTTCCCAATGTTCATTAGATTATGTTTATGATTAGGAACATAATTTACTATGAAATGTTTTTTCTCTCCTTGCTTTATTTTAATATTTATGCTCCCTTTACCCATTACTGAACTACCTTATAATCATCCCCCAACATCACTTATGAGTACAAAGATTTATATATATATGCAAACATGTCCTTGCTTCCACTCATGTGATTACTACACCTATTATCTAAAACACACACTTTTTTTAACTTTCTTGTGCCACATTACATGAAATGAACATTGAATCACTAATTTTTATTTATTTTTGCTGATTTTCTCTTAAGAAGTTTATGTTTTTCCTTTTAATATAAAATTGTGTATTTCTACATTCATTTACTTATTGTTTAAATATCCCATAGTAATGACATTGAATTTGAGATTTTCATACCTTTGACCTTGTATGTAGGAATCATGATTATGAGTATGGTTATTGCTTATGCCTCATTTTCTTGTTAAGAAGTCTTAATTTTTCTCTCTCCATGAAAGTTTTCCAATCTACCTCCTCCATTATAGTTTCTAGTCCTTTCTATAGAAAATATTTCTTTTACTTCTATAACTAGTTCTTCCCCCTCTTGTTCCTATGTTACAGCTAGATTTGAATGCATTTTCCTTAAGGGAACTAGTTTATCTATTCAACCTTTTCTTATGAGATATAAAAGACCCCATAAATTCATCAATTGAAATTTGAGATAAATATTTTGATTCTTTGATAGATAACACAATTGGATAATATCTTCTAGAAGGATGCTATAAAATATTTCTACAAGTTTTGATCATCAACTATCTCTATGAGTCTTTATCTTATTCACTATGTTCAGTACACACATACTAAAATCATTATGGACTGATATTTTATCATTTGTATATATTTAAAATATGTTAAAAACATTTGTAATCAAACTAATTTGAATTTTTGGTTCCTTTATATGAATTTTGAAAAAAAAATCATGCATTCTTTCATTTTTTTGTTTTTGCAACTCTTGAAAAAATTGACTCATTCATTGCTTGTTGGATAAAATACAATGCTTTGTTATCCTTCTTCCTATTTTCCTTAAGAAGATCCCTTTGATCTTAAGTTACATAATTTAAATTTTCTTGATCGGTGATTTCAAGGAAACCATCCATAAATATTGCAAACTAAATAAAGTCTTCATCTTGATTGTGCAATAATCATTTTTTTTCCATTAAGTAGTGGAATATGGGGTTGAGTAAGACTATTCTTTCTCACACCTACCATTCTTCTTGAGAAACTTGCTTTAGCAAAAAAACTAAGCCCTTTTAATAATATTCCTAACTACCCACTAATAATATTTCATTGACATCTTCAACCCGATACCAATTTCAAGGAAGTGACACTAAATAATAACATTCTAAAAAAATACAATTTGAAATAGAGTTACAACTCTTACATGAATCAAGACCTAATATATTGAAAAACTAATATAAAATTGTGACTTCATCCAAAGGAGAAAATAATAAATTTTATTTGCCATAATTCGATATTTAACCACAAACTAATTATCTTAATATAGAATATTAGAAAATAATATTGAAACAAAAGTTTCTAAAGATACACAAAGATAAGATACTATAAATAAAACAAACTAAAATAAAGATAAACTCCTAGTATGCCACAAATCTATGTTTCTTGCCAACTAGATTAGAGTTGTTTATTTTGCATATCAAACTTATCTTCCAAGTAAAATTTTCTATAAATAAAATACTATCCTATTAGTTTTTGAAAGAAGGAAATAACAATACGAAGTAAGAAAAACTTATTGCAATAATAATTAAAATGATGTCAAATTGATAAATTCACCGAAAGGCCAATTGGTGAGTGTGTTGTGAAAATGCATTTTAATGATATGTACGAGAAATTCCAGTAAACCGTAATCAAACTATTTCCAGAGACATCAACATTCAACAATTCCTTTTTATTTATAATTACGTTGATATGTGTTTCCACTCTGAGATGAATGCTTAAGATTTGGGTTATATGCAGTGACGACCATTCCAAGAAGCTTGGCCATCCATATCTTTTATAAACTTTTGTCCACTTAATTTTTGAGTTCTGCGGTGGTTTGATGGACTTGAAAAGAGATCCATGTGGTCATGGCGACCATTATTACCTATCAATATTTGCAGACCTACATCTGTAACGCTCATAGCTTGTACGACCGCCATTAAGAGAAAGAATCCCATCCGTGCAGAGACCGGCAGGACCTTGCAGGCCTTCGATTGTCCAAATAGACTCGATCCATCTTTTGTCTTCTTCTTTGTTAACCATCTTTACTGTCATTAATTTTAAATATATTGCATGCCCTCACAAGACACACAACATGGAAGAGAGTTAGTTTTTTTAATTATCCCTGTTACCTGTAGGTAGTGTGCTTTATTATGTGGTGGAAAGGGCGATCATGTCTTACCGTATATGTTGGTCATGGATTTTGCTATGGGTTTTCATGCCATTGAATTTGTTAATAATATGATTTGCACTGTTTGTTTGGGATTGGCAACGGGGATGGATCCCAAATGCGGAGGGGTCTAAGATGTTTGTGGGCTTCATTACGGCTAATGTTAAGCAACATTTTTGGCTTTACAAGATACCCAATATGAATATATGCATGGAAATACAAGTTTCAATGATGGACATACCAAAAAAGTACATAAATGTTTTGTTTGGTAATTTATTATACATTTTGGGGGCATCGGTGTGGAAATTTATTTAACTTATATGTAGGTGGATTATGCAAACTCTTATTCTTCTATTTTTGTTGTGAAAATGAGTGAGCTTCCTTATGTGCAAGTCTGTGAATGCATCCATTTGCTCCCAAGTGTAGATGGAATGTTCTTTTCCAAGTGCCTTGGCATATATATATGCAAAATTTGGAAGCATGCAAAGGCATTTGAACTATTCAACAAAATTTTTAAAACACATATACCACAGGGCTTGCAATGATTATAGGATATGAATCAAATGAGTTTTTATGGATGTGTTTAATTAGTGACTTTCGCACATAATAATAGCAATTAAACCCGACTCCCTTAACTCATCCTTGTGAACACATGTCATCCCTACTATAATAAATATTTTTTTCTTGCTATTGTGTTTATTTTATCATCGAATATGATTAACTAAAAATGGGGAATATGTGTAGTTAATCTAATCTAGAATGGCATGTAAATACAATAAATAAATGCACTAAATGACTATGCAAAATGACCCAAGCAAATAATCTAATAAAACTAGAAAACCCTAATGTGCAAGAAGGGGGGAAGTGAGTTAGCTAATTAGAGGAGCTCGTTAGACTATGTCGTAGAATAAACAAAATAATCGGGAAGGACGAACAACTATGCAGAGAGGCTCCTAAAAAGGAAGGATCCGAGGTATCTAGCTAGACTGGAGTGCTTGGAGAGGGACTGGTGTTTTTGGGTTCCCTGGTCTATGCAGGGGCGTCCGTAATCGATTTTCATAGGTTCAATAGGCGGTGCTCAAACATTCGATGTGTGTCGAATTAGGTTCGATGCACTACACCAAGTATCGCTGATAATCCAAGATGAAAGAAAGGTGTGTAAGAGACCGGAAGAAGTATCAAACCCCTAAATAAGAAGAATGCAAATTAATGGGTCAAACTGACCTCAACTACCACAATAGTGGGTTTACTAACTAAGCATTGCACTACATTTCAAACCCAAATGTAGTTTTGGTGTGTGTGCATCATGTGCCCTAGGTGCTCGTGTGCCACACACTTTGTGAAGTAACAAAAAACTAGATGTAAAAATGTAGTAGAATGGTGGATGGAATAGAATAGAATCCTCTCCTATACTTGTGTGATGCGAGATGAACCAACCTTGTCATTTGTTATGGATCTAAGTAAATTCAAATTATCTCCAAATAACTTAGATGAATGGAACACCGTGTGGATGATAGTAGTGAATAGTTCTTCATCCCTCATTATGGTCTAATAACTTTATATTTATAGGGTTCTCTTGATATAAATTTGTAATTAACTTCGAGATGGCCGACCACCAAAATATAAGAAGCTAAAATGGCTAGAAAGTGCCAAAAAAGTGATGAGAAAATTCAAAAGGATTGGGCACCCCAATACTAGCCTCGGCACTCCAAATCGAGCTAAAATGATGCAAAATGAAGAAATCTTCTTGGACATGCGGGTGCAAGAGGTCGAGAATGATGAAAGAGAAAAAAGTAAGATGACCAAAAGATGGGGGTTGATTAGTACTTTCTTCACTTAAAAACCTTCTAAATAGTAGTATGAGATTGGGACTAACTAATACCTAAAGTGCATGATTTTGTGTGTACATGATTCCCCGAGTTTATGTTCGTGAGCGAAAAACTCAAGATCATAAAGTAGATAGAGATACGTACTCAAATGTCCATGAATATTGTTGTAGAAAACATTCTCAAGGACTAGAAAAAGTGTGCAATGACAAAAATATGATGGATGGTGGAAACTAAAGATGAAAAGCACAAAAAAGGGATGAGAGTGAACCTATGAAAAAAACACGTGTGTAGGTGTTGATATGTGTAATGTACTTGTATGGTTAGTATGGTGTGTGTCGCCGCTGACGTTGTTATTTTTGTTGTTTTTTCCACCATTTGACTACATGTTTCTCATACGGCCAGACTTGCAAGGAGAAAATGTTCAAGTAGTCGAATATATGTGTGTATGTATGTATAAAAATGCAATGTAAAGGATGCAAATAAAAGTATGTAAATGTAAAATACGTAAATGGAAAATTTAAATGGAACATGTGCACCTAATCCATGTCGAGAAAGAGAGTGTAGAAGGATATCCTATGTTGTCGGAGTTTTTGGGGGATCCAACGCCATAGGCTAAAGAATTGTATGGAGGAATTTTGTTGTATCCTCTAAGTTGTAACTACTTCCCTAAATGTGTTTGAAGCTATCTCTGTATGTCCTAGTTTTTTGGGTGATCCAATTCCACTCAAGCTAAAGAAGCATAGGGAGGAATTTTTTGTATCCTCCAAATTTCCTTCAACTTCTTCCTAGAAATCTAAGGACTACCATATTCTATAAAATATGTTGTGTACGAGGTTCATGGATTCTTCTCGAACCCACTCACTATATGTAACCCACAATGATAAGGGCAGAAAGTGCACTTAAATGAACCGATGTAAATGTGATCTATAGTATGTCAAAACCTAAATGATGCCCCCTCTTTGGGGGTGCATGCAACGTCACTGATAGGAGAATGCAGCCCCAAAAGTGGACCAACCACATGTTCTCTAAAAATATTCCCTGCACAGGGAAGTGAATGCACTTAGTAGAAACCAAGGTGTGCACAAACAATAAGGCTAGACAAAGACAAGTGTTAGTACAAACAAGCATGCATATAAAAGACAATGTGTAATCTACTTAAACAGTGTAAATGCTACCAAGAAAAGTAGTAATGTAAACACACAAGAATACAAGTAAGTTGTACAAAGCGGGCTGCAAACATGGGACATCACTCACAATGTCACAAGACACACAAGGTCATCATGGTCGCATACAAAAAACAAGTGTGCACACTAAACATAGGGCAAGGCTCGCATACAAGAACAAACAATACCAGAAAATGTAACAAACAAATATGGAAGTAAATATCCCTACATGACAAATGTTGCACATGAAGCACCCGTTATCATGTTCGAAAGATAACTAGTAAGTCAAAATTGTGCATAACCAAGTAATGTAAAGTGTTAAGTATGAAATCAAACAATAGCACACTGGAAGAGATGAATGTTGACGCCCCAACGACTTGTGTAGGTAGGGTAGAAGGTTAGCATTCATGTTATATGCAAGAGATTTGTTTCTTCATAACAACTAGAAAAGACGTGAATGCACATGTGTGGATGGTATAGATAAATGACATACAAGTAATCTAACTAGCATGTGTAATAAAGCAACTATGAACACGCAAAAGTAAGCAAGAGTAAAAACAACCATAATATGCAGTATGTTGTGAATGGATGGAATGGAATGATAGGAGCTGCATGCCCCCTAAGTGAGAGGAAATGTATAAAGTGAGGCTCATTTTGTTTTCCCCCAACAGCCAGATTAAGAATGAATCGTAAATGAGAGTGCATCGTCGGAAATGGGAAAATAGTTTGTGTTGTGTCTAGTATGTTGTGATGAGTATATATGTGTAGTGATGAAGATATACAACATATAGAAGAGATGTGCGTAAACCTTATAGCCTAAACCTATATCACGAAAACATGAATGTATGAGTGATGATTTAGCCCTAAAGTATGTATCACTATAAGATGAATAGTAGAGAGTGGAAATGTATCCTAAAGCGTATACCACTATAAGATGAATAGTACGTAATGGTGACATAGCCTAAAGTGTATACCACTACATGATGAATAGAGTAAGTGACGATGTAGCGTATAGTGCGTGTCACTATCCTAAAAATGTCATATGATGAAAGGTCGAATGATAAATGTGTGATGAATGTGAGGTCTATTTTATTTGAAAACCCTCAAAGATCGAGTATGGAATGAGGAACTAAAGTTCGTCATAGTGTAGTGAGTGAATGAGTAAAATAAAATGCAATGTGTGGGATGATAATATACGACCATGTGATGATTATAATGTGTAATGTATGATGTATAAGATGTAATGTACAATGTAGACTAACGAGTGTAAGATGCACATGATGTAGTATGTAAAATGCTAGAGTCATAGACCATGAAAGTGTTGTATATGTATGATGAATACTAGTATGATGTGTATGTATGATATGAAAATGTGCAAATAATCGAACGATGTAGTCTAAATACAAGATGTATGATGTGAGATGTATAGATGGGAAAAGGTATAAAAATGTCTATTAAATATAGTATGTATTATGTATAACGCAAGATGAATAAATAGATGCAATGTGTAATACCTATAGTGCAATGTGTGGGGTTCATGTGTAGCAAGCCCTCAACGGAGTGTGAACTTAAGCACAAGAGTGTATCCTTAGGTAATTGTGATGTTGAAACATGTGGTGATGATGACGATGAAAGGATATGAATGTATGACAATGAAAAGAGAAGAGATTCACCTATGCTAATATGATGATTGGGGGATGTGTAAGTGTTATACCTCCCAAGTATGTACATGATGGAAGTCTAGTTAAGAGACACTAAATGGATCAATGTAATGATTAGTTTCCTTGGAAAAAGTGATAGGACGTGATAGAGGAGTGTGACCATCAAATGGTTAGACATCATAGTAAGCTTCATTTGAGTCCCAATCATCAACATATGTAACGTCTATAACGATGTTGGAATAAAAATCTTAACTTTTGTAGGTGGTTGTCAAGAATGGCTTGATGATGTTGTAGATACCTTTGATGAATGAGGAGTGAGATCATCCTTAAGAGGAGGTTTCTTAGTTTGACTTGGTAATACAATAGACGACTTAGTAAGAGGATGTGATTTAGAGAAAAACTTAAGAAGTGATGACTTGTTTTGATTTGGTAATGTTGTAGAGGATGGGATAGGAGGAGGTGGTGAACTAATTTTGAGAGGTTGACTTGGTGATACTGTAGGTGGTTTCTTAGGTGGTTCTTGATTAATTGAAGAAGGCACATAGGGGATAGACTTAGGAGCCCATGTGGATGTAGAAATTGGAGAGGATGATGTAACATGACGTTGGGTAGTGAATGAGATAAACCCTTGACACTTAAGATGTTTGAATCTACATTGTAAAGCATAAAAATCATCACTCTGTCCATTGATTCAATGATCATTACAATATAGATGAGGATGATACTTTGTTAGGTGATAAGGAGCATAGTAATGAGTAGGTGGTAAAGTGATCAATTGATGACTAAGGAGTGTAGTAAGAATGTTATGTTGCTTAGTATTATGCTCAAATATGAGATGCTCGAGAAATGGCATGACCTAAGGTTCAACATTATGACATGTAGTGGACATAGATTAAAGATGAAATGTAGAGGGAGAACAAACATGAGCTTGAGAAGCATCTTTAAGCTATTGGATTTCAGATAAGAGAGATGTGATTGTGGATTCCATTGCCATAAAATTGTCTTGAAACAAAGAATGTAAATCTTGAAATGATTCTAATATGGTTAGATTAGATGGAGGATCACTAGGTTTGGTAAATAAATAAGCGAGCATAGGGCTTAGTTCATGTGGCGGTGTATTGTCATCAAAATACTTGGTGTTTAAGGAATTTTGCAAAATAGCCTGGCAATTAGGATATCTCTTGAGTAAATCAGATAAAGAAACTTGACCCACGATAGAGGGAAAATGAGGACCCTAAGCGTCAAAGATGTAGGGTTCACCAAAATGGTTGACTAAAATGGGGAATATGTGATGCGGTAAAATTAGCAGGAACCTAAGAAGGTCATAACTTGTGCTCCGGGTGTCCGATTGGGTCCTTTTTCTAAACACCTATTTTGACAAGATGAACACACTAGTCAACTAGCCCCGCCGGTTGAAGCATGTTTTGGCACATTTTCGGACCAAATTCAACCATCTAAGGGCCAAAAAGTAGGATTTAATTTGTAATTCATTTTTTTTTCTATTTTAGGGCATTAGTTAATGTTAGTCTCTTAGATGCATTGTGAGTTGGAAAGTTGGCAATTCCTCTAATTTAGGCATGTAGAAGATGCGTGGAAATTTTTATGCCCGTATGAATAAGCATGCAAACTTACTAAGAATAACAAGTTCTAGTAAACTACTAAAAATAGTAATTTCTCGCCACCTAGAGTAGATTTAGTCAAAGTTAGTTAGATTTTTCTTGGAAAATTGAGTTGGGAGTTGTTTTCCTATTTAGGAAACATTGTAATTCATGATTCAATAACAAAGAAGGAGATCTATTTTCTTTTGAGTTCAAATTATTTGTAGTATATTGAGTGTGTTCAGATTTTGGCTACATTATCTAGTATCAAAGCAAGTTTGAATCTTGGAAATTAAAAATTACAAAAATAGGAAGAGGAAGAGGAGGCGGTATTGCCCGAATGAATAGAAACATGTAGGATTTTCAAAGGCAAGTTGTTGTGCTTGCAACGCAATGAAACAACTAGAGAGGAAATCAAGGTGGAGATGACACAGATGAAGAGATAAGTTTTTAAAGAGGAGGAAATGCAAGCGCCACCCTTATCTTTTGAATAAAGGATGCTTTGAGCATTAGAAGGAAAGAATGAAAAGATAAGAGTTTATGTTTCGAGTATGGAGGTAGTCTAAAACCAGAGGAGCCGATAGACTGGTTGACTAACATGGGAAATGTTTTTTCACGGAAGGATATGTTAAAAGAAAATAAGGTAAAATTTTCATGCACGGAATTAAAAGTTCATGTTATGTTATGGTGGGATCACCTAGAAAAGAGTGGTCAACAAACCGAGAAAAAATGGCTGCAAGGTATGTAAATGGATTAAAATTTTCTATTCAAGATGAAATAAGCATGCACATGATTAAGATCATGGAGGATGCCTATTAGCTAGCCTTAAAGGGCGAAGAAAAGAGATGTTGTCAAATTTTTAGGAGATCACCTGAGATAAATAGGGGAGCCTCATCCTCCTTTCGGGGATGAGATGGTTTCAGTCAAGGTAGGGGAGAACCACCTTGTGGAGTGGAAAAGAAAGAAGATACAAGACAAGATTCCCCAAATCAGCAAAGAGGTAGAGGATTTCCTAGGGGAAAAGGATATGTTGGTGGTAGAGGATGGGAGGCTCCACAAAGACCATTTGTTTTTAGAGATGTGGTGAAGAGGGGCATAGGGGTTTTGAATGCCCACATTATTATACACATGAAAGAGACAAAAATATTCTACAATGGTAAATCTTGTTAAATCTCAACAAGAAGAAGACGATAATGACCTATAAATTCCACCAGATGAGGGAGAAAATTTATGATCGAAAGGACGATGATTGCTCCAAGAAAGGATATCTAGAGGGATGCATAACTACATACAAATATCTTCAGAACAAGATGCACTTCAGGAGGAAAGGTATGTAATGTTATTAGTGATGGTGGTAGTTATGATAACATGGTTTCCAATGAGTTTATTGAGAAACTAGGTCTCATTGTGAGAAGAATCCTTACCCTTACCATATTGCATGGTTTAAGAAGGGTAATGAAGTTATTGTTGATAAGAGATGTTTAATAAGTTTTACTTTGTTAGGAAAATTTATAAGGATGAGATTTAGTGTGATGTTATTCCTATGGATGCATGTCATATGTTGATAGGAAGACCATGAAAATTTCATAGGAAAGTTATTCATGATGGGGGAAAGAATACTTATGCTTTCCGGAAGGATGACACAAAAAAATTTACCTCTTAAGGAAGAGGGGAAGGGTGAAAATATGATTTTTGCAAAATAATTTGTTAAGGAGGAAAGGAAACTGGGTTTTTTTATGTGTTGGTCACAAATAAGGATGAACCTGCAAGAGCACAAATACCAGCAGAGGCAAAAGAATTAATAGAAGAATTTTTTGATGTTATTCCTGATGAGATACCACATGGATTAACACCCAAAAGAGATATTCAACACCATATTTAATTTATCCTAGGGTCTTCACTCCAAAATAAATCATATTATAGGATGATCCCAACATTGCATGTAGAATTGAATCAAAAAGTGATAGAGCTTGTGAGAAAGGGGCTAGTAAGGGAGAACATGGGTCTATGTGGAACCCCAACTTTATTAACTCAAAAGAAGGATAGAAAATAGATAATTTTCATGAATAGTAAGGCAATCAATAAAATTACAGTCAAGTATAGGTTCCCATACCTCACCTTGATGATATGATGGATGTGCTTGTTGGATCTAGGTATTTCACCAAGATTGATCTTCGAAATGGTTACCATCTAATTTAGAGCAAGAGAAGGAAATGAGTGGAAAATAACATTCAAGACAGGAATGGATTATATGAGTGGATGGTGATGCCATTCGGGTTATCTAATGCACCTAACACTTTTATGAGGTTGATGAACATTGTGTTGCGGAGTACAATGGTAAGTTTGTTGTGGTTTATTTTGATGATATCTTGATTTTCAGTAAAACTAAAGAAGAGCATTTGAGGCATCTGAGGGTGATATTTGAAGTGTTAAGGAAAGAGAAGCTCTATGCAAATATGAAGAAGGGAACGTTTATGCAAGAGAGTTTCATATTTTTGGGTTTTATCATTTCAATAGATGAGGTACATATGGAATCTGAGAAGATAAAGGAAATTACAGAATGGCCTACTCCACTTAATTATAACAAACGTAAGAATATTTCATGGATTAACAAAACTTTACATAAATTTTATTGAAAATTTCAATAGTATTGTATCACCTATAAAAGATTGCACAAAAGGAAGGGAGTTATTGTGGACAAAGGCAATCGGGGATAGCTTTCAATTCTTGAAGAATAAGGTGACAGAGGCACCTAATTTAGCACTACCATTTTTCTTATAAAGTGTTTGAGGTTGATTGTGATGCCTTACATGTGGGTATTAATGTTGTCCTAAGTCAAGGAAGAAAGCTAGTAGCTTTCTTTAGTGAGAAAATTAATGAGATAAGAAGGAACTACTCTATTTATGATGTGGAATTTTATGCAATTGTATAAGCATTAAGGCATTAGAGGCATTACTTAGTGCCTAAAAATTTTGTGTTATTTACTGACCACATAGCCTTGAAGTATGTGAATATACAAAAGAAGTTGAATAGTAGGCATGCAAAGTGGTTATCATTTTTATGGGTAATACTTTTCCTCTAAAGCATAAATCAAGAAAATAGAATCAAGTTGCGTATGGATTGAGTAGGCGTGTGACTCTATTTACAACTATCAAAACCGAGGTTGTTAGATTTGAAGAAATAAAGGTTTTGTATTATTATAATCTGGAGTTCAATAATATTGTTGAAAGGTTAAGTCGTTCATTTTCAGATAATGCAAGTGATGTCCAAGATGAGTACCTTTTACAGGGATGGATATTTATTCAAGGGACACCAACTATGTATTCTAGTTGGGTCTATAAAAGAGAATATAGTGAAATGGATACATTGTGGAGGATTGGCTGGGCATTTTGGTAAGGATAAGATGATAGCCTTGGTAAAAGAGAAATATTATTTGCCTAAGTTGAAAAAGAGATGTTGTAAGATATGTGGAGAGGTGTTTACTTTTCCAAGTCTCGAATATCCATGGACAAAATTCAGTGGTTGTATATTTCATTTCATGTTCCTAAAGGGTTGTCGATAGATTTGAGTATGGATTTTGTTTTGGGATTATAAAAAAATGATTAGAAATTTGCATATAATAAATCAATAAATTACAAGATAACACAACACAAGATATATGGGTGGGCCAAGATTCCCAAATATGCAATATATTCATAATAATACCCTTAAGGTAGGGAAACACCATATAATGCTCCTTAAGGAAGGAGTAATTCCACAATCTCCCAAGATGGGAATCCACTTCAAGGGGGACACCTCCAATATACCTCTACCAAGTAGAAGACTCAACTCATACCTCATCACATGATACTCACCTCCCTTATATAGACATACATTACTCTTAATGGATGGGTAACACCTAATCCCAATGTAGGTTGACTCATTACCCAATATAACTAATTTGTATGTGACTAACTAAGGGGATGTGTGCCACATGTTGGCATCTCCATCAACTCATATACATTATAATATCATATCCCAAGGTACATAGCATTTCCTCCCTCTTGGACATGTTTCATCCCCAAACATAAGAAGAATCCATATAATGAGCATTCTTTAAATTATTGAACACTTGTCACCATGTTCGATCATCCAACCACCCATATGAGATCCTAGTGGGTGATGTAGCTCTAAACTTGTTTCCATATTCTATTGATTCATCTGATTCCATCCTTTTCCATATCTGGTCCTCCTCGTATCCGTGCATATCCATAATAATTATTCTTGTGATTCTATGTCATATATATGTTTCTCCATTGATTCTATGTATAGCACTTGATTATTTCTTCTTTGATTCCCTACATATTTATATAGATTTTTTCCCTTATGTGGCCTAACATAACTCCATTATTTTTCCCTTTCATGATGATGTGGGTGTCTATATGGTGCAACCTTGGTATCCTCAACCTTTTTCTTTATTTTTCTCTTCCACCTTGTTTGCTATTTCTTTTTCTCTTGAGTAGATGAATTATTTTTTTCTTTTTCATCATGTTATTCATCCTCTCATTCTGATTCATCCTTATTCCCTTCTTCACCATCTTCAAATTCATCTTCATGATCCAATTTTACATTACTTTTTTCCTTGCTAAGTGTGATATCTTGCAATGTAATTTTCTTTCTCTTGTACCATAATTTCATGAATTTATTTTGCAAATTAAGATTAATCATCACCAATTTCTCTAACCAAGGATATCTAAGAACAATATCCATATCATCCATATCTAAAGCATAAAAATGTGAATGTAAAACATATTTATCCATAGAGAGCTTTAAATCTTCAAAAACTTGAATATGCTTACCATGCACTTGAGTTGCCTTAATATAATTTGTTTGCACATATAGATTATCATTTACATCCATATTGATGAAGTTATATTTGATGCTAGGTTTATGAAAACAATTACCTTTTTCTTTAATGCACCCTTCAAACTAAAATAATGGATCTTCCTTCCTTGGAGATGCACTATCATCGTGATAAGCTTCATCATCAACTTGTTCTTCTTCTTCTTCTTCTTCTTATTCTTATTTAACAAAATTATTTTTCTTTTATGTTTCCCATCTACCTAGGAAAATATCTTCCATTTCCTTCCAATCCCAATCCAACAGATCTATATCCAAATAAGAATATCAATGTCATGCTTCCCAACCAAGATGAAGATAAAAACTAACCCATACTAATTTTTTTTCAAAACATATTTTCTTAAATTGTAAAAAAATTTTGCATCAATTTCCCCATTGCCATAGAAAATTGGTATAACCATGATGCACAAAAATTAGGGTTTCACAAACTTACTCCTTTGACCAATATTTGATCCTGATGATTTTTTCGTCTATAATTAGGCCTCAAATATGAAATCACAAAGAAGTAACCCCAACTAAAATTGTGATAGATTTCGAATATGCAAAAAAGATCAAAGAAAGAAGGAAAATTGCAACTGTAAGATGATTTTATGTAAAAATATAAAACTCTCAATATCATCTTCAAACTAGATCCAATTTTTTAAAATTTTAAGCATAGATTTATGAATGGGATTCTAAATGCTATTAAGAATTTAGGAAATTAATTCCAAAAATTCATCATGTGAAGCAAATTTAGGCGAAACACTAAAAATGCAATAATCTCCACAAAACACCTCAAAAAATTCTGAAATTTGGACTATAGATTTTAGAAACCCTTTAGAAACTGTGGTAAAACATTTGAAGAAAAATTCTAAATTTATTTCAAAATATAGATGAATCTCTAAAATTAAGGTTTGGACCCAATTTTTGCCGAAATCGACGCTCTGATACCACTTAATAAGAAATTTGCATATAATAAATCAATAAATTGTAGAAGATAACAAAAAATAAGATATATGGGTGGGAAAATGTGCCCAAATATGTAATATATTAATAATAATACCGTTAAGGTAGGGCAACACCATACAATGCTTCTTAAGGAAGGAATAACTCCACAATCTCCCAAGATGGGAATCTAGTTTGAGGGGACACTTCTAATATACCTATACCAAGTAGAAGACTCAACTCATACCTCATCACATGATACTCCACTCCCTTATATATACATACATTACTCTTAATAGATGGGTAACACCTAATCCCAATCTAGGCCAACTCATTACCCAATATAACTAATTCCTATGTGACCCCATATAGGGGGGATGTGTGCCACATGTCAACTCGTATACCACTTGATAATAAATTTGCATATAATAAATCAATAAATTTTAGAAGATAACAAAACACAAGATATATGGGTGGGACAAGGTGCCAAAATATGTAATATATTCATAATAAACCCTTAAGGTAGGGAAACACCATACAATGCTCCTTAAGGAAGGAGTAACTCCACAATCTCCCAAGATGGCAATCCAATTTGAGGGGGACACCTCCAATATACATCTACCAAGTAGAAGAATCAACTCATACCTCATCACATGACACTCCCCTCCCTTATATAGACATACATTAATTTTAATAGATGTGTAAAACCTAATCCCAATGTAGGCTGAGTCATTACCCAATATAACTAATTCCTATGTGATTAACTAAATGGATGTGTGCCACATGTCGGCATGTCCATCAACCCATATACATTATAATATCATATCCCAAGGTACATAACAAAAACACAATGAGGAAATGACTTAATTTTTGTGGTTGTTGATAGGTTCTCTAAGATGGCTCATTTTATTGCCTGCAAGAAAACTAGTGATGCGGACAGGAGTAGCAGATTTTTTTTTAGAGAAGTTGTTCATTTGCATGGTGTTACAAAACCATTACTTTAGATATGGACACAAGGTTCATAAGTCACTTCGGAGTGATTTATTGAAGAAGTTGGGTATTAAACTACATTTTCCAGTAGTTCTTATCATCCCAAGACCGATGGGAAAACCGAGGTGGTAAAAGGAGTTTGGGAAACATGTTAAGGTACATAGTTAGGGAAAAGCCAAAACAAGGGGACTTAGCATTACCACAAGCCAGTTTTCTTATAACAACTGTAAATAGATCCATATGAAATTATCCATTTTCTATTATGTATGGGAGTAATCCAAATGGGGTGTTAGATTTGGTACAACTACCAGTTGATGGTAAAGTTGGTGCTGATGCATAAGCATTTTTCGAACATATACAACAATTACGGGAAAAAGTGTGGAAGAAGTTAGGTAATAGTAATGAGAAGTATAAGGAAATAGTAGATGCACACATACGAAGAAAGTTATTTATAAGTGGGTAAGTTGGTTATGGTATGCCTATGGAAGGAAAGGTTTCCAAAAGGAACCTATAACAAGTTGAAGTACAAGAACATTGGTCCCTACAAAATCGTGAAAAAGATAAATGATAAAGGTAATTATGTAGAATTGTTAGAGAATTTTGATATTTCTCCAAGTGTTTAATGTTTCAAACTTATATGATTTTCATGGGGCTAGTGCAAGGGGATATTATTAACAAAGTAGTAGATTGGAGGTAGCGAGGTTCCTTGAAGAAGAAAGATGAATTGGATCAGATTCTAGACAAGAAAAGTAATAGTACACACACGACATGGGAAATACAAAAATATTTTGTACATTGGAAAGGATTGGAACAAGAGGAAAAAACTTAGGTCACATGAGTGGGAGATTAAGAACATGGATGCAAGATAAATGGATAAAAATTGAAGAAGACAACTTGCGGAGCTACATTTTTTCAAGCGGGGAGAATGATGCACTAAAATTAGCAGAGAACTTGAAAAGTTCGTAACTTGTGCTTTGGGTGTTTTATTGGGTCCATTTTTTTAAACCGCCTTTTTGATGAGATGAACACATGGTTAACCAGCCTTACAGCTAGTTGGAGCACATTACAACCCATTTTCAGGTCCAAATTCCATCATCTCGAGGGTCAAAAACTAGTATTTAGTTTACAATTTGTTTTATTCTATTTTAGGGCATTAGTTAATGTTAGTCTCTTAGATGCATTTTGAGTCACAAAGTTTGGAATTCCTCTAATTTAGGCATGTATAAGATGTGTGGCATTTCGTGCCGTAAGAATAAGCATGCGAACTTACTACGAATAAAAAGTTCTAGTAAACTACTAGAAATAGTAATTTCCACCACCTAGAGTACATTTAGTCAAAGTTAGTTAGAGATTGCTTTGAAAATTGAGTTGGGAGTTGTTTTTCTATTTATGAAACATTGTAATTCATGATTCAATAATGAATAAGGACATCTATTTTCTTTTGAGTTCAAATTATTTGCAATATATTGAGTGTTTTCATATTTTGGCTACATTAATATGTGTAGTTAATTTAATTTATAATGGCATGTAAAAATAGTTAATAAATGCATTAAATGACTATGGAAAATGACCCAAACAACTAATCTAATAATAGTAGAAAAACCTAATGTGCAAGAAGGGTGAGTAAGTGACTTAGCTTATTAGAAGATCTCGTTAGACTGCAAGCAGAATAAATAGAATAATATGGAAATAGGAACGTTTGTGCATCCCAAAAAGAAAGAATCTGAGGTATCTAGCGAGAATGGAGCACTCTGAGAAGGACTAGGGCACTGTGGGCTCCCTAGTCTATAGAATGGGTGTCGTGATCTCTACAGGAGGTCCCAAACTGAATTTCACAGTTCATGGTTGTGCAAACCCTTATTGAATGTCACATCAGGTTCGTTGCACTATGCCAGTGTCACCGATAATCTAAAATGAAAGAAAGACCTACAAGAGACCATAAGAAGTATCAAAACCCTAAAACAAGAATGCAAATGAATGGTTCAGATTGACCTCAGCTTGCCACAACAATGGGCTTACTAACTAAGCATTACACTACATTTCAGACCCAAATGTAGTTCTTGTGTGTGTGTGTGTGTGCATCATGTGCCTTCGGTGCTCTTGTTCTAGTCGCACTTCGTGAAGTAGCGAGCAATAACTAGATGTAAAAATGTAGTAAAATGGTGGATGGAATAGAATAGAATCCCCTCCTATGCTTGTGTGATACAGATGAACCAACCTTGTCCTTTGTGATGAAGATAAGTGAATGCAAATGATCTCGAAATGCCTTAGATGAATGTAACCCTAGGTGGATGATAGTAGTAACTAGTGCTTGGTCCCTCATTATGGTCTCATAACTTTATATTTATAGGTTCCTCTTGATATAATTTCTTAATTAACCTCGAGATGGCCGACCACCAAAAAGATACGAAGCTAAAACAACTAGAAAGTGCCCAAAAAGTGGCAAGAAAGTTAAAAAGGATTAGAGCGCCCCGAAAGACTAGCTTGGGCATCCCACATCAAAAGCTAAAATGACACAAAACCATGAAATATAACTATGCATGTGGGTTTAAGAGGTCGAAATAAAGAAAGAGCACATAGTAAGATGGGAAAAAGACAGGGGTTAATTAGTACTTTCTTCACTCAAAAACCTTCCAAATAGTAGTATGAGACTGAGAATAAATAATTCCTAAAGTGCATGATTTTGTGTCTACAAAATATACTAATTAGAGCCAACCTACATTATGGGCATCTTCTCAAAACATTTTTTGTTTCACCAAACACAACCTACCAACATTTTTCAAAACTTAAGCATACTCTCACTGTATACAAAAAGGAGTTTTGAAATAGAAGAAGGGGTGTCTGTCACATATTTTAGTTGTAATTTCGCTAGAAAATATGTATGGAAAATGTCCATGCATGTGAAAATTGTTAGAAAAAATGTCATGTGGTTGCATGGACTACAATGATTGCAAGGTATTAAAAATATAGTTTTTTCTAAAAGAGCTTATTTAGTTGTATTAACGAACATTAATAAAATATCTATTTCATATAATTCACCTAGATTTACACACTTTCCTTTGTCTCTTGGGATAAATTCATCTACATTATTTTTGTGTGCCTACCTTCTAAACTTATACCTTACAGGGTAACACTATATATTTGTCTTCTACCCTCTATAATCCCACCAATGGCTTTCAAAATATTTAGTATAAATCACCAAATTACTTTCTAATTAAAATATGAAGGGGATTGAAAAGTAAAATAAAATGCTTTTATACAAGTTATCCATCAATCTTAATTATGATCAATGGGATGTAATTTTCATAAGAAACAAAGTATGCTAAATAACAATGTTTGATTCAAATAAAATCCAAGTTATTTGAAATATTGAAACAAAATCATAATATAAGGTATTATACTAGTGGATGGTATATTAGTCAAGATTACATTTCATTTTTGTTTCAGGAAAATAACTAGTTTTAAGTCACCTATTCCTCACTTTGTTGTGTTCAATTTTATAATGTTCATCGCAAAGTATTATTTACATCTAGTAGTAGAAGATTGATTTATAACCGTCAAGCTATAGCTATCAAACAAATTTTAGCCAACATAAGGATGTTCAATTATGTGCATTCTCTTAGATAACTCGAATGCACTTCATTATGGTTCAAATAAATCATTCTCTAGAAATTTCACTCAACTTAGTTGGATCTATGCTCAAAATGATTACCATGAAAAAAATTGTAAATGGTTGTCATGGAAAACAATGAATTTAACTTAGCTAATAATAACAATCCCTAGATCATAATACATAATAAAAGGAAACTTCACCGTGGACACTAAAAAAACTATATCTACACATCATGTAATAACCATAAGAAGATGTGGGCATCCTTGTAAAAGAAACTTCCAAGAAAATGTATTTTTCAGGAAATAACGCCAGATCCCATAGCCTTTGCAAGCACTCTTTAATCAATGTAATATTGTTTGTTGTGTGGATAAATTTACTAGTTAAATCATTATGTATTTAGTCCTTCTAGCCTTCTTGAAAATTTCTAATACATAACAACTATTTAACCTCCCCTAAGGTGATGTAAGTTATTATTACGATCCATTGCAAATCCATTTGTAAGGGATTGAGTTTGCAACAGTTAGAAAGTATTTCTCAACAAAGGTGGGCGAAATATTTTATGTTGCATATTCTTATGCTATTCGCTAATGAGATAAAATTGTAGCTACAAGTGAAATCAAGATATCAAATCAAAGTTCCTAAAATAATAATTAATGGATTGTAATGGGAATGAAAATTCATCTCGAACATTTTAAGAAATTATTTTGTATGCTTTTTGTATATCTCCAACAAAAATATTAATAGATTCTTTTACCGAGAACATATATTGCTTGAGTAGAGTAAAGAGATGCCATTTATATATATTGGTAGGTGTGGTTATCCACTTACATGGAAATGGTTTTCTATACATAGATTTGTGCAACTACATTCTTGAAATTTTCTAAATGGATTAGAAGCATTGAAATTTAAGGATTTTTGTAGAAAACCAAACATTTTTATCAAGTCCAATCATAACACTTCACTTTCATGTATTGGTGTTCTTGATTCCTTTGTTAGATCATATTGATATTGATGTTTTTGTAACAAAGATATCTCTACTTAGTTGTAAATGTGAACCAAATACATGCACAAAATTCACATCATTACAAATTTGATATTTACAAGTCCGTTTCTATCAATTTTGATTATGGTTGTGAATGTGGCACATAAATAAAAGCTATTAAGAACTGATATAAAGACAATGTGTAGATTATGTTTTAGTAAAATATATATACAAGTGGAACAATTTCAGGTGCATGATTATTATAAGTACATTTATATTCATTACAAAATCAAATTACATGGTATTTGTAACGCCGCAAAAAAAAAGACGACGCTCACGACGAAGAACTTGCTGTCACAAACATACAACCCGAAAATGCAACAATTTTTTTTTTTTGATAAAGTATTTGTACCTGCCCTTGACGGACATCAAAAGTTTTATATTTTACATTTGAGGTATTATATTTAATCTTCAGTTTGATTACATAAATACTATATGTATATTTAAAATCTCAAAATGAGGTATACATATATATATATACCACTAGGTTTACATGTTTATAACCCAAAAGGCATTTTATTAACTTAATCATAATTCACTTTGTAATTTAAACGAAACCATGTTTTGAGTTGTTTTCACATGGCTCCGAGAGTTTAGTTTATATATATATCATCAATGTTATATACTGGCCGATCCACTCCAAGCGAGCTATTCAAATATATGCCATTGCCACACTTCAAATGCCCATGATTATATTTTCCAAGGTTCAAGATTAATTAGATGGTTGGGTTCTTATTTTAAAGGTATCATATTAAATATCTATATTTGGATCATAGCGCCCATACAGAAACGTTTAAGTTGCGAAGAACATAAAGGGATACAAACAAAGTCACACCGTGGTGTGCGTAGGTAACACTTTCCGCCATGAGCAAATATGATCGCCAGGCTTAATCTCACTTATGTCGAGTCCATTGAAAAAAAAATGGAGCCATAGTGAGACCAACATCATGCCTCATCCACGTCGCCAAGGACACGTTTAAATAGTAAGCGGCCATACAAAAGATTTTCACGTGGCCCAAGTCACTACGTGAAAACACATAAAAAAATTAGCTACTCCGCCACCAAAATTAAGTGTTTGTACACATTGACTTATCCAATATTAGGGGTTTGTACACATAAATTGTTATGTAATGTGCGTGCAATGTTATAGTTAAGAGCTAGCTAGGTGCTACATGCAAATGGACGTTGGTTAATGGTGTGTTGACTCTTGATATTACTTTTCTATGGTTATTCCCAAAATGACAAAAGCTCAAGCACTATCAATCAACTCGCACTTATTTGATTTAGTAGATTTGAACTTTGAACTGTTCTCATTATGCGGTTCACTCTGACCCAACAACTACTTTAATGTTACGTGGAGACACATTAAAACATTTAGGTTGGAAATCCTGGTTGGGGGTGGTTGGCTCAACCAACACCTGCCAAAAAACATTAAAATTTCCTCCCCTTGTGTGTCAAACCGCTCCAGGTCGCTTCTTTCATTTAATAATTTAGATTTGCAAATCTTAAGCCTCCTCTTTGGTCTGTCTACCTGTTTGTTCTGCCCCGGGCCGCGTGAAAAGGATGGGGATTATAAACAAGTTACAAGCAATGTAGCAGGCGGGTCGACTGGTTTCTTTTTTTTTGTCCCCGGGCGTGTGAGGAGATCTGGTAGATTATAAACGAAGCTACAGGCCAGAGGAGAGGCGTATTGTCCCATTTGTTCGGCCCTGGCCACGTAGGAAACAAAATGTGGAAGAGAAGGAGCTTCGGCGCGAGTGATAGGCGAGTTACCTCCACTTTCATTTGGTGCTGCAAGGTGTATGCTTGGCGGGGATCCACAACCATTCCTGTACAGTGGAACAGACTGGCAGTGAGGCGTTTAACAAGCAGTCTATCCAACTATGTTGCCATCTGTTCAGTATCGAATACATCCTCAAATTCGGGTTCTCCTTCGTGATAATTTTATCAAAATCGATTGAGGGACAGTGAGAGTGTTGATAGAAGTCCTGGTGGAAAACTAATGCGTAGATCTTCTATTAAGATCCTGTCACACATATAGTATGGCTCGTGGAAGGAGCCTCGTAGAGGTGGATCTGTTTCATAACAAGAATGCATGAAGCGCAGTTTTTGTGCAATTAGATGACGCCTCCTTCGTGGAGGTGGGTCAGTTTAAACCAGAAAAATACAAAAGCACAGTCGCTTTGCAAAAAAAAACGGGATCATTCCCAGACCTTGGGTGGGGCGCATACAGTACTTGCACATGCGTATGTTCCCTTTCATAAAAATTAATAAAATTGTTTGGCTGCGGTTCAGATTATTATTCTTTGTTAATATAAGAGAAGCATCAATAGTATATTGGTTTTAATGTGATTTAGTAATAGTAGCTCCATTACTTTTATTATTACTTTAATATGAAATACTATTTAAAATATTAGTATCCTTGTTAAACGTTAAGGAGTATTGGATAATAAATTTAATAAGTTTAAAGTCTTGCATTACAATTTCCTTCTACACAATTTAATAACATTGTATGGGATTTAAAATAGGTTGATTTCATTTCCTTTATTAATTTGCAAATGGATTTTCATTAATTTCTTAAATGGGGAAGAACATGATAAAGCTAGAACTAAAATTACTTCATTGGCATGTTGAAAGCTATCTAAAAACCTAAGTTCTTCCATCAACAATGCAAGAAGAGAAAATACACTAACATTCCACTTTTCAATACATCTCTTTTAAGCAACAATATGGAATTTAATGTATATATATTCTTTGTAATTTTCCCAACATTCCACAAAAGAGTTCAACAACATTTCCAATAAGTTTTAGAGTAAGAATTACTAACATTTCAATACAACTTTCCTTCAAAATCTTGTTACAACATTTTCTACTTCATGTGGAAACAAATTTACAATATTGGAAGCTAAAATACAAAGCAATATTACATTTTTCCTCCACTCAAGGTGGGTAAAATACATGGTGGTTTCACATTGTCATCACAAGGTTCCAATGCTCTGAATATCAACAAGGTGGCTCCTCCATAGTTTGCTTGATTCACAACAAATAAGGGGAGAGGCAACGCTCTCCTCCCAACCAAGATACCCAATGGAGAAGAGAAGCCATCCTCTCCATTGGCCCCGAACCCCAACCACATTACAATGGGAGAAAATCCAACTCATGGCAACTACTAGCTTCCACATAACTCAACATAAAATTTCACATTCATTCCATAATCCTTCAAAAACAAGATCAACAACACAAGAGAGAAAACAATCACAACAACAAGTCACAAGGCTTATCAAGAAAGCCATAAGAGTAAGACATATGGGGAGGCCACTTATGCCTCCCAATGGGAATGGGTGCCACCTAAAAACCTCCAATGCAAAACAAAATACCCCTAACAACTCTTATGCCTCCCTCAAGTACCCCTTATCCCTCCTTTCACTCTTATGCCTCCCTCAACTCTTATGGCTCCCTCAAAGTAAAACAAGAAGAAAATGCAAGCATTTCTCTTACAAGGTGGGCACCCAACCCAAACTCCCTCCTCAAGACATGATCTCTTATGCCTCCCTCAATTAAACTCCCCATAGTCTCCTCTCACTCCCAACTTAGGTATTCTACCCATTCCCAACAAGCATTTCAAACAACAACATTCAACACAACATAAATATACATTCACATAACAAAAAGGAAACATAATGCAAACAAAGGTGAAGCTCCTACCTTTCCATGGTAGAGCTTGCTCCAAGTATGAAGTCTCAAATCCCTCCAAAGATCAAGCAAGCATCCACAAGCTCCCACAAAATTCCCACAAGTATCAACAAGCTCCAAAAATCCACAAACTCCTTCCAATTCCTCTCCTCTCCAAAATACACAAGACTAAAAAATGAAACTTCCAACCCCCAAAACAAACAAGAGGCTCCAATAAATAGAGAGAAGAGAGGGAGGGATGATGTGGCTCCAAGTAGGATGCCACCTCCTTTTCCCTCCACTCCACATCATTTGGTCAACATCAAATCCCAAAGCACCATTAATAAGTGGTTGAAAGAAAGGCAAG
Organism: Taxus wallichiana var. yunnanensis; assembly: GCA_018340775.1. Classification (NCBI taxonomy): domain Eukaryota; kingdom Viridiplantae; phylum Streptophyta; class Pinopsida; order Cupressales; family Taxaceae; genus Taxus; species Taxus wallichiana. The sequence continues at coordinate 2,449,984 of CM031238.1, forward strand.
CACCTTACACACTCAATCTAAGCCCACTCCCTCAAAGGACAAAATTAGATTTTGAAAGAAAGTGCAATAAATATTTTTACCCTTTATCCCCCCCAAAACACCTAAAAGACCCTAAATTTGGCCTTCCAACCCATAGGTAGGGTTGGCATGGGGTTTTAAGAGGTGTGGGACAAGTTTGACTTGTCCCACAAGCTTTGAAATTTGGCCTCCAAGGCCAAATTCGAGTTTCCCATGTGGGGTAGAGTGTGCTACACTCAAACTCAAACACACATCAATCCACACAAAATCCCAAGTAAATCAAATCCTAATAAATGAACTCTCTTAGGTCACATCTTTTTATTAGTTTAGGAAAATTTCAAATTAACTTAATTAACCCACTACAACCCATGGCTAACAAAGGGGTAAACTCCAATCCAAAGAATGTGAATAATAACACAAGTAAAATTTCACTTACTAAGAGCAACACATACCAACATAATAAAAGGGAAAAATTAAAACAAAACAACACATGATCCCTAGGTCACAATTTTCCCTTTACCAGATAATTCTAACACACACACAATTACTTGTTGCCATGGTGACCTTAGCTGGATTCTTCTCGAATTCCGATGTGGTTGGTCTCCACTCCCCAATATTGTTGTGAATATAATATACCCGCCGAGCGTAAAATACCTCCTTCGGCCTGTTGGCCGCATTAAAACATTCATGCCAAATATACAATATAATCTAAAATAAACAACACATGATTTACTATCATCTATGCAAGTATGATATCACTAACACTTCCTAGCACATTTCTATTCCACATATCATTTATATCAAAACGATCATCACATTAGTCCAATTATCAAGTTCTACTCAATATGATTAAACATATCACATGTCATAATTAAAGATAAATTTAACCTCACAAAAGTATACAAATATCGTCATCAAATGTCCACCAGTAAACCATATGCATCATATAAAGATCAAATCACTAATAGTCCAATGTCTATGATATCTACTAGCATGCTAAATCAAGAAGCCATAATAATCCATAAGTGAAGTAATCAGTCTCGAAAACAACAAAACAAACTGGTGTCGAAGGGAAGTGGGCACTACAAGTATTCCCACCGGGGTTGGGAATTCCCCAGAACCTACTCGGGCCGCACTCGCGATTACCTCCAAGCCATGCACTCGGGACAATTGGAGCCTCCCACCTCCGCCTGACAAGTTTCTCGGGTTGTCTCTTTCCATCTCACCCTCTCGGGCCCCTGTTGAAGGTACTAAAGATGGAAGCCAACTTTGACTGTGGTTGGGGTGTGCCTAATAGTGACAAAGACTTGTGTGGTTCTGTGGCATGATTAAGACCCACCTCCTTCAGACAACAATTCGCAGTGGCAACTTAGTTTCTCTACTTTTTTCTTTCGATGCTTTGTAATCGGATGTGTTCGTAGACTTTTTTGTTGTCTAGTTTGGTTTGAGGTTTTGGGGTGTGCTTCTATACCCCCTATTTTTGTGAACTATCTTCTATGATTTTACTTGTTAATATAATAGAATATCTTATTCATTGGAAAAAAAAAAATGTGGTATTCTCTTCTTCTCTAACATGAATGAAACATTGTAGAATATGCAGAAATAAGGATATGGTTTTGGTCATGTACTTAGTGTAAAATTTCAAACAATGTGCATTGATGCAACTTTAATAGTTGTTGCTCAAGGAAAACAAATTTGACACACATAACTTCTTGTTGAAAGAATAAAATTTAGAATATCATTACTTGCAATAGTACTCGTTGTTGTATTAAAAACTCTGACTACACTCATTCATTAAACGTGCATCCCTTGAAATGTCTACCCATTGCAGGTTCCCATTGCACACACATGGTGCAATTGCTAATTTGGAATGCAATAAAAGAGATTGGTGGAACTGGATAGAGATGGAAGCAGGGACTGGAAGTTGGAACTCGGGAGAATGCGAATGGATACAATGACGACAGCGACTGTGTGAGCATATGATCATAATTAAGAGTAGAGAGGCGGCGGGATGTCTCATGAGAGGCAAACAATATGATGAACACGCAGACCATATTCTCACGCGCAGTGACACCACCACTGACCCTGTCAAATTGCCAATCATTGTCAGATAAAAATATCAACATTCTCGAATCTCAACAGCCTGCTAAACAACAAATGTCCAGAGGCTGCTGACGGCGATACGTTTTGCAAACCTGCAGGCTGCAACTTGCAAATTTTCAACGGTTTAACGTTTCTTTTTGGCGTCGGATCCGCCGTGCCGCAATTCATTCGCACGCCGATTTGACGGGTAAAAAGATTCTCATCCGGGACTCGGGAGTAGGGAACTCCTGGCTCTCGACCAGATGTGGCGTCAATTGGAGGCTCGAGGCGTCAACGGAAGCTTTTCAAGATTTTATGGCACTATTTTAGGGAACTCCATTCCTTCCTAGATTTCTGATTGTCGAGAAGTGGCTGGACTTTTCCTCATGCGAATAATTATGTAGACGCCATTAAGAGTAGTCTATTACAAGGAGAAATACAGGAAGCTGCGTCACGATTTGACGTCATTCGAGAATTTCATGTCTGCCCATCAAAACATTTTTTCTAAAACGGCAATTTTTGACGGCTTTGCTCAGTGAGCCCTATATTTATTTTTATGATTTCTTTATCTATGTGTGTATTTGGCTCTTTAATAAATTATATGGTTAGTATAAATTTTCATACTTAAATTTTTAAGTTGTATTATACAATTAAAATCACAAAAAAACGGCCTACATTCTGTGAATTTTCAAGTCTGATTCTATATAATAGAATTAATAAGTATAATTATGAGACTCATAGACATTAACAATGAACTCAAATCTAGAACACTTAAATAATGACAATATCTTAACTAGCAGTAATCTTTTAAATGTTTTTAGGCGTTGTGTGTTGTATTATTTATTGTTTTTAAATAGTTTCATATAGTTTAATATATTTGTTACATGTGTAGATCCATGTGCGTGATGGAAAATGGTAAGAGACATGTGTCAACTACTTAATGAAGAAGGGCGGGACACTTGTACTAAATAAACTTCTATAGATCTATAGATCTATGTAAAACCAAGGATCCTCTTGTGGCATGAGTATTTTTGACATTAATAGATATGTAAAATGTTTGAAAATGTGTGATTGACAAATTGACACATAACTTGTATATAACTTTGTATAAAAATTATAGGAGACAATGTTCTTAAAATTTTACAAATATTTTATGACTAAAAGAGAAGTAACATTTTTTCCAAACAATTCCTTCAACTTAACGAAAATGTGTTCTCCATCATACGGAAGAGATATCCCATGCAATTAAATCAGCTCATATATATTGCCCTCTTCTTATAAGTCTCGCATAGGTCTCCATTACTTTCTCTTCTCACATTCACTCATTGAAGGATGATGAAAACAATTTATCAAGTAGAGAACAATTTTCAATACAATTTGGGAAAAGACAACTTACAAGTAGTAGATATTACAAGTGAATGGAAGGAGTCGCATGATATTACCTACAAACTCATGTTTGGAGGTAGTTGAAACTAACACCTAGAATATTTATTGAAAGAAAACAATTTTAAATATATTTTCTACACAATTATAGATTGAAAATGAAAGATAGACACAATATATGTAGTGTTCGACAATTTAACAAGAGAGATGATAACTAAAATCAACAAAAGAATGATAAACTTTCTTAAAGAAACCAAAAAAAAACTTTTCTTACGGGCGCATTCAAATTTTGACTACAATCAATTTATATATTTTTGGGTGATTATTTAGCATATTGTGTGTGCATAAGAATAGTTGGTGGGGCTTATGCGGCAAATTACTATCAGCCCTTAACTTTAACCCAGGATACCATTATCTTTGGGTGGTTGAGATAATTATATCTCATAAATCATTAACCATTTTGTGGATGTAATTAAACTATTTTATTTTATTTCAAAAATAACAATCTTTAATAGTAATTACTTCTATCAAAGGTCAATCTTATCCTCGTGGAAGTAAATGTTACAAATATAGGAAGGCAAGGGCGCTTTTCCTCGGGAGAGGGAGGTTCATGTTCCTCCTCGTGAATTCAATTTTGCTCCTATCTTCCCAACAATTCTTCAAACCCTAACCGACATTATTCGATTAAAATTGAAGATGCTAACAAAAACAACAACATTATTAAAAAGTATAACAATAACATAAAAGAAAAGGAAATAAATTTGAAAAGATCCATTTCGAAAGCGGCTCAAATTGCAAATAATGGTAACTCACGAAAGTTCATTAATCAAATAATAATCTATGCAAAGTATTAAATTCAAACTTGATCGCATTGATAATTGTCAATATGGGAATTTAGCACATAAGATGTTTCAGCTTAGAAGTATCTCATTGTATATAAGAAAACTTGCTAATGCAATGTCAAGTTTGAATATGTTTTGTCCAAATAAATATGTTCCCATTTAGAATCCGATCTTCTTATCTCTCTAGATCTTCTATAAATTGTTAATCTTTGCACTTTGCCCCATCATTAATTGTAGGAATATTTTTAATCAAAGAATTATAAAACATTTTATATTTATGACACATCTTTTAATTTTGATATTTATTTGTCTTATTTGAAAACATACAAAAGGGTAGTCTATGCTAATCTTGTTATGGTCTTGTAGCTTCACATTCACTAACTTTGATTTCAATTTTGAATATTTCTTTCAAGTATTTTCATTTTCCTAAGTTAATACTTATTAGAATGTTTCATCTACAAGAGGCTATATAAACAATTCAATATCACCTTATAACTCTTTTGAAATTCTTTGAAGATACTATTTAAAATATTTGTCCAACATCACCCAAAGGGTTCCTAAATCTTCCTACAAGTTGCACGTCATCAAGAGAAACCCCTATTATAAGTCTGAAGCACTCAACCAGGTGATAGAGTTTAGATTCATCCATTTCGAAGCATGCGAAGGTCAAAGAGACATGTCTTAGAAAAAAATTCACTCCAAGCATTGCATAAGGGCTTCAATCAACAAAAGGGTTAGGTCATATCGATGAGGCACACCACATCTCAATACTACCACATCGAGTACATCATATAATACGTAAGTATCCTTATATCTTGGTTTCAAGAGACATGTAGATGCATCATTAGGGTGTTAGTTATCTATACAAACTTACATAAGAACCTAGGAAAACTACAAGAGGATTGATCCCGCAATGAGGATATGAAGTGAAAAACTTTGATTGGTTCAACAACTAAGCATCTAACCACCAATGGAAGTCTAACCTTAACCAAACACACATGTATATTTTTTTCCTTTGGTTTGTTAATGATTTCATGGCGGGTTTTATAGGTTCCTAGGGTTTTTACTTTATTACCGCTTATTATAGGTCACCCTAAAGTTATGTGAGTGAGAAAAATAATGACCATTATTTCCAAATAATCAAAGCACATAAAAAGATGTAAATATAGACTATCAAAGGGTATAAAATCATAAATCTTGAGGTCATGACTATACAGTTCCCACTTGGAAAATATAGAAGTTGTACAAAATTTCCCTTATTAGTTTCTAATTCAAGACCTTATATTACATAATTTACAATGTTAGATCCTCATGTTTCATTATCAGTACATATTTAGATGATCTATGTCCTATAATAAATAACTCAATTTATCTATCCTCTAATATTTTGAGAAATTATTTATCATTTACCAATCACTCAAGTTTGAATACATCATTTCGATTATGTATAATTTATTTTAGAAGTTAATTAGATCATTAAAGTTTAATTATCTCATTCGTAAACCACCCAAAAAAATCTCTTGAACACAGTTATAGGAAATTAATTATTTTACCGAATTCACCCCTTTATAATAAAATTTAATCAAATGCAATGCAAGAATAAGAACCACATTGTACACATTAAGGGTTGATAACAGAGTTCGGTAGAATGCCTATGTCTTCGAGTTCACAAACTAGCTAAACCAATCCATTATAATGTTCTGAATATAAGTACATAATAAACTTACATTACTACAATAGACATTTAACCGAACTTGGTTTCGGTCTATCTTCTCGAACCCTCTAGTCTTGGAAAGCTCACATCTCTCCAATTTAACACTCTTGTTGACCTCCACCCTGCTTGCATGGAAAAACAACATCTACATGGTGCTATGTTCGGATAATGTTTGATGTTGACCTTCACTCTGTGGCATGGAAAGATAACGCCTATGAAGATCTATGTCTCCGATTGATGACGACGATCGAGGTTCCACTGTTGCACAACTTCATCAACCTCTATGTAGAGAAAAATTTGATCTCATGTTATGTCGACAATGATCACCTACCACTTTTTCGCACGACCTTAAACAACCTCTACGCAGTGAAGATCGATTCGGTATCATGTCGATGACGATCTAATACAATGTCTCATCATTGACCTCAATAATAATATTGACTCTCCTCCATGACATTGAAGAAGCTAACTTGGTGATATGCATGACATACTAAGAATCGAGCTTTAGTAATTCTATGGTGCTTCGTCTCGTCCCTTGGATTCCAACAAAGTCTCTTGGATCTCACACGATAATAAGGCATTAATTTGGCATTTGCATAGATCGAAGTTAACAAATAATAACTCTCAATTTATAGGTTCCTATTAAATAATACGACTTATTTTTATGCCATGCCTATAACAATATAGGTCTTTTTTACGTGTTGCCTATTAAATTAAATAGGGCTTTATCCTAGTTACCTATGAAATAATAAGATACGTCTTCGATTATTCCACTAAAATAATTCCTTAAAAATACTAAGGCTTCTTTGCAATATTACTCCTAAGCTTTATTTTTACTCCTAAGGCCTCGAGCTTCCTTTGGTGAGGAGGAAGCTTGTGTCTATAGTGGAGGGTGAGAAGGTCCTCTTATAGGCATAGAAGACCCGCTTATTTTCATTAAATACAACAACTTCCATCGCTTATAATATCCATCTGGGTAGGATAGTTCGTGAGGCCCCTTGTGTTGTAAAGGGTAGGTTATGGGGTCGAATCCCACACCCTCCATTTTTAAACTGCTACTACAACATGCACTCGACCGCACGTGTCCCCCACTAGTTTGGTGTGCTCGCTGAATGCTTCTCCCTTGATTGTCCCATTTCGCCACATCACCACCCACACCCAGCGCCGAGTCTTCCCCACTCGCTGTGGTTTTTGGTGTGGGAAGTATTTATCCCACATGCGGCGGTAGATTTAGGAAAGGATTTATTAATCCTTTCTCTAACCTTATATCACGTGGTTTGGGCCAACTATTCTCTCTTTTACCACCGAGGTATATGGCTCGGATGGTTGGTTATGGGGCTCGATGAGTTAGTGGCATGGATGGCTCACCCAATGTAGCTCACCCTCCTTAGTTGGTAGTGTTGACATGCACATTTATCCACAAAGCTCGGTCATGACTCATCCAACTCGGTACATTGTATCAATGTGGTGGCCCAAGGACCCACCACATTGGAATTTTTTTTTTTATCGTGTTGGTGAAGATGTTAATCGAGCATTAAAGACTGGAGGTCTAAAACCCAATTTTTTTCCTTTCGTATAATTCCACTTTACCCATGTGTCACGCTGCCAAATTGGCTTGAACCTACTGAGTGTACATTTTAACCAAATTTTGACCAGCGATAACTTTGTTGTATGGGCTCCGTTGTCCGCATTCTTGTATTCGACGGAAAGCTCTCAAGTCTACTTCCATAGTGTAGAGATCTTAGTAGGTTTTGGGAACTTCCATTCTTTGAAATGTCCTCCGTGATCGCACCTCCCCACTAAGGAGGATTTTTTTCCCAAAAAGCATAACCCTCATGTTGTCTTGAAGAGATCTTTGCAGAGACATAATGGCCTTTAAACTTCTCCTTCTCTAATCAAAGTCAAACAGCTTGGTTCGATCTTTGAGACCTATGCCACTTGGGCTCATTATCATCTATTACACCACTCGGATGCCAAATCGGGATGACTAATATCTGTTTGGTCTTCATGAGGACTTCATATTGATCTTTTATTACCAATGTTGTAAGAAAACACTAGGCATGATAAACCCGCCACATAGTGTGAAATAAATTGGCGGCTCTTGTCCCTTGTGTCTTCTCCAGATGAGGTATATTTTCCATTGTCTTCATTGGAATCAACCCTCTTGGTGTGCTTCTTTTGCATCCCACAATAGATTAAATAATGGCTATCGATCCACAATATGCACATGGATATATTCACAACAACTCGGGGTTACTATGGGCTCCTTGTTGAATTCAAAGAAGAAACGATCATACCTCTATGGGTTGTCAACTTTTCCTCTACCCTTTTCATTCATCTAAGATTATGGTATATTCCCTACTACAATATTTTTGGGTGGACTGATGGCTTGGGATCTACGCACCATGTCTTCTTAGAGCTTTCTCCTGCCTCATTTTTACCACTGTTGTATCCTAGACCCACATATCAAGGTATTTCCTCCACCTAGATAGGGTTAGTTATACCTTGGCTATTCACACCAAGGCCTTTTCCTTCATATCCCATTTTAAAAATCAATTTTGATCCTATACCTCTAGTGTACTTTTTGAATTCACCAAAAGTAGGATTTACATTTTCATGGGAAGGAAATTTCATTGAATCACTTACAGTATGATTATTGGTGGGTGTACCTTTCATTTATCACTTTAACACCATCTTGAAATGTTGTTAGGAGAACTTTCGCAACTTGTAGTTTATGTTATAACTATGTGACCACTCTTCTAAGGACTTATGCCTTATTCGAAACTTGTCTTGCAGCTCTTGCTTCTCTATTCTAGAGTCAGTAGATGTTTCCTCAACTGAGAATCCTTCTCTATTTTCTGAGTTGTGGCTATAGTAGGTTGAATGCTACTAGTCTTTTTCGGTGTCTTTCTATGTTCCACCATTTGACAGTGGAACCATCTTCGTGTTCGATCTGGGAACAAATACCAACATTGTCCCTTGTCATGCCCAATCATAGAGCAATGTGCACATACTTGAGGACCATCTTGTTCTTGTTGGGTTTCTTGGTGATGATGTTCTTATTGTATACACAGTACTATAGGAGTTCCATGCTCTGTCTTAGTTCAACAATATGACGTGCTTGATCTCGTTGATGTAGATTCACCATATGCAGCATATTACCAAATATTATGTGTACAACGGATCATAGTATGAACTCGATACAAGTCCATCTAACTATTATCAGTAGATGGAAAACTAGTTCTCATATCAAATGTGCTCCAAGAATGCATGATTACATGCGATATCCTACTCGATACTAAACTTGATCAAAGATTAGTAATTTTGTGAGCAATAGCTTGCTTTGATACAAAAATGGATCCGTGAAATGGCCAAAAATTCTTTCTCTCGACCACGGACCCTTATAGGCAATTAATTATTTTACCGAATTCACCCCATTATAATAAAATTTAATCAAATGCAATGCAAGAATAAGAACCAAACTACACAAGGGTTGATAATGGAGTTTGGTAGAATGCCTATGTCTACAGGTTTGCAAACAAGTTAAACCAATCCATTATAATGGTATGAATATAAGTACATAATAAACTTATATTACTACAATGAACATTAAATTGAACCTCATTTTAGTTGATCCTCTCGAACCTACAAGTCTTGGAAAGCTCACAACTCTATGATTTGAGACTTTTGTTGACCTCTCGCCATGGTACATAGAAAAAAAAAGAACCTCTACGTAGTGCTATGGTCAGATAATGTATGATGTTGACCTTCACGTTATGGCATGGAAAGATATCCTCTACGCAGAGCTAAGTCTAAAATTGACGATGATGGTCAAGTACCACTCTTTTGCATGGCCTTAATTATCCTCTACACAAAGCGAAGATCGGATATGGTGTCATGTTAATGATGATCGATACCACTCTATTGCATGGCCTTAATTAGCCTCTATGTAGAGCAAAGATCCTATTTTGTTTCATGTCAACGAAAATCTTATTTGATGTCTTGTTGAATTGAACTCAATAATAATTTTGACTCTTCTCCACAACATCGAAACAACTAACTTCATGATAAACCTAACATACTAAGAATATGAGATTCAGCAATCTTTTGGTGCTTCGTCATGTCCCTTGGATTCTAGTGGACTCTCTATGCACCTGCCCAAGAATTAGGTGTTAATTTAGCCTTTGACTGATCAGTGAATTAACAAATAATAAATCTCGATTTTATAGGTTCCTATTAATACGACTCTTTTTTTTGCCATGCTTATATCAATATAAGTATTTTTACATGTTATTTATTTAATTAAATATGGCTTTATCCTATATAATTACCTATGAAATAATAATCTAGGTCTTCATTATTCCACCAAAATAATGCCTTCTAAATACTAAGGCTTCTTTGCAATATTCCTCCTAAGCCTTAATTTTCCTCCTCAGGGCTCGAGATTTCTCTGGCGAGGAAAAGGTTTATGTCTATAATGGAGGGTGAGAAGGGCCTTTTATAGGCCTAATGGACTCGCTTATTGTGGTTAAACACCACATCCTCTACCACTGATAATAGGCATCTCGGTTGGCGGGTTTGTGAGCCCTCTTGCACTTTGTGGAGGGAGGTTACAGAGTTGAATCCCACGTGCACCCGACTCCTCAACCCATGTGTCCTTGCTGGTTCATTATGTTGGCTGACCGTTTATCGGTCGATTCCTTCCCACCCGCCATTGTTTTTAGTATGGGAAGTTTTTATCCCACGTGGTGGGAGCGGAGTTATGCAAGGAATTATTAATCCTTTTGCTAACCTTATAACGGATGGATGGGCCATGTATCAGCCAGTTTGTTATGGGCCTCGACGAGTTAGTGGCATGGATGGATTGCCCAATGTAGCTTGCCATGCCGAAGTTGATAGTGTTGATTCACCCCTTCATCCTGGGAGCTCATTCATAACTCATCCAACTTGGTGCACTGTAGCAATTATGTGGCAGCCACGTGCCACTTCCAAATTGGACAGTTGGCCATGTTAAGTCCACATTTTGACCAACGATAACTTTGTTGTAAGGGATATTTTTTCCACGTTCGTGTGGTCGAGAGAAGCTCTCGAGTCTACTTCTCGCACTCTTGAAGTGGTCTTGGGTGGTTTTGACATAAGTGTCCATTCTCTCGAAATTTCCTCTAGATCATTATTATAAACCCTTACATCATTCTAATTTTTTTCACTAACAACAAAAAAAAATAATTAAGGTGTAAACATTTGGTGAACCCAACTCTTGAATCGAATATATTTCTCAAACATTATGATACCTAAGTATTCTTATTCTAGTTTCTCCATGGAATGATTTAATTACATTATGCTTCAATGGAATCTTAGTGATCTTTATCATAATTGATGTAACATGTTCAAGGGTTGGTGTCCACAACTGTTATATAAATCAATTTACACTCTCTTATATTACATTTCATATCTCTCGTAATTTTTACATGATATATTTTCTCATTATATGTTCACTATATTCATAAATACAATACATGGTGAGGGGTATCATGAGGTTGATGATAATAATATTTTATCAAATGATGTAGCATAACATTTTGTAAAATATTGATAAGAGAAATGTGACAATATATATACTCTTCTTTATATCACCTATGATCAATTCAAACATACTATTATATCTTCCACAATTGACCCTCATCATCTTTTATCATCATATATTCATGTATATCAACCAAATCTACATTAATAGTTCTTATTTTATTGATGACATCTAATTCTCATCTTTTAGTATTTCCATGACCACTCCTATAAGCACTACTATCCATACATCATCTATAAACACTAATAGTGCTTCACAAGCTTCTTTTAACAAACAATCTCTTGAATCCCTTATTCAATATTAAGAAGATCAAATCTTATAACTAAAATAAAGAACATCTTTTTCTTCTCATTGTAGTCACAAAATCACGCACTTACTACTATTATTATACCACCAAGTATGTTGTTTTATATATGGATCTTGTGTAAGAAAAGTATTCACTAATGACCCATTTCATAGTCCAATCATCTATCTTGTTGGTCTTTACCATTGTTGGTCTTGTACACTCTTCACTCACTCGATAGCCTGCGTTCAAGTCTTAGGAATGCCTATCGGTCATTACTCACTCGCTTTGATCAATTGTCTCGACTAGGGTGCCTAGAGAGGTATTTTGGTGCCCTAGGGCACCCCGGTCTTGATTTTATGCTTCCCGGTACCCATCACACTTGGTTTTATTTTTGTCATTTGAGGTCATTATTTTCAATTTTTCCTCTCATATCGTGAGGTACTAGTTGGCATTCTAGGTCATTAGTGTTGAAAGTTTAACAAGTGATCCCTATATAAACACAAAAAAATACTACCTTATGGGAAAACTATTTCTATTAAGGGATAACTATCTACATAGAGCAAGGGACTTAATTTGGGCATTATTATGCATCACACACTACATAGGGAGGTGAGTTTCATTCTATTCATCCACCATTTTGCATTTTATCTAGTTACTGCCTCATATCTCTTCATCATTGGCACTAGGGAAACCTAGGCACATTATTACACACATAATCACACAAAACCACATTGGGTCTGAGATGTAGTGTAGCGCTCAGTTGTAAGATGAAAATTGTGGCATCTAAGGAAAGTCGACTTCATTTGCATATTTAATTTTTTAGGGTTTAGAAGGTTTATGTGGGGTATTACAAGTGACTCTTCATTGTAGGTTTATGGTGACACTAGCGAACAAAGTGTGAAATTTATGCGACCAAAGGAAAAGTACTATGAAGACTTAACGACAATATCGTGGATTATATTGACAGTGGTTTCGTAGAATAGGATGACCAAGGCACTCTCATCCTTCCCCAAACACCAGATCTGGCTAGATCTACCTCGCTACGCTTTTATGAGGTTCGTTGTGACACTTTGTTCCATCATTCCATCACTTTGTTCAGTCCTAGATCACTATGAGGTAAGTCCAATTTAGGTAAGTACCTTCCCCTTTTATTTTATTTCATTTAAAATATCAAATAAATTACTTAGCATTTATATTTCATTTTATGTTTCATTTATCATAGTTGTACATTTCTGATTTTAATAAAATATTCAGATTTTATTGAATCATTTTGGTGAACCCGTAGATTAGAAAATTTTTCCTAGGATCCACTAAAACCCTAATGACTAAGGATATATCTTCTCCTTCTAGGCTCATCATGCCTCATGTTAGTATCAATCCCATCTATGATGAGGCAACTATAGTTGAGCTTATGGCTCTATATCATAATGTTACTATGTCAGATCATATTTAACAACAACTCTTAGCCAACGAATGCAATATACCTACTAACTTTGAAAATTCTTCCTTTTGCATCATTGTGGATTTGGAAAGATTTTCTCATTTGTCGACCTTGTTATACAATTAGCCATGATCCTCCTTCTGACATTTCCAAATAAATTCTAGATGACTCTCTTATTGATTTCATGCTTGGTCTTGACGATAGTACACATGTGCATACTGATTCTCCTCCTAGTTAAACCACTACTATAGTTGCATCTCATGGTTCTCCTATTTATAATAATGCTTCTCATGATCCATCGTATAGTATTTCACATACTCTTCACACTATAATGATGATCCAACTTATGATACACTTCATGATATTTTCATATCTGAGTCTCTCTCTTATTTTGAAAAACAATTGATAGTCACAAGTCTACTACTTTACATACTACTAAGTGTGAATCTCCTGCTCCATTTTCATCTTCTTATGAGGTTATATCTACTAATATGAATGATCCATCTCCATCTATTACTTCATCTCCTCCTATTAATCCATCTCCATCTATTATCTCCACCTATCATTTCATCTCCTCCTATCACTCCATATCCATCTATTAGCTCATCTCCTCCTATCATCACATCTCCATCTGACACTTCATCTCCTAGGGATGTTTTCAATGCTAGTCTTATAGATTATATGTATGTTTCGTGATCTTCATCACTTATTGCTTTGTTGGCACATAGTGTGCCCTTAACATTAGAATCTCCTTTTCTCTCTGTCTTTAGGTACATATGACTACTCATAATTACAAGTTACAACAACTTAACACATTATTTCCATCCTCTAGTATTCCTTCACATGATATCTTTCCTCTTATACATGTTATGGATCATTTACAAGTCTTAGTTTCAATCACTCACATTAGAAAGAAAGGCCTATTATGCTTCCATTGATAATAATTTATTACATGACAACCCTATTCCTAATAAGATTCATAATTTAGCATTTCTAATTATTTTATCATGCCTACCTTTTCATGTTTCGATGGTACTGAAACCCCTACTTGCATCTCAAACATTACCATATGGCTATGGATTCATATTCTAATGATCAATTATTGCTTAAAGCCTTTTGACATAGTCTTACGATGACACTTTACAATGGTATAATCATCTACCATTTGGATCTATTAGCACTTATCATGAGATGTAAGAAGCTTTTCTTCATCGCTTTATCATCAATAATGGCCCTAGAGTTACCTATGATCATTTACCTACTTTACATCAGGGAAAAATAGAACCTATCATGGATTACATCTTATGATTCAATGCTTGTATGAAACAATTAGTCTTTCAACCTATCGATTTAGAGAAACAATTTATTTTCTATTATGGTTTGATTCTTGCATTAAAAAAATTAATATGAAACATGTGAATCATTCACACTTCTATGCAATAGAGTTATTGATCTAGAATAAGACCTTATTACACGTATGTTATAGATCCTCCACCATTTGTTACTATTACTTGACATCATCTAGTTATTATCCATTTCCATAAGTTGAGCATCCTACACTATTTCCATCTCCTCCCCACAAGTAAGCTTGGCATACTACATCACAAAAATGTCTTTTTTCTCCTACCCCACTACAGGCTACCTCAATATTCTACACCCATTTTACGTGAGCCATTACATTTCACTCATCACACTTGGCCACATGATGTGCTCTATGGATTTTTCAATGAGAATCTAATTTTCTTACCTTTTAACCATCACCATCCACAACATCATTACAACGTTAGCATGATCGACCCTATTATAACTATCACCATATCAATGGCCATAGGAATAATGATTTCTTCGCCCTTCATGATTGATTGCAATAGTTAGAGGATAAGGGCATCATTTCCTTTGATCTCTCTCTCACGTGAGAGAGATCCATATCTCCTCTCCCTCATCCACGAGATACTACTCCTAGTTGAGTTATCTACTTCATCTAGTCCTAAGGTCATTATTCGTCCATAGCCACAGGTTGTAACTCATGCACACTCTCCATCGCCTCCATCCATCACTACACCATCTCATCCACCTCATACATCTTATTCATCGCAACATGTTAGTGCTTCACATTTTCTTCCATAACCATCAGCATTCAGCATCTCCCACCGCCGATCCACATGAAATTTAAATTGGTTCATACGTTCATGCTACTTTCATTTCACATGTTTCTACCACTTTATATCGCCTCGGTCTTTGGTAGGTGATTTTATCACCCTACCCCCCAATGATGCATTCATGTTCTTATGGTTCTTACATAAGTGTTGAGGGATCTATTATAATAATAAAATCTCTTCATGTCCTCTATCGATTCATGTAGTGCACCCTATCAAATCATTTTCCGATGATGCACTCTTTCTTTACAATTCATTCTTTATTGATTTGAGGGGTCTTATCTAAATGAACCTCATCATCTATACACTAGGGGCATCATTATTCCACCCTCCCCACATTCATCCTCCTAGCATTTTCATACACATCATCAATAATTCATCACAATGTTATTTTCGCAATCATATTACATACATAGTCTATTATCCTATACACTATATCATCATCACATTACTCATTACTCAAAACCATGCATTACAAATCAATTCAAAAAATACGAACAAAACTCAACACATCAACCATCATATATAGCAAAAATAATCACATACATCATCATCACATCATAACACCAATACACACCGAATACAATCATTATATTCCAATAAATCCATCTATGTATGTGTGTGTATATCTATCATAGTGTGTGTGTGTGTGTGTGTGGGAAATCGATTACATCAAATCATAGATACAAAACATATCTAATCACTGGGAAAAAACTCCCTTCATATAATACATCAATAAAATATCTCTCCATCTCATCATCAGTAGTTATCTCTGGTATTCTCCAAAAGTGCTCTAACTCGTAACATAATGAATTGTTGAAACACATCTTGTGCTAAAGGATTTCACCCACGCTTCTCTCGAGCTCATAATGTCTCCTTGCACATGTGTCATCCCTCTCAATCAAAAACATGGTACATGTCACTATTTCTATGACCACTAGCTCAAAAAAATGGGCATGCTTACTTGTAATATCATCTACACGCTCTAACATTCCTCCACCCATAAGTATGTCGGTGGGTATATTTTTCATCAATGTGTATATAGATGTGTCCACAATTAAGGACCAATACATGTCACCTAAAACTAATAGAACAACACATTAGAAAACCATAACCATCATGTAAGAAAGTAACCAATTATACAACATAACTATACAGATACTCATGCTCTATTATCGCCACCACTATGTTTTTAGCAGGGAATGTGATTTCCCCACTCCTCACTCCTCCTCCCTGTGTTAATCCCACACACATCCACAAACAAAGATAATAACAAAACCATCGATGCATTTTCCACCATGCACGGTATGCCTCTCGTACACCCCACATCATCTACATCCATAGGCTCTATCACTACATCGACCTCATCTGGCCCAGGAGGTACTAGTTGATCTCCCGTGGGTCATGGTCTAGCTTTGGCCTCCTCGGTGCTCTAACATCTCTAACCCATACATATGGATTATGGGGAATATCCTAAGCCATACCAAATTTTTGAGTTACCCGATCCACCTGGAATAACTCGACCACCTTAAACCGATCCTCCAACCACATCATCCTCCGTATGCATCGTAACTCTATCGTATCCTCTCTAGCCATCCTCCATAGTCTCGGTATGGCCTTCATGTCACTATCTCTACCCTCATCTATCTATCTATAAAGGCTCTATAGGTGTCAGTATCCATCTTCCACCCACACACACCAATCCATCTCCTAAAAATATGTCTCGGCTTAGCCAATCTATGGTCAGGGCGACCAACTAGCCTCAATATTGCTATATGCTCATAGGCCCATACATGTAATAATGTAGTAGCTCCAATTCCACCTCTATGCTCCTCTGTGTAAATCTATATAGATCCCAATATAGGTGGGCTAACACACATCATGCATAGGCATACCTAGTACTCTCCTCCTCTATCCAATGAAAATATCATGCATCTTATATATGATGCCCACACCTCCCTCTATAACAATCGATGAAACGATAACCATGGTTATAAAATTCCACAAGTGTGGAACCCGTGATATGAGAAATCACATCCAAGATAATGTGGGACTCGATAGGATCTCGAGTCCCCATAAAATACTACCTAGTGACCCTCATCCATCTCCTCATATTCTCCACAACCATGACCTATACCCTCTCGCCAACAATAGGTAATCGCAATATGTGATATACATCCTCTAATGTAAATGTCATCTCACCTTTAGGTAGCCAAATTTTTAAAGTGTCTATACACCATCTCTCATACAAAGCTATCAACATTGGCATATTAAGGGGCACATCCCTCATCCTCACTATTTTTCGCAAGCTAGAAGAGTCCATAACCTCCCAATCATCGTCTAACAAACCCAATCTCAACAATGTACTCAAGTGGCGACCACCACAAGAATTCCACAAATGGATATCCCTCTACACACCACACCACAACAACTAAAAATGTGTTAGAACACTATACATATGAAACATAACCACTTATGACATCACTACACATCAAATTTCATGTTTACATCACTCAGGAAAAATCGACTTTCTAGACATCACCAGTGACTAGGAGAAGGACATTAGTTCCCATGCCTGGGCATCTTATCCCAAAGGCCATTAGCACCTTCACCACTCTTTTCCAAGTACCAAACACCAAGAAAAACAAGAATAACATTTTTTAAAAATTCACCTAAAACAACTACTACACACACATTTAAAAAAAATGCCCTTACTTAACTCTATCATTGTACAGCGATGCCATGCCAAAGTTTTCACTACCATATCAAATCAAATAAGTCATAGTGCTCTAATTTGTGGCATCCTTACACACTCAGATCTCACTCTCACACTCGCACAAAAGAAAAATGAGTTGAATAATCACTTTTTCACTTTACTATTTATAGTCACTTTTCATTATTCACTCTACTATGGTCATACTTCACATTCACTACTCAACTAATACACGTCACACGATTTTGATAATATCTTAAACATTTTTTTATGATTTCTATACCTTTTGTGATGTTCTCTTCTGTAATACCACCTACCATCATATCATACACATGACACACACACTATTTCTCCTTGATGTTGTCTTTCACTCGATCTACACATATTTTTGTGATATCCATCATACACTATCTATTAATGTGCTTTATTTTTCATTCTCAACATTCCCCTTCTCATTATAATTCATCATTTTTGAACATTTACTAATACACCATGCGATATTTCATCATTTTCTATCGATTCCCCCTAATGACCTAACCTAGGGGCAACAAGCATAAAATATCTCTATGAGTAAAACAATAAAAACAAACAATCAATCAACCAATCAAATACGTTCAAGTCTCTAACAATCAAAATCATACCATTCAATCGATACAATACAACACATTCAGCCTCCCAGATGACCTAACTTGGGAGTTACATGCGGCCTCCCAGATGACCTAACATGGGAAGTTATTCTACATTTTACATTTTCTTCCAGATGACCTAACTTGGAAGCCATCACATACATTGTGGTGACACCCTTGGAGTGGGGGAAATGAGACATCATTTCCTTTCCTATACTACTCCTATATGGGTCAACACATTTGATCAAAATATTTGGATCCAAAATCACTAAAAATTTGATTTGTGTCCATCTACAATAGCTAGATATTTTAAGGATGTAGTTAAAGGTTGAATAATAACACATCTTTCACCCTACACTCTTCCTCTAGTGGAAGGATGCCTAAATCCTCCATTTTTTCATACACACACAATCGGGTCGTGAGTTCATCACTCCCTAACCCATAACATTTTCATCATACAAAATTTGAAATCTTGAATCATTCCACATCACTAATATAAGTCTCATTTAGTGAACTTCATCATGATCTTACATCTCTCATTACATCACATATATCAACAAAGTTGATCATTGCTTCATCATGTTATATGTTGTCATTTGGTACACTCTTCTACAACATTTGGGCATTCTTGTACAACATGGTATCTTCAATAATTCTCTTAGGTACGCATCTCTAAATACTTTATGTTACCCAACTTTCACTCACCAAAATAAATTAGGGGAAAATGTAGTCACAAAATCACGAACTTACTATATATTATTATACCATCAAGTATGTTGTTTTATATATGATCTTGATAAGAAAAGTATTCACTAATGACCCATTTCATAGTCTATTCATTTGTCTTGTTGGTGTTTACCGTTGTTGGTCTTATACACTTGTCACTCACTCACATAGTTTTTTCATGTCTTAAGAATTCCTATCAGTCATTAAATACCCCGTTATCATCACTAGTCTCTAACTAGAGCACCTATAGAGGGATTAGGGCACCGGGAGTAGCCTGGTCCTGATTCTAGGCGTCCTGGTCCCCATCAAACTTGGTTTTATTTTTTCATTTGAGGTCAGCAATTTTGGTTTTCCTCTCATCTACCGAGATACTATTCGGCATGTCGGGTCATTAGTGTTGAAATTTGAGCAAGAGATCCCTATATAAACACAACATACATACTACCTTATGGGAAGACTATTTCTATCAAGGGATAACTATCTACATAGAGAAAGGGACTGCATTTGGGAATTATTTTGCATCACACACTACATAGAAAGGGGAGTTTCATTCTATTCCATCCACCATTTTGCATTTTATCTAGCTACTACTTCGATATCTCTATGTCATCATTGCTTAGGGAAACCTAGGCACATTATTACAAACACGACACAAAACTACATTGGGTTTGAGATGTAGTTCAATGATTAGCTATAAGATCCACTCTTGTGGTATCTCGGATAGATCGACCACTTTATTTACATCTTTATTTTTTAGGGTTTGATGTTTTGTGTGGGGTTTTATAGGTGATTCTTCATTGTAGGTTACGGGGACACCAAAAACCAAGTGAAACATTTACACAACCAAAGGAGAAGTCTGCCGAAATACCTAATGACCATATCAAGATAAAATTATGAGTTTTTTTTGATGAGGGCATCTAAATTTTAGACCAGGTGCCCTAGGCATCCTCATCCTTCCCCAAATGCCCCATTCTAGCTAGATCCGCCTCCACTGTGATTTTATGAGGTTTTTTGTGACACTTTGTTCCACCATTCCATCATTCTGTTTAGTCCCAGATCACTGTGAGGTAAGTCCAATTCAAGTAAGTACCTTTCCCTTTTCTTTTATTTAATTTAAAATATCAAATAAATTAATCAAAGATTTGTATTTCATTTATGTGTCATTTATCAAAGTTGTACATTTCTGATTTTAATAAAATACTCATATTTTATTTAATCACTCATACTATAGAATACACTCAACTATTTTATATCCCACTTGAAGTCAAAGTGGATCCATACCCATTACTTATTGATTTTGTTTCTCCTAAGTTGCTTATATATTATGGTAGTTGTGATCTTGAAGAGAACCTCTACACATTTCTTGTTTCTTTCTTGGACTAATCTTCCAATGATACATTTCTTACTAGTATTTTTCCTCAATGTCTCAAATTATTTTCATTACAATGGTTTTATGCTCTTCCCATGTGTTTCGTAAGGACATTTACTCCTCTAATTAATTCATTCATGGAAAAAAATTCCATCAACATTCACGAAAAATTATCTTATGCTTAATTGGATAAAATGTGAAAAGGTTCCAATGATTTCATTGGCACTTATGTTCAAATATATAAGTCTACCATTTCAAAATTGTGAAATTTGTTGGTCGATATTGATGATTTAATTTAATTTTAATTAAATCTAATTGCAAAGTAACTACTAAAGAAAATGACGTGTAAATGATAAAATACAATAACGACACAAGAAACTAAGATTTAAAGTATAAATCCTTAAGCAAGAGAGGGAGAAAAGATGACTTAGCTAATATATACATAATATGGAACCAATATGGGCGGGAGAAGTGATGAAAAATATGCAAAAAAATTGTAATTAATCTTTGTAATGAGTCATTGCATATAGAAGCACAACCAAAAGGCATCATCAAATGAGATTTAACTATGATTGGGATCTATTATGCCACCAATGTAATCAAGCCAATATTTTCCAAGTGTGAGTGGAGAGGAATGAGGAGTGCATGCAAGGAATACCGATAAATGGAAGACACAAAGGCCATAAGCAATAGTAACAAATATACATCCATGATATAGGTGAGGAGAGTGATGTGGGGAAGAAATGGGCAAGTTTGAATCCTAGGCATGTTAATCCATCATGCATGCAAATAATCTCAGATCAAGTAGGATTGAATGAAATATGAGGCTAATATGAGTTATAGATGAAGAGTGTGTATGTGAAAGGATCAAGGCATGGAACATAATCTATTAACAATCCCTTGAAAATATATATTCTTGAATTGATATTCACCAAGGCCAAAAATAAAAATGTATCCTGGAATTAAGAATCATCGATTTTGATAGGACTAAAGTTAATATTGGGAAATGTGTAATCATTAATATCTACAACATCATCCTCATCATCGGAATCATTGGTAATGGCATTATCTTGTTTGATAACATTATCAAGGATATTGGTAGGGATGGATTCAAATATAGAATTGTGAGGAGCCATGATAGTTGGAGTAGTATCGGTAGAGGAAGACATGATGGGTGTTAGGATATTAGTGGCATGAGTAGGAATAGACAAATGCATGTAGAGGTAGAAGAAGGATGTGAAGCACTAGATTGACCAACATCATATGTATTAATATTCAAATACATAATGGGATGTGATGGAGGGATGGGCATGGCGCTGATGGGGTCCTTGCGGTAAAAATTGAATTGGCCAAGGTCTACAACAATGGTATGTTCATAGCCATCATGTAGAAACCATAATTTTATTAAATATAGAAATTTTACTAAGAATCTAGATTTATAGTATTATCATTTCTAGTTTCATAATTGTTGAAATTGGATTCTAAATCACACATATTGGATTCCAATATCGCATATATTGGAATCCGAATCACATATATTTGATTCCAAAACCACATATATTAGAATCCAAAATCGCATATATTGTATTTTACTCCACTCCAAAGTCCTATATACTAGAATCCAAATTCAAAAAAATGAATTCGACATTAATCAAAAAATAATAAACAAAACATGTCTCTATTCTGAATGGGCTAGAGGCCGTGTGATTTACATTCCTCCTTTGGAATAAAACTTCTTATCAATTTTACAATTTATTTAAGATTAAACTATGCAGTTGTTGGAAAATTGTTTAATGATTTCAGGGAATCCATGCAGATCTTGGGAAAATATTTGAATGAATTCATGGAAGCCAACATTTCTTTGCAAAACAATAAACTGGTCATGTTTCTTTTTTATATGAGCTAGTAGCTGTACTAGGCTAATGACTTTCAAGAGATGTGAGACACTTAAAGAAATGAGGTAAATTCAAAAAATCCTCACGTGTCCGGAAGTAAAGCTTAAGGTTTTCGAGACACTCAAATTTCCTACAAATAAAAATAAACAAACATCGCCATGAGAAAAAATATCAAAATGAATTTTAAAAATTAAGATTTGATAGTTTTTCTTTAGTGAAAACAAATAAATCTTTATACTAAATGAGGTAAGTCAAAATCAAAAGGAGAATCATTGCATTCAAGTATCAACACTAAAAACCTATAAAACCTAAAGTGGAAATAAGTAAAGGACGTCATAGAAAGAAGGAAATATGTCTGTTTTTAAGTCTATCTTACTTTAATTCAAATAAAGTCTACCTTGGAAAGGCCCATTTGAATTTGAGAATAAGGTTATCATAACCATAGCTTATTGATAGTTCTTTGAGTATACTCCTTGTTGAAAAATTAACAAGATCAAATCCCCTTCTAATCCATCTTCTGATCCATGGCCACATAGACACACATGATGTGACCAAAAAAATTGAATAGCTCATGCAGATTGACATCCCTCATGGTCCTCAAATTGTTTCAAACTTGAAAATGTTTTCATTTCCAGGCACATGTTATTTTGGTCTAGGTCACCCCGACACTAGGTGGTGCCTAACAATAGAGGTAACACCATCCCCAGCGCGATGCTTCCGACGGAGGTGTGGCCCTCGATGGCCTTATCCCTTGGTAAGGTTTATGTGGCATGGGTGGGGTTGAGATCCTTGTAAGTGATTTTTGATGTGCAGTGATTTCCCTTCTCACTACGAATATAAATAAATATGAGCACCGCACTTCCCTTAGAGCGAGAGAGGCGAGACAATGCATCTCTGTCAACTTGGAATATTTGACCTTGGATCCCAATGGAAAGGGTCACTCCAATAGGGTTCCTTGTTGGTAGTGACACTAAACTTGTGCCACTCGTGGCACTCGAGAGTGCACTTGTTAAAGCACGCTTTGACCACTTCTCATATTTACATGGTAGTGGTAAAACCACCTTTTGGATGTAATAAATGAACTTATATTTGATAGTCTTCTTCATCTAACTCAATGATATTTGGTGGTGGCAAAAGAAATTCCAAATATTCATTATCCTACTATTCAAGATCCCCACATCTCACTCGATCGGATGCGATCACTTTCATACCTATCTCAAGAAATGGAAAAATTCGGGGAGATTATCTTGCATCCGGAGTAAATATTAAGGGTTTTCAAACACTCAAATCACCCTACAAATAAAAATAAACAAACGTTTCCATGAGAAAAATTAAAAATGAATTTAAAATATTAAGATTTGATAGGTTTTCTTTAGAGAAAACAAATAAATAATTATACTAAAGGAGGCAAGTCAAAATAAAAGGAGAATCATTGCATTCAAGCGAAACAAAACTTATCCTATCAACACTAAAAACCTACAAAACCTTAACCGGAAATAAGTAAAAGACTCCATAGAAATATCTTCAACGATCTTCTTCATCCAGCCCAATGATATTTAGTGGTGGCAGAAGAAATTATAGATCTTCATTATCCTCCTATTCAAGCTCCCCATGCATCTCACTCTATTAGATGCCATCACTATCATCCCTAGCTCAAGAAAAGGGAAAAGTAGTGAAATCCTCACATGTCCGGAGAAAAGTTATCATTGGTTTGTAGACACTCAAATCATTGGTTATCGCAGTAAAACCCTATAAATAAAAATAAGAATACTTATGCTCATGTAAACTTCTTGTCAAGGGTGGACAACACATCTCCACTAGATTTACAATGGCTATGCACCTACTAGAAAAATATGGTACAAACATTTACCCTACTTTGCTAAATGGACTATTCATGGAATTAGGTAAATATATAATCATCGCTACTGCATTGATGGAAGTCGTAGCTCATGATTGTTCATTAGCTACCTGTTGTTGTTCTCATGTTGTTGAATTGTCTAGTCTTGGAACCAAGACCTCTTAATTTTAGAAGGTTGGTTTACAATAATGTGTGTGCATAAAAATGTATAACCCATTCCTGTAAAGAGTGCAATATGTAACGCTTTTCTCATTCTCCTTAATCATAATCCAACATGTGTGTGTATCATGTAAAACTATAAATCGTCTCCTAGTGTTCATGTATATTTGAAGAGTGTCATTCAAATATGTTTTTTTAATTTGGTTTAATCCCCATAGATCTACCAAATCATCAAGTACCGAACAACATAGAATAACACTAGATAGCACAAGACACTCTCTTATGAGAACATGTTTCTTAGAAGAACAAAGAAACCAACTCAAATCCTTTGTATCATCATTTACATTAAAGTCGGTGGAAGACATCAAATAGTACAAAATTCAACATCTTGCATTGTCTTAAGGGGTAAAAAAAAAGAATACAAATCATCTAGAAAAATACCACAATAGTTAAATTATCTTCTTAGATAGCAAATTAATTAGGCAAATAAAATGACCCACTTGCCTTAACAAGAAAAATCTCCAAAAATATAGTGATATCACCTCCAGGATTCAAATATGAGCAAAATAAGTTCAAACAAAGATTTTTATAAGTACAAAAATGATTTCTCAATAGTAAAAGGTAAAATTAAAAGTTTAACTCTGAATTTTCCAAAATATACCATAAGAACAATGTCAAAATTATTATTTTAATCAAATGGGCCGTTGGCCCATTTCTAAAAAGTTACTTGGCTCACAAAGAGCCCACCAGGGTTCAATTCTTGTTGAGGCAAAGGCCCGAAGATACCGTAATAAGGGATGAGGTCGGGATCATGCCCCGGGTGAATTTGGCAGAATGGATACCCCTCAGACCTTGACATCTAAGCCTAATAATTCTATGCACCTCACCCATGCATGCATGATATTACCTGCCTAAAAAAATTAAAAAAAAGAAAAAATAACAATTTTAAAAATTAAGATTTGATAGATTTTTTTTTCTGAAAAACAAACTAAGCATTATATTAAATGAGGCAAGTCAAATAACAAGATAATGAAAGTGTTCAAGTGAAACACAACTGATCCTATCAACACTAAAAACCCTAAAGCGGGAATAAGAAAAAGACTCCATAAAAAGAAGGAAAGATATCTGATTTCAAGTCTTCCTTGGAGTGGCCCATTCGACTCTGAGAATAAGATTATCATAACCATAACCATTGAGCTTATTGATAGCTCTTTGTGCATCCTCTCTCTTGATGAAATTAAAAAAATAAACCCCATACTAACCCCCATATTCTGATCCATGGACACATAGACTTCTATGATGTGTTTAAATGGCTTGAAAAGCTCGTGCAGATCAACACCGCTCATGTCCTTGGAAAAATTGGTAACACGATCATAATTTTCATCATTTTTGGGCGTATGGTATAACCAAAGAAATCCACACCACCATTTAGACTCGAGGGATGTAGGTTGATCGCCCAAAAGTGGAAGAAGTGGTAGTACCACAAGCATTACTTCCACCTATCGTGAGACCCTCGGTGACCTTATCCATTGTTAAGGTGTCTATGGAACCGGCGGGGGTGAGATCCTTTTAAGTGCATTTCTATATCCAGTGATCACCCTTCTTACCAAAAATACAAAAACCATGAGCATTGCACCACCCTTGGAGCTAGTCAAGGTAGACAACATCTCCACTATATTTTGAATAATTGACCCTAGAACCCAAGCGCTCAAAACCGCACTTATAAAGGCACGAACTAAAATCCTTGATTCAAAGATAGGAATAAACATGGATTAACATCCCCTTAATATTAATAAACCCGGATTACAAGAGAGGAATAAACTTGGATTACAAAAACATTAACATACCCTTAATAGTTATAAATGTGTGACAACATTCATCATTAACCCCCACATCATCTTCTGCCATCCTTGTGTGCCTCAAAGAAGGGACATGAAATCACTGCAGAAATTTTCCTCCCATTCCTAACACTTTAAATGACAATTAAAATTGTCCTTACTCCCCTTGTCAAGAGGATATATTTTTGTAATTAAATATAGATATGAAATAAATTAAAACTCCTTTTGTATTTTGTAAAGGTAGAATTATGGTAAATCATTTTAAGAATTATTTGAATTTCATTTTAAAACTATTCGTTACACTGGAATCCCATATTCACAGAATAAATCATAGCAAATTAATTTTTTTCACAATATCTATGAACACATTGATTGTTGAAGTGGTTGAGAATTTTTCAATTCCTTTATTTCTTAAATCGATGTGAACAATTTATGCAGCAGACAATTTGAAGTTGAGTGGATAATATGACTTAAAAAATTCAAGTAAGAGAGTTAGAACTTAACACTCACTAGGTAATGCCAAAGGTCAACTTATCAAATTAAATTAAAATTAATCAAATAAGAATTCACCAAAAATAAAAATGTTATGTACATTTTTGTATAAATTAACATATCTATTATCATTTAAATACTTTATTGTACCATTAAATTACTAAATATAGTTACACATTATATACGTATTAACATTATTAAAATAGTCACACACATTATAAAGAAACTTTTTCTCAAATAAAGTTAGGGAAAAGTTACATAATTTTTTGTTTTAAATAGTTAAACACTTTTGACTAGAGCTATGAATTGGAGGGTTGATGGGTCCCCACCCTACAAGTATCAAAATATTTGATCAATGAAGGACTACATACAAAAAAAAAACAATAGGAAATTTTTTAAATAATGAGGTCCAAAATGTAACATAAATAATAGAGAAACCTTAGGGTTCCACCTCTACTTGTTCCACCGAGCCAAGAATTTTAATCTTCTTGAGAAAGGAAAAGGACAAGCCAACAATAGTCTTCAAATACACCACATGATCGAAGCGGTGAGATAGGTTTTACGAGTGTGACCAGGTCTATAGATGGCACTCTAGAGATAGACACCCCATCGGATCAATAGATGCTTTGAACAGACTCGGAAAATTGAAGGAGGGCTTGAATTTTCAATTCCAGGCATCAAAAATTCTATTGTCAACCCGAAAGGAGACATGGACAAGATACAAATTGGAAAAGAGTAAATGAAGGCATACTTCTTCTAGAGCTTCAACCAAACCCACACGATGATATGGGTAAATGAAATGGGATGCCACCTCCATGACCACTTCTTATCAAAGCATATAACACCGAAATTTAATACAAGATGCATGTAGTCTCGCAGAGTTACATGATATCTCCCATTGATGTGGAGATAATCAATGCCCATGAATTTCTCAATCACATATCGAAATATGTGTGGAGCGTATGCGGAAGACATTGTGAATATGAATAGAAAACATGAGAGAGAGGAAATCCATTTCTAGCTTCTTTCTATGCAAGAGGATGAAAGGAACATAGGTAGATGCCATGAGAGGGAAGGGGAAAATAGTAGAGAGAAACATGAGAAAATGAGTGAGGATAGGAGAAATCACAACCTAATTAAGTAGTCCCTCGACTCATATAAGGGTGGTTGATGAAATAAAAAATGGATGGCATCATCAATAGTTTCCCATGCATTGATAGATTATGAATAAAGGCTTTCGTTGATTGATAAACACACACTCTAAAAAATAACATTACTAAAGATAGTCACACACATTATACAGAAAGGTGTTATCAATTTAATTTAGGGACAAATTACATAATTCTAATTGCGTTATTGAATTAATAACATCACGGACATCTCCACATCCTTAAATATTTTCAATATAGGCCACAATTCATCTATCAAGTAGAATTGTAATATGTATTATAGGCCATAATTCATCCTACAATAGGTGTATTTTTACAATTGTTATATGCATTACACTTGCTCTAAACCTTGATAAGATTTTTGAGAAATTTGTTTTGATTCTTGTATCATCAATAAATGGTTCATTTGGTCACGATGCAATCTTCCACACAACAATAAAAATAAAATCTTTAAAATAACAATCTGTAAAACAATAAATAGAAAATATTTCAGTTCTATATGTGCTTTGCTATGGTTTTAGGATTTATTTTTATTTGGAACAAGGTTTTATCATTTTCAAAATGTCATTAAGATTAACATATGAAGATCTGGTAAAAAATCATTTTATGATTTCAGGGAAGCCTCCATGGATCTACAAATCAATAAGCATAACATGTTTTTGTTTTATATGGTCTAGTGGTTGCTAGGATTATTTTTTTCTTGCGAATAAGGTTCTATAAATTTCAAAATGTATTTAAGATTAAACCATGCATAATAGGAATAAATTGTTTTTTATTTCAGAGAATCCAACATCGATGTGCGAAATGATAAACATTATATGTTTCCATTTTTACATGCTAACCACTAGGCTTAATTTTTGATTGGGAATAATGGTCTTACCAATTTTTTTAAGTTTAAACTATGTAGATATGGGAAAAATCATTCTTTTATTGGTCCATGATCCATGATTTTCTCTTCACCCAAGTTAGAAAAAAAAAAACTTTCCCAAAAAAATCAAAAAAAATGATTGCGCACTACGAATCTTTAAAAATCTTAAGGTAGTTATTTTATTCCATAAAAATGCACAATACATTGTTGATTTGGAAGA
This sequence comes from Taxus wallichiana var. yunnanensis, assembly GCA_018340775.1. NCBI lineage: Eukaryota > Viridiplantae > Streptophyta > Pinopsida > Cupressales > Taxaceae > Taxus > Taxus wallichiana. The sequence continues at coordinate 2,479,423 of CM031238.1, forward strand.
AAAGTATATAATTAAAATTTCAATGGTGCATTTGAAAATTTTCAATGATCTACACATGTTTTTGTGTTCTCCTGCATGTGTCAACCATGTACATAATTCAATGTAAATTTTTGAACCAATCTTATAGTTTCCATCAAATCTCCAGTATGTTAAGGTTTTGAGAGTAATTTCTTATTTGACCTCATGCGACAATAATCTCGCATCATCGATAAAAGTATATTTTTTCACCATAGACATTACCATAAATGTCTACTATCTGTTGTCTTGTATTTGTTTTGAACTTACATTGTTGGCATCCCCAAATGAACCTGAAGTGGGTTTCTCACGCCAACTAAATTTTTTGATGAACATGTACTTGACTATCAATGAATCCATAAATGAAGACCATATGGTAGTGTCAAAATATTTTGATGCAGTACTTATCAAGTCAGCACTAAACTCTCATTCAAAGTATTCAATATTCCCGGATCTAAAATTTGGAACCATATTAAGAGGTATTTTGTCACTAATACCAGAAATTCCAAACAACAAACCTTTAACTCCCAAAATTAGCAATTTCTGGGGCTTCCCAATATGATCTATAAAAATAACTCAAAATTAATGTATACTTCCAAAAGTGATTAAAAACAAAGCATCAAAGTATTTAATCACAACTCAAAAAAAACTTATAAAACTATAATATCAACTCAATCATGGTGAAGATATAAATATAATCCAACTTTTAAATTTGTAATCTCAACATATAAAATAAAGAGTGAGCATATGACTATAAGAATGAATATCATTGTAAAAACCATTTTGAAATAATTAATAGTTATATATTTTTCATGCTAAATCTCTATATTTGCATAAATAAATCAAGCAATAATTAATTGAAATCAACACATGAAATGAAAACTACAGAAGATAGAAACCAAATGTAAATAGAATGGAGAAATTTCTATTGAATATGAGAGGGCATTTTATACAATTGATTTCTCCTAAAATCATGGATTCAAGTCTTATCATTTTATCCCCATATCTCTCTTTTATTCCCTAGTCTTACTCTCAATCCCATGATATTCTCACACATTCTATTTCTATAAGTTATGCATGAAAACTAATTTTGACACTCACACTATTATTTAAATATTAAATAATACTAATTTCAAACCATATGTTCACACTATGAACACTAATTTCCTAACATTCACCCCCTTAGTGTGAACATGGGTGAGTTCTATCTAGTACCTACCATGTTCTACAATACGAAATGGTTTAACAAGACTACCATCAACTCCAAAAGGTTTTCTAGTGCAACCATTAACCACTCGTATGTGATTTTATAAGAGATTCAAAAACTCTCAAATTGGTTTTTAGTGGATCACTAACCACTCCATATCAGCGCACATTTCGCCATCCACATTTTACAAAAGAGAACAAAATATAGGAAAATATGTTCCTAACTATGAACAGGAATTATCCATCTATTCTTTCATATTTTAGGAAGGATTAAGTATTTTGAGAAGATGGATTTTATTTTTGCATACATGTTTGATGATGTGATACATTTATATACGATTTGTAATCATTTATTTAATGTATAAGATAAACTTGGATTATGTAATCCTTAATAAGAGAAATTCATTCATGATATTGTATAAAACCCTTGGTCAATTATATTATCTTGAAAATAAATGTTGTACTTTTTTAATATGAAATTATTATACTTTAGATCATGATAAATCTTGTTATTTTTATGTGATGAAAATAACGATGTTGTTGATTCTAAATTTTTGTACTTGTTATTTAATTATACTTGTTACCTCATTTAAATTTCTTTATTAAATGATAACCATGATTTCATTAATTAATTATTAATTAAAGAAGTTATCAAAAATTTATTTTGGGATAGTGGTACAAGAGCTATGAAATACAATACTATTTCTAAGACTCAATTGTAAAGGATAAATTTATTTACCATTTATTACATAGTACTATAACTAATTAATAATTGATTGATAATTGTACTTGATATGACACTAGTTAAGTGACATAATGATGGAAAAGTACATTTGTACAACTACTGCAAACCAGTAAATAAGATTCAAATAATTGGATAAAGCTTAGCGGATCAACGTTGTAATTATTCACAAGTAAATGATTACTTGATTTGACCTTATAAATGGAACGACAATATCTAGAAAGACTTAGGACAATTACTTTATCCTAATAAGATGATTAATCTAAAATGATACCTAATGACTAAGGTCGTAAAGTGGTACTAAGAGTTTAAAACATGGAATAATATTAATGAAGGTGTTATTAATTATTTTCATCAACCTTATAGTTTGATTTAAACTCTTGACTTAAAACATCTTGCATGTTAAGAAGGTATGGACTCTAAGTCCCACCTTTATCTAATCATACTTTTTATAATACCAACTTAGGATAGTCTCTCGTGGGATGGGTAATATTTACCTTTGACGTAATTCAAAGAGTAAACATTATCTATCCCATAGGGGTCCTAAGCTAGATCAACCAACATACACTCAAATCAAGAGATGAGATCTAGAATCCACCTTCTTAACATGTTAGATTAAACACTAAGATTTTTTAATTATGATCTAGATAACTGTGTGGGATAATGATGTGGTGAAGGGACAAGTTTTGAGTGACTAATGTGTGGTCATGAAACTAAGCATTCAAATTAGATCTTCAAAACTTTGCCTAAGTAGTGTACTAGTTGGTTACACTATCGGTTCACCGAGTTTTTAAAAAATGGTGTGGAATGCTATATGGAATTCAGGATATTGTCAAAGAGTAAACATTATCTATCCCATAGGGGTCCTAAGCTAGATCAGCTAGCATACACTCAAATCAAGAGAGAGATATCGAATCCAAACCTTCTTAACACATTAGATTAAACACTAAGATTTTTTAATTATGATCTAGATAACCTTATGGGATAATGATGTGGTGAAGGGTCAAGTTTTGAGTGACTAATGTGGTCATGAAACTAATCATGAAAAGTAGAGCTTGAAAATTTTGGCCTAAGTAATGTACTAGTTGGTTACAATGTTGGTTCACCAGTTCTTAAAAAAGTGTAGAATGTTTGTTGGTGTGTAGGTATCATCTATGTGTCCTCCACTCACATATGGAGGGTCATCTCACATGGGTTAGGTTTAGGGTTTTCTTGTGTGTCATGCACTAGGGTTACTCAACACCCTATATGTACCCTTTCATTCCTGATTTATGAGTATGCCAAGACACTCCATTGTTATTTCCTCTATGTGCAAGCTTTATTTCTATTGAGCAAGTTCTTCCATTGTTGATCGATCCTTGCGATTACACTGGAGCTATCATGATTCTGTTTGAGTGCAACTACTTCATGGTGCATCATTTCTGATTCGATTCTCACAAAATATTTCATGGTATCGTTCTTTATCGCATGACATAGTTTTATGTCCTTCCCGTTGAAGTCATCTTCTAGCCTTTGAGTTCATTTTTTTACCTTCGAGCGAGCTCCCTCAAACCCTGGCTCATTCTATCTCCCTGAGTTAGTTTTTGGTGAGTTCTATCTCCTTCAAACCCTACGAGTCATGGCTGAGTAGGTCTCATCCTTCATGTATTGTCTTCACCCGTGTTGTGTCATTTTTTCTTTGAGCGGTCCTCTCCTTCCCCTGCAGACTTCACACCGAGCCAGGTCCCACATGTGGAGTCTCCCTCGCCCCTCATGACCCTACTCCAAGCTTCATTCCCACTCCCATGAGCTTTCCTTCACCTTGCTTGCCCGAACCTCTATCCTATTGGCTTCTTTCGTGTCCGCTCCCTAATCCACCTCCAATGGCCTCCACTCTCACTCCAGGGATCCACCTCGACTCTCCACTTCCTCTAATGGATTTTCCACAACGGTAAGTTTGTTAAAATTCATTTATGGTATGTTTTTAATTTTTAGGTGGGAATTTCTTTTAAAAGGGAAAGTATATTTGCTTTTTAATTAGGATTTAATTTTCACTAGATCTTAATTAGAATTTCTTCGTAATGGTAAGTTTATTTAAATTTATTTAAGGCAAGTTAACGGAAAATTTTCAAATTGTAGTGGGAAACCATTCAAATTTGAATTTTTTAAAAAGGAAAGTATATTTGTTTTTAATTAAGATTTCATTTAATAGATCTTAATTAGTTTCTATTCATAATTAATTAGATTTAATTGTAATTAAATCTATTTCTATTAATTACGATCTCTCCATTTTTAATTAGTAAAATAATTAAAATCTTCTTTTAAAATTAATGTTAAATTGTCATTTTTTAAAAAACTCCAATAGCTCTAAAATTAGCCAAATTGGATGTTTCAAAATGGTAATATTTAGGCATTATTGTCGATTTTTTTACTAATCATGTGCTCAAGTGTGCAGTGACACTCTAAGCACCTATTTTCTTCCAGTGCTTTTCCGATGTTCTTAAGATCATCAACTCATCTTGAGTTCATTTCTAAAACTTGTATTTTACCCTTATTATTGCTTGCGACGAGTGAGTGCTTCCGCCACCATTTTTGTAGCAAGGGGGTATCCTTTGTGACGAGATGCTCTTTCTCACAACCAAGATTTGATTTTGCCTCCTTCCTAGTTTTTTGCAGTTGTGCTTGTATACAGTGTCACTTTGTTGCGCTCCATGAAACATGATTGTGGTCTCCTCTCTTGCACGTTATTACGTTGATTGCAAGGTGAGTTACCAACTATTTCAAGATGCACGCTCGACCCAATTATATCCAACACACTCAACTATAAAGTGCCAAAAGTAGGGGGGTTATTATATTGTCCTGGTGGTTGTGATTCTTTTTTGCATTCCTTCTCTCTCTTCACAATGGATGCTTATTCACTTCCTTTGCTTACACCGTTCAAATTTTTCAAGTGGAGATCAAAATGATTATGAAACTAAGAGGTAAAGGGTTATTCCACATCACCATGGGAACTAGACTAAACTAGATGATGACCCTAAAAATCTAAGTGGTTAAACCGTAGTGATGAAGCTTTAGGTCTTCTTTGCATGTCTATTTCTCCTGACTTGCTCTTCCACATTGAGTCATCCAAAACACCTAATTCTACATGGAAAACATTAGATAAAATGTTTGGACAACAAGATGACATGAGAGTGCATGAGTTGGAAAATGAACTACTAGGGTTAAATCCTAGTGATTTTGAAAACCTACAAGCATACTTCTCTAAGTTTTCCACACTAGATTGTTGTTAAAGGAATGTCAAGTAGAGAAGAAATATTCTCAAATGATCTTGTCGATTCTCTCTAAGTTAGGTCCTCGAATATTTTGTCTTTGTGTCAACTTTTTATGCTACAAAATCTACCTTGGGAAAAGATTGAATATGCCCTCCTTTGACTATTTTTCATCCCAACTCATTCGAGAATAGGACAAACTCATTCAAATGGGGTCTCTCAAGTCCAAGTCACATGCCCTTCTAGAAAGTAAGTACTAGAAGGAAAAGAAGAATAAAAAGAAGAAAGAAAGAAAGGATCAACCTAAGAAGGAAACCAAGACCAAAACTAAATTTAACACGAACACTTCGACTTCTAAGCCTAGAGCACAAAAAGACAAGTTTTTGTGTTCCTATTGCAAGAAGCCTGGTCATAAAGAGCATCTATGTATGAGAAAAAAATTGACCACCTTACTCATTTACTTGAGAAAAATCAAATAGGTGTTCCTGAGTCTATCAAACAAAATGCTCCAAAGGCCGAGTCTTCTACTACAAAAGGGTCTAAATATAATAAGAAGAAAGGAAAGGCCCTTGTAGCCAAAGTTTCTCCTTCATCGACGTGGATTATAGATTTTGTGCCTCGCACCACATGGCTTCTTTCACATGTTGAGTTCTCCAACATCGAGCCTTGTGGTATGTCCCAAATCACGATGGGTAATGACACGACAATGTCGGTTTTCGGTAGTGGATCGGTAGAGATGGATGGGGGAACATTCAACCAAGTGTTGAGTGTTCCTGATCTCTCTACCAATCTCCTATCGGTTTACCAAATTACTCACCTTGGTGAAGGAATGCGAGTGGAATTTGGTCCTAACTCGGTGATTATTCATGAGCTTAACGATGACACTACAATGGCTAAGGGAAAGGTGGATCACCATTCACGGTTGTATACCTTTTCCCACTTTACTTCTGATTCTACACCCACTACCTTGCTCACTCATGCAAATGAGGTTAGTAAGCTATGGCATGAGCATTTCAGACATCTAAATTATCGCTACCTTGAACAATTGAGCCAAAACAAAATGGTCAATGGGTTACCCCGTCAAGTTTTCTAAGGGTCTTTGTGAGGGTTGTACCCTTGGAAAGCATCCTGAAAAGAACTTTGACAAAGGAAAATCTTGGAGAGCTACTCATCCCTTGGATCTTGTTCACAATGATATTTCTGGTCCATTTCCATCTCCTTCATTTACTAGAGCTCTTTATGTGCTCACCTTCATTGATGACTATTCATGATATACTTGGGTATATTTTCTTAAGCTTAAGTCTGAAGTCTTTGAACATTTTCAGGACTTTAAGGCTCTTGTTGAGAAACAGCGGAATGGTCTATCAAGGTTCTTCAAACCAACAATGGAGGTGAATATGTAAACAATAATAGTTCATGGATTTTTGTACTTCTAAAGGATCTCCTTACAACATACATTTGCTTATAGCCCTTCACAAAATGGAGTAATGAGAAAAGAAAGAACCGTACTCTTAAGGAGATGGCCACTTGTATGATTCACTCGAAGTCTCTTCCTCCACAGTATTGGGCTGAAGTAGTGAATTGTGCTAATTACATTCAAAACATGTTCCACACAAGGCAGTAAGAGGGATGACACCCTTTCAAGCCTAGTTTGGATGCAAGCTTGATGTTGAGCATTTTGAGTCTTCAGATCCAAGGCTATGGCTTGATTCCCAAGAAGAAATGCAAGGCATTGGAACCACAATCCAAACCTTGTATCTTTATAGGGTATCCTAATGGCGTGAAGGGATATCGATTGTTGAATCCTACTTCTCATGAGATTTATATTGAGAGAAGTGTTAAGTTTGATGAGTCTTCTTCAACTTCTACTTCTCTACCTATTGAGGTTCTTCAGCTCACTGATTCATTCTGACTCATCAGATGATGATGTTGTTGAGCGTGCTCCTCTTCCTGATCCTCCCAACCATCAAACCTTTGAGTCTTCTAATTCTGACAGTAGTGATGATGAGGACTATGTCCCTTCTCACTCAAGTGAAGAATCTTCCGACTCTGAGCCTAATCCTCCTGGTCCTCTTTGGGCTAGGAAAACTTTACAAAGTGCTAGAGATTTAGTTAGAGATACTTTGATATGAGACGTACTCACTCATATTTCATTGGACCCCACTCTTTCTTCACCTCTACTTCTATCCACAGTATTTTTGGAGGCTTCTAGTATTCTTGAGTGGGATTCTGCCATGGATGAGGAGTATTCCTCTCTCATGAAGAATGATACTTGGGATCTCACCCCTCTTCCAAAGGAAGAAAAATCATTCTGGTGTAAGTGGGTGTTCCAAAAAAAGTATGGAGTAGATGGAGACATCAAAAATTTAAAGCACAATTAGTAGCTAAGGGTTTCTCCTAGATAGCTGGGGTTGATTATACTAAAACCTTTTCTCCGGTTGTGAAGATGACTTCTATTCAATTGACCCTTTCCATTTCCACAACAAACAGATGGAAATTCCATCAAATGGATGTTAAGAGTGCCTTCCTTCATGGTGACCTAGAGGAAGATATCTACATGGAACAACCTCCGGGTTATGTCCATGATCCCTCCCTCATTTGTAAGTTAAAGAAGTCTCTTTATGGCCTTAAACAAGCCCCTCGGGCTTGGTATGCCAAGATGGACTCCTTTTTACTTACATCAAGGTTTACTAGGTGTCACTCTGATCCAAATGTTTATATTCTATGGCAAGATGACTCCATACTCATCCTTGTTCTCTATGTTGATGACTTGTTGATCACAAGAAACTCTTCCTCTATCATTGATTCTATGAAGATCACCTTGGCCAATAGGTTTTCCATGACTGACTTAGGTCTGCTTCATTACTTTCTTGGGATCTAGATTTCACAATCTGACTCAGAATTGTGATTTCACACCTAAGTATGCTCTTGACTTGCTTTCTCATTTTCAGATGTCCATTGCAAGTCTTCTCCTACTCCTTTTCTTTCTGGGTTAAGTTGGTTTCTGATTTCTCTACTCCCTTGGTTGATGGTACCCTTTATCGAAAATTGGTGGGGAGCTTGATTTACTTGACTCACACTCAACCGATTTATCTTATGTTGTTGGGATCATGTCTAGATTCATGCAGAGCCACATGAGCTACATTGGAAAGTAGCTAAGTGATCCTTCATTATGTTCATGGCACCTATACTGATGGCATTCACTATTATGGAGGGGTGGATATTGACTTGATCGGGTTCATAGATTCTGATTGGGCCGGTGACTTAGATCATCATAAATCTACCTCTGCTATAGTTTCTCTCTTGGTTCGGGTCCTATTAGTTGGTCTAGCAAGAAGTAGAATGTAATTTCATATCTTCTATAGAGGTAGAATACAGAGGAGCAGTTAACACTACCACAAAAGCTGTTTGGCTATAGGGTATTCTGACAGAGTTTGGCATCCACTTTCGGTGGCCTACCATTATCTATTGTGATAACATGAGCACTATCTCAATTTTCAAAAATCCAGTTCAACATCAATAGATGAAGCACATTGAGATCCATATGCACTTCATACAAGAGCTTATTCATGATGGTATCATCGACATTCAGTACATTTAGACAACTAATCAGATTGCAGATATATTTACCAAGCCCTTCACTGAGGTGAAGTTTCTTCACTTGTGGTCTCTTCTTGGGGTGAGGTCTTATGCAACTTGCTCATCTTCTTTAGGCTATATAGTCCTTCTCTTCTTCTTCTTCTTCTTCTTCTTCTAGGAAGATGTTGTTTGTATATGGGCACCTTATCAAGCCTTTAGTTGTCGGGCCCCATTGACACATCTTTCTTAGTTGTTTAGGAGTGTCTTCTTGTTTTGTCTGACTCATCATAACCACTACCCCAACTTCAATGAAGGGGGATGTTGGTGTGTGGGATCCTATGTGTCCTCCACTCACATATGGAGGGTCATCTCACATGGGTTAGGTTTAGGGTTTGCTTGTGTGTCATGCACTAGGGTTACTCAACACCCTATATGTACCCTTTCATTCCTATTTATGAGTATGCCAAGACACTCCACTATCTTTCCTCTATGTGCAAGATTTGTTTCTGTTGAGAAAGTTCTTCCATTTTTGATCAATCCTTGTGATTACACTGGAGCTATCATGATTACCTTTATAGCTACACATGGTTATGATGTTATCAGATGGATTTAAAAACTAGATTACCTATTATATTTTTGTAACTAAATTATTAATCATTGAAGGCATGTAAAGGGAACTAAGTTTTTTTAAATCCCTAACTTTAGATGTTGAATATCCTTGGGTGTTATAATTCTAGTAAGAAGAAAAATATTCCAAGACGAGGAAGAAGACAAAAGAAGAAAATGTCGATTCATGAATGAAGATGCAAACTAAAATTGGAATTTTTTCAGCTTACTTCAGAGGTGCAAAGAGTTGATTAAAGTTCTATAATCCTTCATAGGTGTCGATATGTCATGTCAAACTCAATAACAATCAAAATGTATAACTAGCATGTTGGAGATGCAATGATTACATTCTAGCAGCTTTTGAAATGATGTCATCTAGGACCTTAGAACACGTTGAAGAGACAAGTATGTGAATATTTGGAAGAGGAAGAGGAAGATGTGTTAGAACATGTTATTCTTATGTATTTGTATGCCTAAGTGTTTTGAAAAATATCATTTTAATGACTGCATTTTTGGAGAATAAATAAGGATATGAAAAGAGGAAAATCAAGTAGCATAATGATGTGGTTTTGAAAACTACATTGAAAGAGTAATGAGCTGATGATAATGGTGAATTTTGAGAGGAGGAACATGATTTATTTCATTTTTGAATTAGGGACAAAATGTGTGTGTGAAATATGCCTTGAATACTATACGTGTTGTACTATGAAGTGATGAGAAGATAGGTGGTGAAAGAGGTGTGAAAGAGAGAGAATAAGAGTTGAATAAGAGATCAAAATTTATTGTATCAGACAACTAGATGAAGGTGATTAAAAATCTTATAATTCTAAGTTGTTTCTTAAAAAAAGAGGGAGTTGGACATTCCTTGTAAATTTGAACTTGCAAAAGTTTAATTGGGTGCTTGAATAAATTATTGGGAGTTGTGCTTCCATGAAAGTGAGGATTGTTAAAGGTTAAGTCGGTAATTGGATAAATTTTGGAGTGAGTGCTTCAACTTGATTAGGTGCTCAAAAAATTGAAATCTCTATAATTTCTCATAGGGTATTTTTCCAAGTAGTGCATTGATTTCAGTGGGTTTTTCTCCCTTTAAGGGTTTCCCACATTAAATATGGTCTTCATGTGTTCTTGCTTGTTATTTTATCATGATTGATGGTTGTGTTTCCTCATGGTTAAGATTAAATGGATTGTTGATATTTGAATTTGGTTTCAAAATTTAAATAAGAACTAATTCACCCCTCCCCTCTCAGTGATTGTATTTCCAACAAGTTCTAAAAATGCCAAGGCATTATCAGATATGATTGTAGAAGGATCCCTAAATCTTGTAACAATTTCTTCATAAAATTACATAATGAACTACTCTCTTTTGCTTCCTTTAAGGAAATGGCTTCATTCCACCTAGTGAAGTAATCAGTTGTAGTCAATATCCATTTGTGCCCCAAGCTTGAGTGTGGGTTAATTACTCCTATAAAGTCTAAACCCCATTGAATAAATGAATGCTCAACTAAAATAGGACAGAAGGAGAGGGATGCAATTTTTTTCTTTTCCCAAAAGAAGGAACACTTCCTACATTTTTATGATCAATGTGTGGAAATCCTCGAATATGCTAGGCTAATATTATTCACCCTTCAAGATTTTGAGTGTGGTGGCTCTTGGAGAAAAACACCCTTCTTACTAGTCCATCATGGAATCATTGAAAAATTTATCTATTTGGTTTTCCTCAAGACATCTCGGAAGAACACCATTAATTTCCTTTTCAACAATATGCCATCTATAAAAACATATTGAATATCTTGTAATATGAAGTATCTTCTTTTTCCTTTTTAAAACCTTGAGGATAGATGTTTGTTTGTAAGAAGGCTACCATTTACTAATACCAATTGTCATGAACATGGGGAAGAGGTGGATGATCTTCTTCTTTCATTCATCTCTTTATTCAAGAGGAAGTCCCTCCCACATGGATGAGAAATTACCGCTTGAATCTTGTTGTTTGAGAGCATGTGTTTGAATTTTTGAGTGGAAGAAACACATCCAAGACTTGTTTCTCAACAAAAAAACTTGAGCTCATAGTAATTTAGTGCTTGACTAAAAAAATCAATGGGTTACTCCAAGAAATCATCATTTTGCTGGACTAAAATGGTTGAGATGCTTCCATTTCCTTCAAATACATAGAGGATGAAATCCTTTTCATAATTGGGGTTTATAAGAGTGGGGGCCTAAGAAATGGCCTCTTTAATTTTATCAAAACTATCCTTTCCTTCTTGTGACCAACTAAAAATAGAATTATTCTAGAGTATTTATTGGTCCGAAAATCTATTGGTTAGGCAGTCATGGGAAAACAAAGCGACGATTAAAGTGCAAGGCATAGCCCTCTTTGAGTTAGCAAAGTGAAACTGGTTTATTGCTAATCTATCAAGTAGGAATCTATGCAAATCTACACTATTCTAACTTCAGGGGGTTGGGATCTCATCCCAGTAGAGGTAGTTCCAACAACGAATAGAAAGGTAGGAGGGAAGGAACGGAGAAGGGTAGATCTGAAGGAAGAAAATAAATGAATTCCAAGACGGAAAGGTCAGAAGGTTTATGCTTTGGGTTGGTAGTAAACAGAGCCAAACTTACTTGCATAAATAATTAAAACAATACTTGATGAGCAGATGAAAATAGTAGGAATGAATCTAATAGAATAAAAACATAGATCCAACTTAAGAAAGATCTGATGCAAATAACACACACGTTGAGCAAAAAGTCTGAATATGTGTATTAATATTTCTTCTGTTGCAAGAAAACACAAATTCTTTCTCTCCTCACTTCTCTTTTCATAAAAAAATGTTCACCCCGAATACAACAAGTATTCTAGTATTTATAGAAGGAGAGGAGGAAAGAAGACAAAAGCAAACCCACTACTTACAAAATATCTAGAAAATATCTAAAAAGTCAACAGTTGACTTGGGCAAGTTTTTGGATGGCAACATCCCATGGTGCAACATGGATGATGTCATCGTGTATGCCAACATGCTTTTTAAATATTTTACAAAAATGATCAACGCATCCCAGAAAGAAGAAACTACTTTGCCCTTTGTAAAAGGGCGCAACTTTCTGCATGTCAACACGACAATTTCTCCCCTTTGTAAAATGGCGCAACTTTCTACATGTCAACATGCCAATTTCTCCCCTTTGTAAAATGGCGCAACTTTCTGCATGTCGACACGAAAATTTCTCCCCTTTGTAAAATGGCGCTTTAACTTTCGCATATCGAGATGACAATTTCTTCCCTTTGTAAAGGGAACAACTTTTGCATGTCGACATGACAATTTCTCCCCTTTGTAAAATGGGAAACTTTCTGCATGTCGACACGACAATTTCTCCCCTTTGTAAAATGGCGCAACTTTCTACATGTCGACATGAAAATTTCTCCCCTTTGTAAAATGACACAACTTTCTGCATGTCGACATGAAAATTTCTCCCCTTTGTAAAAGGGCGCAACTTTCTGCATGTCGACATGACAATTTCTCCCCTTTGTAAAATGGCGCAAATTTCTGTAGGTCGACATGACAATTTCTCCCCTTTGTAAAAGGGCACAACTTTCTGCTCAAAGGATTTAACTAAAAACGGCTAAGTCTCGAAATAACTTGATTTTTTGAAAGGGACTTTTGGGCTATTTCAAACGTTATCAAACTTCCCTAGGGGTCAAAATAGAATTTTTTGGTATAGTTAACTGCAAATTGCCCTTGTCAATTTTGAAAGATAACAATGATATTGATGTGAGGGTTTAGCTAAGGTGAAAAACATAGGAATAAACATTCTTACAAAATTTATTGTTCCTAAAATACTCTGTAAGAGAGAGAGAGAGAGAGAGAGAGAGAATTACACTCACCTTTTATGGATCAAGGCCATTATTTGAAACTACATAACTAAGCAATTTTACTTCATGAACATAAAATGATCACTTTTTTTGGGTTAAGAGAAACACAAAAATTCTGAATCTATCAAATACTTTCTTCAAATGAGCTAAATGTTCACTTGTGTGTTTTGAGTAGACTATTATGTCATCCAAATATACCTGAACCGGTAACTAATGAGTACTTTAAATTCCATGTCGATTGCCCTCTAAAATTTTGTATCATCATTTGTTAATCCAAAAGAATATTTTTATAAGAGTAGGTACCCCACTTGGTGGTGAAAATTGTCTTAAACTAATATGGTTCTTATACAAGAGCTTGATTGCATACTTATCAACCATATAAGAGAGAAACATTCTTTACACCACCTACTATTTGAATGATCTTCTCCATGGAAGGAAGAGGATACTGATCTCTTAGAGATGCTTTATTAAAGTTTCTAAATTCTACACATAATCCAATCTCTCAATTATTTTTTCCAACTGGAACCAAATTTTCCACCCAAGAAGAATGTTTGATGGGAAAGATGATATTTTCCTCTATGATCTTATCCAAATCCTTTCTCATCAAGGGCTCCACTTTTAGATTTATATGACTTTGTTTCTTCCTGATAGGTTTTTCATTAGAATCTAGTTTAATGATATGTTGTGCAATACTTTGGTCAAACCCTTAAAGATCCATATAAATCAAAGAAAACATGTCATCATATTATTTGAAAATATATACAAGAGATTTTTCTTCATAACCACTATGTGAACCTTTAAAAACATTAAGAACTTATTGTTTGTAATGACCACATGTTCATAGTTCTCCTCTTTTATGGTTATGCCCTTTTTATCTCCTCCGAACGGTCATTAGGGTTGAAAAAATTCTCTAAGGTGATCAATCCTTTAGGAATTTTTTGGTCTTAAGTTGGATTATTTGATCCTCATATTATTCCTTCAACAAGTTACATTATTTGGTACTGCAGTCTCTTAACCACAAGTTTGGCATACTGGTCTTAACCTTCCTTGATACCTTGAGGGATGTCATATTGAGATGTGATTGTTTCAGTCTATCTACATCTTTATTTTACACTTTTATTACAACTTGAATGTTGAAAGCATCAAAACCTTCAATAATATAAAGTTTTATGCTTGTACAATGATTTTAATAAATTTGTCTTTGCCACACATTGATCTCTAAATTGATGTATAACTAGCTTACCATCTAAAAATTATTGAACAACTTAATTCCTCCTTTTTGTGCCAATTGGAGACTTTGAATTAATTCCTCATACTTAACCATGTTATTGGCACATTTGAGCTAAATTTTGAATGTAAATAAATAATTCTCTTCATTAGGAGAGATTAGCATAACTCTAGCACCAACGAAGTTTTACTTCTTGATCAATCAAAGTAAAACTCCCATACTCTATCTTCATCTTATTGTGTTTTGATAAGGTTAGGTTTCAAATTATTTTCCTCATGTATGCAATAATTCCCTAACTTTTTTCCTCTATATGATCAAAAGGGTCAATTTCAAAGTGTTCTCTTGCTCAATTATCAAGTAAAATATCAAGGACCTCCTCTAAGGATGTGGATGCCTCATGAAGATCATCATTCTCTTCTCGGTTATGTATTATATAATTCATATCCATAGGACCAGGAGTAGAAGTTTGATATGGTTATGGGAGATGGGATCATCTTTGATATTTATTCTAGTCCCATACCTAGTTCTAAGGAGCATGTGTGACCAATTAACAGACAAGCATCCCCCTCGTTTATAGTAGTAAAGTCTTTAGAAAGTCATATGGAAAAGAAAAGAGGGTGGTCAATGAATAAAATTTCTTGCAAGATTGAAAGGCTTGGACATGCATGCAAGGTAAGACTCAAATATTTTATGATTCCAACTATATTAATAGAAGTACCATCCAATTGGATTATTTCTTTAGTGATTGGTGTATATTTTATGCCTAATGAATTAGTAATTTTTTGGGGCATAACAAAAAGAATAGCTCTATAATCTATCATGAAATTATGGACAACGTACTTACCAATTATCAAAAAGATGTAGAAGAAATATTTTTTAATGATCTTACTTTTTCTACTTCCTTTGGTTGGCATAAGCTTGTAGAGGAACTTAATTTTCTTTCTACCGTTCACTCGATCACCAATGTTCCTCAAAGCTTCTTGTAAAAAAATTATTTGATTTGGAATGGATATTTCTTCTCACATGGTCATATTCATACTAGGTTTATTCATTTTCTCCATTATATTCATTTGTTTAAACCGATCTTCACGGGAGGATGGACTAGACTCAGTTGTTGTCAATTTTTGCCCTTTTGGAAAAAATTGAACAACGGAAGCCTATTATGACCTAAGGCTGGAAAAATTCTTCTTCGTATTCCGGACATTCCAGCCAAAAATTTAATGTTTAGGAAACCTTTATGCTATCCTAGGTGGTCTCAGAGTCATCTCGAGATGTTCTTCTTCATTTCGGGTCTTAAAGGTTTCAAGTTTGCTCAGAGCAAAAAAATTAGCCCTTGGCGGGCCCGCATTCATTCAACACAAAAAAAAATCAAAGTTGATAATTTATGTTTAAAAGGTTTTGTTACATTTCCATAACTCTCTGATTTCAAGAAAAAGACCCAGAATATAAAAAATTGGGATAGGGTCAGATTTAAAAAGTAACATGACATTGAGCTAGAAATAGCTCACTGAGTAGCTCAGTAAGCTAAAGATGAGTTATGAGTTGATAGGTTGGCTCGAGGAGTCAATGGTCAAGCCTAGCAATGGCACTTGGAACGGGGTAGAACTCTTACATGATTCAGGTGAACCCAATGAGTTCAGCTCAGAAGAATGGTGATGAGCTCGAGTTCAAACCAAGGGAATCAATGTCGAGCCAATGTAGAGAATGAGCTCAGGGAGGGTCATGTGATGGTTAGCCGATCTCACTAGAGTCTCATATGAGGAAGAAAATATTATGTGTAGAGTGACGACTGAGGCATGTTCAAGGTCATATATATAGGGCCGAGCCAGTGATTGCATGGAGGAAACAAGATCTTGGGAATGAGTCGTGGCCAAGCTTAGGAGAGCTCTGTGAATTGGCAATTTAGGACGAGCTCGTGATAACCCGACGATGAGCTCGATATGGAGTTGGTGGAGAATGACTCGTATAGGTGGTAGAGTGGTATGAAGAGAGCTCATCAAACGACTTGGTGTATTCGAGAGTATATGATGTAAGTCTGAGCTATGAATGTTAAGGAAGTAGCTCACGGAAGTGAGAAAGTCAGTTTTGGTTTCACAAGAGTAAAGTAATGTTAGCATTCAGACATAACGAATGAATGAAAAGATCAAAAAATAGGCAAGGGAGTAGCTTGAAACTTGAGAATGAGTCATGGTTGGCTCGGCGTTGGGGGTTGAGTAATTTACGTAGGTGGCTCGACGGGAAAGTAAACATGGGAAGACTAAATCAAATTTTACTAGCTCCAAGAAATGTTACAGAGTGGGGAAAAGCTTTGGGAAAACTAGGGTGAGTTTGCAGGAAAATGGAGATGGTAAGTAACTCAGAATGTGAAGCGTAGGGTGAAACCAAGCGGCTCAATGGATAGCTCTTGGGAACGTGTCGTGGTGATTAAGAAGGCTAAGCAATGTCTTAGCAAGTTCACAGAAGACATTGAAACTGAGTTTGCAAAGACCGAGCTCTCCACGTGGCTTGGGGATTGATGGCCGAGATCGATGCACCGAACATGGGCCTGGTTGGATTAAACGGTGAATGTGTTTTGTGTAAGCTCAAGACTCGACGTTAGATGACTTGATGTTGGGTAATTTTCTGACATCGTGAGGAGCTTGCTTCGGGTCGGTTCAGTTAGGAAAGCACGTGAGTTGATCAGTTAGGAGTGGCTCAATGGATAGCTCGAGGGAACTCGGTGGTGAATTCACAAAAGCATGACGAGTTGGTGGAAAAGTGGAGACTGTGAGCCATTGTGCCAGGTTAGAATGTTGGTAAAACGGCTCCAGAAGTCTGGATTCCCCATCTCAAGCCTATGGGTTTTCGTGATAAGGAAGCCATGTCATGATGGCAAGATAGTCTTGGGGTTCCGAGACTTAAATTTCTAAGGATGTGGGGATCGTGAGGAGCATTACCACGTGGGGATAATCATTTGGCATTCCAAGGGACATGTTCTAAAATTTGAATTTGTAACTAGAAGCCGAGTCATTGGCTGAGTTATCCGTCAAGTTGTTAGAGAGGCTACAGGTCAAGATGGTGATTCATTTACCGAGCTATGAGGAGGGTCGCTGGAAAGACCGAGTGGCGTGGAAATAGATCGTTCTATATGGAAATTTCACAATAAGATACCTTGGCAAAGTGAAAATAGATCTACTTAATTGTTCAAAGTTCACAGTGCTACCACAGAATAACTTGAACATGATTAGAGAAGAGTGCATCTGCCAACCAACATTGAGACGATAGCTTATGAGATAAGGTTCGAGCTCTACCGATTCATCGAGTTCAGCATAATATGAGGGATGCATTACCAGGGGAGCTTAGTCTGACGAGCTCAGCCATGGAGGATAGGCAGATGAGTTACATCGAGTCAGCAAAGAAGTAAGTTGGCTACCACACATAGAAGCTAGATCACTATCAAGTGATTATGCAGGTCAAAATGAAGATGCCAAGTGAAGTGAACTTAGAACGAATCAAGTGTCTAGCCTTGAATTCTTTCAAAAATAATCTCACAGTTAAACACAGGAGTGTTCGCGGCTCCTACAAAATGGTGACATTAGAACTCATGTAGAGATTAACTTAGAAACCCGTCGAGTATGTGAAAGTTGGCATTGGGCTTGGGATCGAGCTGAATATTTTGGTGCATCTACGAAAGATCCAACTCGTTGGTTCAAACGCTCAAACTTGTAGCTCGTCTTATCTTAGAAAGATCCCAGGTTGCAACGATCTCGTGGAGGGAAGTGATATATGAATGAGTAGCTCGGTCTGATGAGCTCAAAATGGAGGATGTATGATAGCTCATGCATGGCTGAGATATTCCGCTGAAATGGACCAGTGAGGTGAACTCTACATAAGCCGAGACACGGTCCACATAATGAAATGAGTTCGGGAGAGAGCTCGTTCACGAATTGACAAGAAAATGACTCTTGTGGTGAAGTATTCATGTGATTGAATGCCAAGTCTAAATCAAGAAGAATCATTTCAGGTGGGATGTCACCATGGAGCTATGTCAAAGCTCAGAAAAATGTTACAAAGACAAGTTAAGTCGGTATTAGTGCATAAATCAGATAATGGAGAATCATTGCAAAGACTAATTAAAAATGGAGTGTGCGAGTGAGGTCAAGAATTTACAGGAAATGGTTTGCATGGATACATCGCAGAAAATGGTAAAGGCTCGAGCATAAAATGCTAGTTGAGCACACAAACATGTAAGGACGACTCTAAGAATGAAGGCAACAGAGCTCGGTACTTGCGCACGATGAATTATCCAAAATGAGCAATGAGTTACAAATGGATTCATGGTGAGAAAGGTACAACTTGATGGGGCCAAGGAAATGTTTCTTACAACAAAGGTGTTCTAGCTCGGTGAGTCGCAAAGAGTTTGTAGAGCTCTCACAAAATGATGAGGTGGAACTTGAGTTGCTTCGGGAATTCTAAGATTTATCAATATGCATTGCCAGATGACACAGAGTTCGTGAAATCGAGCTATGCGGAGAAAATCACCGGTGTTAACGAGCTTGGAGAAGGAGGGTAGAGATCGAGTCGTTCGAGCTTGACATGAAACAAAAGGACTCAGGTCATGTGTGGCCAAGCTATGTAGAAACAAAGTAAGCTAGCATCATGGAATCATAGGCTGAGTTGGCCACACATTAGGCTGAGTTGATGACATATTTCCAAGGTGGTGAACGTATGTATGGAGCTTGTGGAAAAAATCATGCATGTGATCTCGATACTCGATGACATACTGTGCTTGATGCATCAATACAAAGGAGCTTGATCTTTGATGGAAGAGATTGGTTGCACATAAGGATAAAGGAGCTCGATTCTTGCAAAAGAGCTCAGTTTTAGTTAATTTTGAGCAAGTCAATAAACAAAGAGCTCATGTTGTGAGAACTCATGAAGCGAGCCAAGCCTTCATGATGCAAAAATAGCTCGATCTAGTGGTGGAAGAGCTCTGCCCGGGTGAGCTCGTGCAGGGTAATTTTGGGATCACAATTTGGATGCGCTAATGCAAAGGGGTTCAGCCATTCAAGGCCGAATGACCTTGACCCCAACTCGGTGAGTTGGCTTAGTGAGCCAACCACCGAGTTGGGCTCTTTTTTGGCCTTTTCCTCATGACCCCTCCCTCCTCAAGTCAAACTGGTCAATGGGGGCCCACCATTAAAATAATAATTAAATTAATATTTTTATTTTAAATTTTTATTAAAATATTTTATTGAAATATTCCTTTACTTAATTGAGAATATCAAGTCAAACTGGGTATTAATGGCAATGATGGAAGATTCTAAAGTGGTTCAACTAACTATTATAAATGAACCATCATGTGCATTTAATTTAGGAATGCAATTATGACCTTTCCTTCTCTCTCACATATTCTTCCATAAATGTAAGTTAGAGGCTCATTCCAAAGGGTTCCTACAGTGTTAGATAGGTTGGAAAGTTATACATCTTAGATAAGTGCAATTTATCAAGAGTCCTCTCTCTTCTGCAAGTTGTCCTTGTGTGTTGAGAGACCTTTCAAGCCTCCTTTTCAAGACTATAATGGCAACCATTTCCTCTTCTAAATGTATGATGCATTGTGCATGTTATTAAAGCAATAAAAGTGTTTGTTTTGTGACTAATCTCGGTGCTTTCATATTTACTATACTTCTTTGTGCCTTTTCTCATGCTTGTAGGTACACTATGCAAGTTCACATTTCTATTGCACGTTCTTAGAGTTCTGTGCTTATCGAGTGGTGAAGTATTGCAAGAAGTTGAGTTGTGGTGTCTGCTTCACCCTTCTTCATCCTTCTTCAAGAATGATAACTAGTTTTTCGATTGAGTTTTAAAAAGGGAACACTTGCTTCCTAGTTTGTTATAGTTTGTACCCTCTCTAAGTTACAGAGGTGAAGTTAACTTGTGGTGCACACACCCTCTTCAAATTAACCCTTCCCGAGTCCTGAAACACCCTTTATTTGGTACATCACCATCCCTATTATATTTTAATTTCTACAAATATCTTTCCCTAAAACCCATGAAATGTTAGCATAGGACTAGGTAGCCATTTTATTACACTAGAGTAGTACATCACTTATTTTAGGAAGAGTAATCCAGCCTTCTTTGGAGGTTCACCTAGAGCCCAAGTCCCAAAGCTTGAGAGGTGATCTCGATGTGTCACAATCACACTAAACGTCCTGTTCACATTCTTTCCATTCGGAGGGTGCAGTGATTTGGCGACAATAGTTTTTGGCACACCGGTGGGACAGAGTTGGTACTTCTCTTATCACTTACACAAGTCAAAGTACCTAGTGAATCTTTGTATCTAGATTCCCATATTTCAAGTATGCGTTAACTTATGTGAAGAATTCAGACAAGAGCTTCTTCAAAGTAAGGAAATTATTAGCATATTGAATTTTCCTTATCTCCTCCAAAGAGAAGAAGAAGAGGTGTTTCAACATCACCAGTTGCAGCTCTACCTCATAGGGGTCATTCAAATCCTCCGTATGGAAGGTTTCCTCCACCAAGGAACAATAAACCTCTTGTTACTATGGCACAAAACCAAGTTTTTCCCCCTTTCAATGCAAGCAGTCCTCTTCTGTTGGCTCAATGTGACCCTATACCTATTACGGAACTCAAAAGTTTACCCTTTTACACAAGGGAAACTCACGTTACTCCAGTGGAATATATTCTTGATGTATCCAACATTTTTCCGTACATAATATCACAGAGGACAATGTTGTGGTTAGACTTCTTGCTACCTCTTTCAAGGGAAAATCACTTCAATGGTTTTGAGGGTTAAGTGTTAGTACTATAACCACTTGGGACGAGTTAGGAGAAAATATTTGTAAATAGTTTGAAGACAAGAGTGATCACCTATCACTTTTGGAACAACTCACTACCATAAAGAGAGCTCCCCAAGAATACATGAGTGATTTCAACTTTCACGATTCGATTCCACACTTATAAATCCTGGAATAGGATTCTTGTTCTATTTGTGAGCCTTGAATAGTGATGTAGCAGTTATGATCCAATCCATGGGAGGGGCTACATTACCTGATGCCTACAATGTTTCCATAAGAGTGGAAAATTACTTGATTCAGCCGAAAGATAGCTACACAATCGACTACCAATGTCGTTGTCTCTGGACCTTACGAACAATCATCCTATCATTGTTCCTATTCCATTAACCTCTAATCAACTAGCTCAATCTGCCCATGCCTCTTCATATGATCTATTTAAATTCAAGTCACTACTGTAAAATTTTAGAAATGAGCTCGTTACACTCAAAAGGAAATAGTTTCAATACAATCATTCATATCAGCCACAAACTCAAAGTATTAGGCTAACCATCATCATTTTTAAGGGAACAATCAGCCATAAAATCAAGTTACAAATCAATCTACAAATGTCAGGACTTTGAACTTTTGGAACCCTCTTACTGCTAGCTAATCTAGAGCCATAATACCTATCCATAATAATCTGGTTCAAGACTACGAATGGTGTTATCCTTATTCTCAACCCCATAATAAAAATCTTTGTACCAATGGAGTTATTTTCTAGGACCTTATGGTTCAAAGCGTATGTGCACCTTCCGAGATAACAAATAACACATCTACGCAAGAAACAACAAATCAACCATAGGCACCTGAAGAAACCACTTTAATAAAATTACAAGCGTAAGATTTTTACGTGTTGAATACATATTCCTCATCATTGGTAGCAAACACTCATTCCAAGAAGAGAGAAATGGAACCTCATACTTCCATATTTGATCAAAATCCACTTGAGCCTCGATACAAGTGGTGGTTGATAAATATAAAGGAAAGAAACTCGCCATAAATACCTGTAGCCAAGCTGCAAGGAAAGAAGGTTCTTCAGGCATCACGATACCCAATAAGAACTTTCTAAAGGAGGATCCCAATGCCCAAAGAAGTGTCAAAAAATTTGGAGTTATTCCTTCAAAGATAGTAGAACAAATGAAGAAAACCAACTGAGTGTTACTATGTGGGATGCACTCTCAATTCCTTCTCAAAGAAATTTGTTGTGAGAGGCTCTAAATAGTTTTGGTACAACTAATGGATCATCAAGTCATGGAGCAAGTAGATGCTACGAGTTTGTGTCAACCAAAAGGGAAAAGTATTCCTAAAGCCAACAAACCACTACCATTCTATATTTCCTTGATCATTGGCAACCACCTGGTGCATAATTGCATGATCAATTCTGGTGCCAATAGCTCAGTCATGCCCAAACAAATTACATATGTACTAGGCATACAATATGTGCCGGTTTCAAGAGGAGTTGTTCACTAGATGGCATAACCATTAAGACTATTGAGTTATCAAAGGAATTCAACTTACCAACCATGCATGCCCAAGTTTTTCATTCACCCAAGACATATCATTAATTGATCTTCCTCCTCTCTTCGTTATCTACCTATCACAATATTTCACTACCAAGATGGGTAGTTATCTATTAGCCAATTGGTCACATATGATTCTCAGGACTCGATACAGAACCAAAGTGACTATAATGGAAGAACCAATCTACCATAATCATGTAGAACCCTACACTGCTAGTCCTATAAATGGGAATTACACCATTGGAGATCTAGAAGAGGAAGATGTTGATCATGAACCAACTACTCTCATTGAAGAAGTCCCTGATATTGTGCTAGATGAAGTAAGTGGAGATCATCAATATGATCCCTATGCATATGTGTTAGTAGAAGAAGAAGCTAGTTTGCTTTTTCGAAGAAACAGATTAGGTACCTGTTGTATCCATGAAGAAGATACGATCATACCGCAACTTGTCAAAACACCAAGTGATTCGGAAGGACTATGGTAATTATTCTTCGATGGCTCAAGAAGTAAGAATGGATCTAGCACTAGTGTTATGTTAATTTATCCAAAGGGAAATGAGTACTTCTCATCTTTCCGATTGCGCTTTAGTTACACCAACAACATTGCTCAATATGAGGCCATTGTGCAAGGAATTCAGCTAGCCCAAAAGAAGGGTATCAAAAACCTTACTATTTTTGGAGACAATGAGTGAGTTGTTCATCAAGTGATCAAACGTAGTGCCTCAAAGAATGATCTTTTAAGATCATACAAGAATCGATTCTAGGACTTGATTGAAGATTTCTAAGCTTTTGGAATCCATGCAGTTCCTAGAAGTCAGAATCAAGATGATGATAGGCTTGTTACAATTGGCTCACAATACAACATACCTATTGATATCATGAAATAAGGGTAGAAATTTTTCAAAATGGTGGTTTGAACTGTAGTCCCTGATAATGTGAGTATCGTGCAAGTATTCACTAGTGACAAATAAATTGTTCTTTTCCTACAAGAAGAGGCAGAATTTGCTGCAAGAAATTAGGATAAGTTGTAAGAGTCATATGGTTAACAAATTATACAATTGAAAACCAACAAACTACCAAAAATTTTAGTCACTTTGGAATCCATTTTTAATTCAGATGACCAAGCCAAACGATAAATCTCTAACATGATGGTCAAAGAAGAAGCTTTTGAAGAAGTTGAGATAGCACATGAGAAGTTTATGAATATTGGAAAATTGTATATTTCTAAAGAGAAAGAAGCTTTCCTCAAAAAATTTTTCAAGAGTATCAAGACATTTTTTCATGGAGCTCAACAGATCTGCATGGTTTTAATCCAGCCTTCGACACAACATACCATTGAATTGGATCCTAATGCCAAGCCAATTCACCAAAACCAAAGGCCCATTAATCCCAAAATTAAGTCACTAATGAGAAAGGAGCTAACCAAACTCATCAAGCATGTATTATTTTTCTCATCAAGAACTCCTCTTGTGTAGCCAATCTGTGCCCGTAAGGAAGAAGAATAGAAAGATTTGATTGTGCATAGATTTTAGGGATTTGAACTATGCCTCGTTGAAAGACCATTATCCTCTCCCATCAATGGAGAAAATTATTCAAATGGTGGCAAGAGCTCAAATATTTTCTTTTCTCGATGGATATTCGGGTTATAATCAAATTCTAGTCCAAGAATCTGACCAATTCAAAATGGATTTCACTACCAAGTGGGGCACGTATGCCTACAACAAAATTTCATTTGGATTATCCAATGTTGGGGCTACTTTCCAAAGATCCATGGATATGGAGTTTAAAGGACTAATCAACGATATCATCTTGGTTTACCTAGATGACATAACTATGTATTCTAAGCATGCAGATGATCACATCACACATCTAAGGAAGGTTTTCCAAAGATGTAGGGAATTTGGGGTTTCACTCAATCCCAAGAAGTGTATTTTTATAGTGCATGAGGGAAATTTGTTGGGGCATGTTGTTTCAAAGGAAGGACTATCAATCAATCCAACCAAGATTCATTTGATTATTTCCTTATCTCTCCCAAGTCATAGGAAGGGACTCCATAGTTTTATGCGAACCATAAACTTCGTGAGGAGATTCATGTCTCAATTCACGACATTGGCTAACCCACGTAAATCCATGTCAAATAAAAACATTCCATTCTCATGGACTAAGGAAGGATGAGAAAGCTTTGAAGCCATCAAAACTATAATTTTTCAAGCTCCCATGCCGGTAAAACCCAAGTTTGATAAATACTTTATCCTTTATGCTTTTGCAGTCAAGAGAGCATTTCAGTGATTTTCACCTAAATGATTATCTAATCGAGCAACCAATTGCTTTCTTCAGTCAATCCCTCAAAGACTATGAGATCAAATACTCATTCGTTGAAAAACAAGTCTTTGTAATTATTTGATCTTTGAATAAATTCAAGCACATGTTTTCTAACAAAAAAATTCATTTGATAGTGTCTCATCCAGGTGTCAAAGAGTTTTTTCTGAACAAAGAGATGAACGAGAAGCACGCTAGATGGATTATAAAGGTGATGGATTATGATGTGCATATCAAGGTTACCAAACTTGTTAGAGGTAAAGGTTTATGTCAACAAATTTTTACAGACATAGAATCAAAAGGTGATGAGGATACGATGCTCCTAAACATTGATGAGAGTGATGAGCAAGTTTAATAGTTATCTAAAATGAATAGTTTCTTATTCTCGTGAGTGTATCCTGTGAACATGGATAAAAACCAAAGACATACTTTTCATCTTCAATCTATTCCATATGTTTTAGTAGATAACGTTCTCTTTTGAAAGGATTTGAATGGTGTCCTCCTTCGGTGCATAAGACCGGAATAGGTGAGTAAGATACTAGAAGAGTTTCATAATGGTTTATCTGGAGGACATTATTCTACACAAACAACTACTACCAAGATCATGTGAGCTGGTTACTATTGGCTAGATTTGTTCAAAGATGCCCATATCTAGGTAAGGAAATGTAAGGAATGTGCCCTTTTCACAGGCAAGCAGAAGTTGGAAGCTCTTCCACTGCATCCAATCTAAGTGGATCAACCCTTTGTTCAATAGGGTTGGAATTCATCGAATGATTAATCCTCCATCTAGTGATGGACATAAATGGGTCCTTACTACAACAGACTATTTTACTCGATGGAAAAAGGCAGTAGCATTGAAAGAGAGCAATGAAAAGGCAGTTCTGGATTTCTTGGAAGGTATAATGACAAGGTTTGGTGTTCCTTTTATAGTCATTTCAAAAATGAAATGGATTTTCTTTGTATGAAGTTGAGTGAATGGGATGTTAAAAATGGGGTCTACCTCAAGACTTCGTCTAATTACTATCCATAAGGAAATGGATTGGCTGAGTCTAGTAACAAAAGCCTCATAAGGATTATTAAGTGTACAATGGAAACTAACAATAGGAATTGGCATACACGTAAGACCGCCTTATGGGTAGGTTGGATCACACCCGAAAGGGCCATAGGGAATTCAGCTTTCATGCTTATATATGGAAGAGAAGATAAACTTCCACACTCCTTGAGTTACCTTCTTTGGAGTTAGTGTAGACACCAAAATTGGGTCACACTCCCTTGGCCCCCATTGAATAACCAACTCAAAACATATCTACCTAATCATGGCCCCTTCCACCCCATATTAATATTAATTTAATTAACTTCATTAAATTAATACCCATCCTCACAACATTCACTACTTAATTATTTTAATTAAGATAAATTTCCACCTCACCTAGACACCTCACCTAGCCACCTCACCCTAGACCTATTCTTGACATGTTTCCATAATTAACTAAGACTTGATCTTACTTGCCTTAATGAGATAAGATTTAGTCTAACCCTAAAAGCACATGCCTAATATTTCTCTAACCACATTCCCACTCATTAGAAGGGAAGCTTCCGTTCTGATCCGTGAGAATAAACCAACCTAGCCCAAGAAATCATGAGATCTGCCATTTTTAGTAAACCTAGGGAATCTTGCCTTAACCGACGCCGGTCACCCCTAAACCGACGTTGGTCAACTAGAACCATCATCGGTTACCATTTATTCACCTTAGTAACCTTGTTTTTGGGTTGGCACATTCTGAGAGCAAGGAGATAGGAAGAGAGATGCATACAAGTAGAACCAGTGGTCTCTTCATGCACCTAGACATCCGTAGCCAATACCAGGATTGATCCAGAGGTATTGCATTCATAGAAGCATTCTAGGAATCACTACTATGGCACCAAAACACCATTCTTATGATCAAATACCATCACCATTCAGCCATCAAGCCTATATCACAGTAAGTATACCTTTTACCAACATAGTCTATTTCAATATAATAGCCTTGTTACTTTTGTTATCAGTTTATACTTTGCATGTCCTTTTCCCATCTTCTACCTACTTGTAGACTCAGCCATTCCTCTACCCACACCACCAAATCACCCATTCTCACCTCCTACACCCCTCTGAGTATACCTGAGACTTTTTCAGACCTCCCTATCCATCCTTCCATCTCCATTTAGCTTCAGCCAACTCCTACAATTAGATTTCATTTGAGTTCCTTTCACCCTGACCATACCGACGCCGATCACCCATGACCATCGCCGGTCTCCCCTAAACCGTCAGTTCGGTTATACCCGAATGACATCGGTATTTGTGTTTCATACCCTTTTCACATAACAGAACCACATAATCTACTACCAAGTGACCTAAACAACCCAAAAGCTGACTTTGACCGGGCCTCCAGAATGTGACACCTACCTACCCTTTAGATTTGACTACAACCTAGCCTGTTATGTTAGATTTTCTTATTGTGTTTGAATGAGATACCTAAATCATATCAAATACAATAGGACTTTTCTTATTTCTCACATTAAGTTGTTTTAAACAATGGATTGACAACCATCTAGGGAGTATCACACTTCCCGGATCTAGCACACGCTAGGAAGTCCACTGTCATATATTATTTAACTCTTCTTTTGTGGTCTTTTTTTCTATTTCAGGTAGTTCCTCCTAGCCAAAAGGAAGCTCTCATAGTCAACACTAGATTGAGAAGTCAGAATGCGTGCAACAACCATCAACCAACTAGCATAAACAAGTATTCCTCCTCATCCCTTACCTCTTTCTGTTTTGTCTCAATAAAGTAAAGAAAATGGTGAAACAGATCTATCTGTGCATTTCCTTCATTCCTAGGAGAAATTTGTGTGTTTGTTTCCCTTTAAAAGGCTTACACATTAATATTCTTCTCTAGTAATCTTCTCTTCTTTCTAATTTCTCTAAAAGAAACATTTCTCTTGGTGCATTTAAAAAGAATCATTCTTATTTCTTATTTACTGCATTTAGCGAAAGAGCATACCCTCTCCATTTCACGATTTTCTTCATCAAATGTAATTTTTTCGATTTGGGCTTAAAATTGATTGCATTACATTCTAATTTGTTGCATTTATCTCACATTAAAATGAGGGCAACCTATATGCTAGAAGTCATGCCTAGCTGATGGTTGACACAAAGAATCATAGAAAGCACTCTCTCTCTCTCTCTCTGTCTTACCAAACTGCACAAATTTGAAATATACACATCTTTCTTAAACAACATCTTACTCTGGGAATTCTTGCCAATGATCACATGATCATAGGATTGGTAGGTACTCCCCAATTCGTTACTTCTATTGAGTTATTATCTCAAAGGACATCCCGCCCCGCCATAACATAACCTGAAACCTCTCTTTTTAGATATCCTTCTTCGTAGGAATCATTCTCACCAAAAAATCTATTCTAAATTCATGATTCAGTCTTCTAAATAGCATAATCTCAATACATTAAAAATCACTTGTTAGGTACGTGTTTTTAGCGTTTGATTGATGTGCATTTTGAGGTGTGAGGATACGTTTCTCCATTTTTCCATTCGTTTGCCTCATGAGCTCCACAATTATAGTTGGAGTATTTTGAGTTCTTTTGAGTGTGTCAGGACTTCATTGCATCATCTCCAGACCTATGGGTTGATTATTTATCTCACTCAAAATCAAAACAATCCATTTTTATACATTTTTCTATTTTTCATAGTGACCGCATCGGTTACCCTTGATTGCATCGTTTTCTTAACCGACATCGGTTTTTCTGTTCTTTTGGGTTAAATTTCCCAAAGAACACTTATTTCATTTTCTTTGTTATTAGAGTTCCTGTGAGTCTCTATACTCTCTATGCTTTGATAAATAATCATCATACAACTTGTTCATCTAACCGAAATAGTCTTTGCTTCATCTTGTAAAATTGTTCTGTCTCACAAGAATCGACATCGGTACCCCCGAATCGGTATTAGTCACCCTTAACTATTGCTGCTACCCTATGTTGAATCTCAGCTGATACATTACCCAAATCCACCCATAAACACTTGTTTTCTTCATTCCCATTGCCTTATGTGTCCTCTACAGATACAACATCACTTGATATACATTCATTCACATGGTGTTGACTCGCAATCAAGCTAATGCTCTTATATTTCACGCAAGTCGTCACCACTCCCGCCTTCTTCACCACCCTATGTCTTATCACCCATGGATCCAAACCTATCTACCACCATTTCTGTAGGCAACGAGTAATTTGCGCGAATCCTTGATCCGATTCCCGCACCTTACATTTCTACCTTTCCCACTCTTCCACTCGTGGACTCCTCGGTTAGTTGATATATGTCATGTCTATATCCATCTCTCCTGCCCTTGTTCCCACTTCTCGTATCGCCCACACTAATGCGGCATTACCTTCACCTACTTTAACCCTAGTAGTTTCACAGCTAGGCCCCATACCTACTATGACCATTGCATCTGCAGTATCAGTCACACCCATAGTATCTATTGTCCCCTCATCAACCACCCAACCATAACCTCATTCACGCCCATTGTCTCACAAATACCAATTGCAACACAACCGCCCATGGTGTCGGTGACCCCTACTCCATTCCAGAATCTTATCCTCTCCATCCCACAATCTCTACCCCCAATCACTACTAGAGTCACTGTGACCGTCCCACCTACATACACATACTATCAACAATCCCTATCTCGTTTGTCACCCATTCTGGATATATGCCCTCTATGTTAGTCCCATATTCTCAACCTCCCTATTCACCATCACCATACACTAGAATGCCATCCACTTCACATGTTCGCACCATCCCCCTACACCACGTATGAGCCCATCCATCACAACCTACCAATGACCTCATCAAATTAATGATGGAAAAGTTACGATGCTAGAAGCATCGCTTTTGTCTCACACAATTCTCTCACCTATGATGAAATCTATAATCAACCCATTCATTCATCAATCCTTATTCATCCATACCATTTACATTGGTAAATGCCAAAATTCAACCATTTCAATAGTAAAGTAGACCCACGCTTGTATTTGTGGTCTTTCAAACATAGGTGTTACCTGATCGCCCATGATAACACTTTACTCCTGCGAACCTTCCTGATGTCCATGATAGGACCTGTATTGGATTGGTATAGTGGGCTACCAAGACACTCCAACTACTCATTTAATCAAGTAGACCAAGCCTTCTTAGATCACTTCTCAATCAACATTGTTAAGAAGGTCACCATGACTGATCTTTATTCCACACGATAGTATGACGATGAGTCTATTGCTGACTTTGTCACTCACTGGCGCAACCTAATTAACCAACTCACATTTCAATTACCTCAAACTGAAATCATAGAGTTGTTTACTCAGGCTTACACTAGACACATCTCACCAACCCTGCAGGTGCAAACTTTTCACACTTTTGACGAGGCATTCACCATGGCCCGGAAATTGGAAATTCATGTTATCAAAGAGAAGAAAATTCAACTTCATAACAAGAACATCACATTTAAATCAAATGATGTTTCTTCCTCTTCAAAACCCCAAAACAACTATTCAAAACCCAAAGGATCTTCCAATGCCATAGTTCTCAAGGTTGGCCCCCTCATCAATCAAAGCTAGCCAAACCTCATTCTAATATCTCTCTCGTCCAACCTTTCCAGTTCATACAAGAACAATGAAAGTACACTTCAACAAGATAATCTTATGCTTCTGTTTTGGAAAAGCTTATTAAATATGGTGTCATTACCCTTCCACCTATAAAACCACACACTAGATTTGACCCTGAGCGCCCCATGCCCACATGGTATAAAGAAGATGACTTTTACAACTATCATCGTGTCAAAGGTCATAGTGACAATAACTTAGTTACCTTCAAGAATATTTTACAAGAAATGTTAGACAACGGAGATCTAGTCTTGATAGCCCGAGTGCACCTACTAAACCAAAACCTACATATCTTCAAGAATTTAGTCCCTAATCATGCCCCATATTCCAACCACGATGGTGACACTTCAACCCATGATAATAATGTCCGCGAGGTCCACACTATTTTCGATGACATACTAGTTGCTTCCCAATTGCCTCATGTCCCTTCCATAGATGAAATCTTAGCCCGAACTCCCCTACCTACACCAGAATCTATTTCATGTACTCCACCCATAGAGGAACTCCCTTCATTTTATCCTTCACCCATGGAAGAGTCTATAATTATCGTGCCACCTTTGAACCCTCAAATTTCCAAGCAGTCATCAGTGGCACCTCTCTTACTCATAAGAGATACATGTCCACAACCTACACCATCACAAGGAGATTCCACCTCGTCTAGCCCATCCTCTCCTCTACCCATGGAGGAGCCTATAGAAATATCATTCACCATTGGACCTTCAAGATCCCACTGATCTGTTGTTGGCTCTCTTACCCAAAGAGTCTGAGGCTAGTCATTTCCTTGTATCTTAAACACATTTTATGGGGATTGCTACTCGATCTACATCAGCCCCACCTGTAGTAGTACCATTTTCACGCTTGGTCGATCACTTGGACTATGTTGATAGAGCCTTACTTTGGGGATGCCTTCTACTTCCGTTTCAACCCAAATGCAACTGTCACTCATTAACAACTCCACTATCTATCCAAAAGTGTTTCGAGTGACCAAACCAAACACAACCATGACTATTGCAACATATTCCACATCACCAACCATAGTCCAACACGCACCTCTCGCCTACAACCCAACATACATCTACACCCAAATACCTACCCACACCTATATCATCTCCCTTACCTAAACCCATCACCACCTTAGGGGTCATACCAACATCAAACCTTACTCACCCACCCATCAAATTAGATTTAGCCACATCTTCCAAAACTAAAACTAAACTTACCCCGACCCCTAAAAAGAAGACCCAACCTCCTAGGCCTCATACACCAACCTTTCCTACCATGCCATTATCACCTTCACCCCTTCCATCCATCCTAGGACCTCACCCCTCGACCCTGGCCAAGCAACCTCCATCCACTGGTAAACTAGGAACGCAACTACCCACCTCCTCATCATGGACCTCTAATATACCCAAGTGACCCACACAACCTCTATCATCACCCATAACCTTCTTACCACCCATACCACCACTATTGTCCATAACTTCTTCACTACCCATGACACTTTCTTCCCTTCCACTCACACCTTCTACCTAACCTCTACCGACCACTTCCACGGAAAATAGGTTACCCCCGTGGGTAACCCATCCTCTTCCACTATCTACTTTTCCCTCTACATCACGTACACCCGTGTCACATTTTCCCAAATAGGTGTAACCTAATGCTAAGAATCTGCTACCCTCCAATAGGGTATTTAAACCAACCAAATATCTCTTCTTCTACCATGCCTATACCTAAACCGATTCCCACAAGACCTAAGACCACTCCATATGCCAAACTAGTAGACCAACCCATTCCTCCTACTATAAAGCCTCTTCCTCCATAATTATCCGTACTCGCACCCAAACTCACATTCACCTCCCATTGTGATCCACTAAAGAGGGTCCTATGATAAAATATTAACCAATATCCTCAAAAAAAATTCATCACATTACCACCTATTACACCTTACTACCCACTCAAACCAAAACCAAAAGGGTTTGATGAAATGAAAATTTTTTCTACTATCGTGTACATGGACATAATGTAGAGAATCGTAAGGCTTTAAAAACTAGCCTTGTCCAATTATGTCCTCCCGAAGAAAATTTTGATGATAATGATCTCCTTGATGAGGACCCCATCTCACCCCCACAAATTTCCCCAGATATTCTTCCATTATCTACTCAACGACCAAAATTTCCACCCCCACAACTCTTTGATCCACCCCGAGATTCGAGATTAACATGGTCTCGTATAAGATAGTTGGCCAAACCACCACCCAAATGCAAATGTTCCCTAATCATTTCACAAGGATCATATCCCCCACTAGGTTTTTTCCTCCTTCCATGACACACCCTCTTCATCCACCTCCCCTCAAATTAACATGATCAACATTGCCACCCATGTTTAGAAAGATAAGGGAAAAGAAAAGGAAATTGGCCTATCAACCAACTCTATTCCCAACATACCATCCACACCCATACCCAAAGTCATCATTTGAGGTCCTACATATCCTATTTCCAATGGGGTCACACAACGCACAATTCTAAAACAACCGCATCAATCCCCTCTCAAAATGTCTTTAAATGACATCATCCAAACCTCTGAGTGACATCGTCAATCCCTTATGGAAGTCCTTCAATCCATTGAAGTCTTACCAAATGACCCCTCACCATGTTTCCTCTCTCACTAGGTCATTTCCTTCCTCTACACCTCCACATACTCACCAAGTAGTCACCCTCAGCTTTTCTGATGAAGAGATCACTCCCTTCCATTTCGATGGCCTCGACCCCACTCTTTTCATCTCTGCCTTTATCGATAATATACGCATACAATGCATTATGATCAATGGTAGTGCTAGTATTAACATCATCTCCTCCCATGCATACGACCAAATGTGAATACCTACCAATTACATGCATGGTAACCTGGTTATGTTGCGCTCCTTCAATGATGCCATGACCTCTACCCTAGGTACCATCATTCTCCACATTCGCATAGGTCCCCACACTATCCTGAAACTTTTCTATGTCCTAGAAGGGGAGTTATAGTATAATTTTTGCTTAGTCAACCTTAGATCCACACCATGGGTTATACCCCTTTGACTTTACACCGCCGCCTCAAATTTGAACACGAGGGACATAATTACACCATCCTTGTGACCCATCACATTTCAAGACCTCGTAACATGCTATACCGCCCATTGATGTGCTTGTACAGTCAAGGCATCTCGCCACTATCCCTAGTTCACCTTCGCCTATAAGCTAATCCACCAAAACTACCACTACCTCTCCCGCATCTAACCTTGCTATCCCCACTCTTTATGTGCAGCCTCTACCACTGACTCACCTATTTACCCATCATCTAACAAGCCGTCTATCCCCACTACCCACATACCAACTATCCCTTAGAAGGTTTTTTTTAATGCCTCACTCTGTGGGAATACCGCCTATACAATATTGACACCTTCCTCACCCCTCAAGAGTATGAGAACCTTCGTTAACACCCTAGTTACGACATCCGCATCGGTGACATTTTTTCTTATGGCCCTCCCCACCTTCACACTAATCTAACGTATGGTGGACTTGATATGGCCACCTATAAACCTGAACCTCCATCCCAAACCCAACCATTTTCATCTAACCTACACTCCCTCACTAACAACCGCTTTGCTCACACTTTCCTCCACCGGTGCACGTGGAAAGGATTTGGCTTCATATTTTACTGAACAGGCTACCATACTATCATTTCTTGTACCTCTCATAAACACAATGACCGTAGTTGTATTGGTTTTGATACTCCACCTTCCAAGAAGGTTTGTATCGACCTTATCCAGGATGAAAATCTTCCCCACCTAATTCACCCACATTACCATCTTCACCCATGGATTCCATAGACCCAAATCTATTCCTCCTAACTTTTTTTTCATAAACACCATTTCCTTGGGACCGCTGACCTATCAACATGATGGTGAAGCTCCCTCTTCTCTCCCATTCTTGTATCCTAACATGATCGATGATGATACACCTTCTATTAATGTCGTTCAATGTCAAGACGATGAATCCATCCTCACTTACCTTGGTGTGGAAGATTCTTATATTCATCGTTCGTTACCTTCTGAGATGTAAACCATGTTGAATGAATCAACCATTGAAATCAACATTAACACTCAAGATGACCCACACATTCTAAATATCGCCAATCCTTAGATGCTACTAAACAAGAAGCCTTCTCCTCTTTCCTTCGGGACCATAGCAACGCGTTTTCCTGGTCCTATGTTGATATGCCCGGTATTGACCCTAAAATTGTGGTCCATAATATTATAACCATTCTTGATGCCAAACCCATCAAACAAAAGCTGCGGAAAATACATCGTCACATTGCTCTTCTGGTTAAAGAAGAGCTTCAACGCCTTCTCTCGGTTTCGTTCATTCTACCCATTGATTATCCCCAATGGATTTCTCGAATCATTCCTATCACAAAGGCAATAGGGGACTTCACTTTTGTATGGACTTCCGTGACCTCAACCTCACCTCCGTCCCAAAGATGATTTCCCCTACTGCATCGACCAACTAGTTGACGTCACTACAGCCATGAAATGCTACCACTCATGGATGGTTTCTCGCTATAACAAAATATTACTAGCTCCAAAGGATCAACACAAGACTTCCTTCATCACCCCTTGAGGGACTTTCTACTATCGAGTCATGCCTTTTTACCTTAAAATGCTAGTGCCACATATCGTGAGCTATGAATTACATCTTCCATGACATCATGCATCACACATTGAAGATTACGTAGATGATCTTCTCGCCAAATCTAAACATCGACCTAAACATATGTTCATCCTTAAGGTCATCATTGACCATCTCATCAAGTATTACACGTGTCTTCAAACCCAAGAAGTGCATCTTTGTGGTGCTTTCCAGAAAAATCCAAGGTTTCATCATTTATTTACGTGGCATAGAAGTTGATCTTGCTAAAGTCAAGGCCATTCTCGAAATTTCTCCACCCACTAATCTCCATCAACTTCATAGCCTATAAGGAAAGTTACAATCTATTCATTATTTTATCTTGCAGATTTCTGATCACTATCAACCATTCCATCATCTGCTAAAAAAAGATGTTTCATTAAAATGGGATAATGAATGTCATAAAGCCTTCGAAGCCTTAAAACAATACCTCCTTCAACCACCAGTTCTCATTCCTCATAAGGATGACCAGCCCTTTTACCTATATATTTCGCCACCGACCATTCCTTAAATGCCATGCTTGCTCATCGCGGTGACCAACACCAAGAGAGCGGTTTATTACATAATTGCACTTTCTAGACTATGAAACTAGATATACCCATGACGAAAAACTCTACTTAGCCTTATTTTTCATCTCCACCAAAGTCTACCATTACCTACTCAATTACAAATTCTTCATCATTACTAATACCGACCCATTACACATATGTATGTCAAACCCTATCAACATCAATGTGTCACATGTTGGCTTATGCTTCTTTCCAACCTCGACCTCCAATTCATTCATCAAATGTCCATCAAGGGCAAAGCTATCGCTGACCAACTGGTTGACGCGCCTATTTCTAGGAATCAACCATCTAACTTCGATTCCCCAAATGAGTCTATAGCTACCCTTTCCCTGGACGAACCCGCTTACCAAATGACACTATTCTTCAATGGATCTAAGTGTCAGCGTGGGGTGGGGCTAGTGTTATTCTCATTCCTCTTGATGGTGAACCTATGCCTTTGTATTTCAAACTCAATTTTGATTGTACAAACAATATTGTTGAATATGAAGTAGTCGTATTGGGTCTTCGGAGTCTTATGCCTTAGATGTTAAGTCAATCAATATATTTGGTGATTCTCGCTTGGTCATAAACCAAATTAATGGTATATACCAATGTCGTAATGAGATACTTCAAAAATATTAACACCATGTAAATATACTTTTGACCACTTTTGACTGCATTACGCACTTCACACCACCCCACGTTCTACCAACAAATTTTTGGATACCATGGCTTGATTGGCTTCTCGATACCTACTTCACCCGCTGAATCTAAACTCTTTGTCACAATACAAAGGCTAGAATCACCCTCTTATTTACCTCATGAATTTCACTCCGTCGGAACCGTTGCCCCGACCCACGTGACCTTTGGTATATGCAATATGCAGAGTATCTTTCCTTTCCATTCTACCCACTAATCTCACTCGTAATGGACAATGTGCCTTTATTAAAAGTGTCTCTCGTTATGTCATCATGGGTGGTCTTCTTTACAAGCACAGTTTGACAAAATCTCTTACGCTGCCTCGCAAGTTCTGAAATTTCTTACACCATTAAGGAAGTTCACAATGGAATTTGTGGAGGTCAC
This sequence comes from Taxus wallichiana var. yunnanensis, assembly GCA_018340775.1. Taxonomy (NCBI): domain Eukaryota; kingdom Viridiplantae; phylum Streptophyta; class Pinopsida; order Cupressales; family Taxaceae; genus Taxus; species Taxus wallichiana. The sequence goes on from CM031238.1 coordinate 2,516,648, forward strand.
TTTAGTGTTTTAGTTGTGCTTATGTCAAATGTTGCGTGAAATGCTAGCAACAAGCTAATCTCCATCACACACCTAATCATGCCTTGCAAGTCGCACAATACCTTTGGCCTTTCTCTCAATGGGGTTTAGACCTTTTCGGTGAGATCAACCCCATTCTTCACAATACCACCAATGGATCATAACTCGCTACTAAATATTACACTAAATGGGAAGAGGCCATTCCCTCATTTCTACAAAAGCTTAGAAAATATGTGAATTCATCAACCATCATATCATTTTTGCTTTGCGTTCCTCACCGCCTCATCAATGATAATGGAAAGCAATTCAAAAACAAAACCCTACATAAACTATGCGATGCTTTTGGCATCCAACTCAATTTTCATCACCTTATTACCCACGAACCAATGGCCAAGCCAAATCAACCAATAAAACTTTGAACAAAATTCTTATGGAAGTAGTCAACAATACTAGGAAAGATTGACATACGCACATTCCTTTCACCCTATGGGCTTATCCCACTAGTATTTACACTTCGACTACCGCCACACCCTTTTCTCTAGTCTACAATACCAAGGTTTTCTTACCTCTCGAAGTCCATATTCCATCTCTCTACATCTCACTACAAGACATGCTTTGAATGACGATGAATTTTACCAAGATATTTTGGCGTAACTTGAGTTATTAGATGAACGTTGTCTCAATGCTCTTGACCATCTCCAAATCTACCAAAAATGTATCAAATGTGCCTATGAAAAACATGTTCATGAATGAAATTTTCAGGTCGACGACCTCATCCTAAAGGAAAATCAACATGTAACCAAAGAGGAGAAAAGTAAACGGGAAAATTTTCTCCTAATTGGCTCAGACCCTATATCGTTACCCATGCCTATGGATCGTGTGCTTATCATTTGTCTTCACTCAAGTAGTAAACTTGAACTCGAGCCCTTTAATTCCTTGCATCTTCGACCATTTTATTGTTGACGTCAAGTTATATACCACTTTTTTCAGTTCATCTCTCATCCCTTGAGCGTTGTTCACCTTCCTTATTAACTGTTTTGAGGATCCACAACTCAAAAATAATCATGTGATTCCTGTCACCTTTCTTCCTTATCTTAAATATGAGTACCACGACTTGTACTCATAGCATGATTCTCATGAATACTTTTCATCTTCTTGAAGATGGAATCCCATGGTTGTTCATCACTCAAAACCACCTCTTTCATAAGTTAAAATTTGTGTGATATGGTCTTGTCTTCTAAAAAAGAACCTAATCTTCCTATAGTCTTGTCCATGACTTAAATGTCCAAAAAAAAAAAAAGGGATGCAACTCCTTAAGTCAAACTTCCAAGAAAATATGACTCCCTCAAAAGAGACATCTCTTCACTCTAACTCCACTACTATAAATAAACCGCTTCAAGGATAGCTATATCAAGTTATTTCACAAATCCAATAAAAATATCCAAAATCTTGTTGTATATATCTCCCCTAGGTAAATATAGTCAAGAGCAAAATATGGAAATCAAGGAAAATTGAAATCCTTCATTTCGGGTTTTGAAAGTGCATTGCATGGTCAAAAACCCGACATTTATTGCGACACCAACCACCTCTAGCACACATAAGAAGGTGTCGACATGCAAAAATTTGCACCATGGCGCAGGTTGGGGGCGCACATCAGAAGGTGTTGACATGCAAAAATTTATGCCTCAAGTGCAGTTAGGGCGCACATCGGAAGGTGTCGACATGCAAAAATTTGCGCCACGGTGCAGTTGGGGCACACATCGGAAGGTGTCAACATGTAAAAATTCATGCCCTGATACAGTTAGGGCGCACATCGGGAAGGTGTTGACATGCAAAAATTCACGCCCGTGCGGGTTGGGGGCACACATCAGAAGGTGTCGACATGCAAAAATTCGCGCCTTGACGCAGATCAGAAAATGTCGACACCACATTTTCAGCACCTATGGCACACTTAAGAGTATGTTGACATAAGGATGGATGCGCTGAGGTGCACCTTTAGGAGGTGCAACATTTTGAGCGTTGACACCCCGAACCTGACAGAAGCCTGACACAAATATTCAAATGGCCATAACTTTTCACAGGGAGCTCGGATTCATGGAAGGTTGGACATTTCGGAAAGATCACAAGGTCCTCTATCTAAATACGACTAAATATCTTTAATTTAGTGAGAACAAGTTCTTCAAAAATGTAAAATATAGTTCACCTTTTTTGGGTCTACTAGGATTCTCACCTACCGCCATAATGAGATGAATTAAATGCAACCCGGAGGTGGTTGGGGTAGATTCGAATTCCTCTCTCTTTTCTCTCTCATTCTTCCTATAAATTGTAAGGAGGGGCTTCTTTCTAAAGGTTGGACATTCTTGTTTTTCCCCTCCCTCCTTCTCTTTGGCAGTGAATTTGTGGAGTTCAAACCTCCCATCTAAAACTATAATGCAACTTTGCCTCTTGACATTTTGTAGTGTACTGTATCAATATTTGGAGAAAATAACACATGTCTATGGATGATTCTCAACCCTCTCTCTGTTCATTTTCATCCTTGTGATCATTCAATGTAAATTTGGTTATCTCAGTGCATGATCTTGCATTGCATTTTAATGGTTTGTGTTTATTGGCAAGACAGGTGTTCTTCATTCCTCGGTGCATCACCTTGTCAGTCTAGGTTTATTTTATGCATCTTCTTACCCTGTCTCCTTGGCAAGTTAGATTAGGTTTTTGAGTAAACCCTCTACATTTTTATGTGTGCATCTGAACAGAGGAATATGAACCGGCCTTCATTTGGAGAGATTTCCCAGATTCGCAAGGTCCCACACTTGGGAAAAGCTCCATGTTATGCAATCGCACCGAGAGTCTCAACCCATCGAGTTGCAGACATTCAGGGGTTCTGTGATTTGCCATCAACGTTTTGGCACGCCCAGTTGAACCAAGAGGTCATTCCACAAGATTTGAAGGAATTTTCAAGAAATTTGGACTTAGAAATTATAGGTTTTATAATTTTGGATTTTTTTCGCCTTCCAAGCTGAACTCGAAATCAATTTTCAAGGGCTTAACTTGCTCAAAATAGGTCAAAATTTCACCAGTTGATAGATCGGGGATAATCTTCAAAAGGGTATTCTTAGATTTTTGAGATTTTGACTTTCAAAATTTCATAGTTTTTAGTATTTCAGGTTTTCCCAGGTGTCGAGCATGTCCCAAGTTCCAACACGGTGTATTTTAGATTTTGTAAGTTGCCTTGCATGACGTTTCAGGGATTAGTAGCTACACAACAAGACCCGATAACCGAATTGAAGAACTGTATCTTCCGGGTCCTTCAAAGTTTTAAATTCTATTTTTAATATTGTCAGGTTTGGTGTGTAACTTGGCAGAATCCAGCCTTTTGAGGCTCATTCTCTAACACATCTAGCGACTCAAAAAGGATATAATTCAATGGTGTAGCGAGAAAAATTTGCCCGTGCATGAGAAGAATTCGAACCAGGTCTAATACTCAAGAAGAGGGGTTATTTGTCTACTTGCAGCTATCACCAGGAAGAGGAAGGAGAGGAAGAAGACCACAAAGATCACCATCTCCACCTAATAGGACTTTATCAACCCCTCCACCTCGGTAGAAATTTCATCCAATCAAAAAGGGTTCTCAAGCCAATCAGAATGGCGCAACAAAACCCTTTTGTCAACTTCACTAGCAGCAGCCCACTTTCCCTCAATGCACAGAATCCAGTTCCAATTGCAGCATTGAAGAACATTCCATTTTTCACAGAGAAAATCATACCACTCCTGGTGATCATGTCAAAGACATTGCTAACATTTGTGCAATCCATGAGATAAATGAAATGGATGTTGCTGTCAAATTGTTGGCATCTTCATTCAAAGGGAAGGCATTGCAATGGTTTAGGAGCCTTGGAGCTGGTTCTATCCAAAATTGGAATCAGTTATGCATAGTTCTCCATGAGCAGTTTGGAGAAAAGGGAGACAATTTGTCTCTACTAGAACAATTGACAACTATCAAGAGAGCTCCCAATGAGCAACTGACTGACTTCAACTTCAGATTTCAAAGGTCTTGGGATAGGATTCCAGTGGCCATTAGGCCAACAGCTGAAGGTGCTTTTCTATATTATCTTAAGGCTTTGAATTCTGATATTTCTATGTTAATTCAATCTATGGGAGGCACAACCTTACCTGCTGCTTATAGCATTGCCATTAGGGCTGAAAATTGTCTTATTCAAGCTGGTAAGCTGGCTCCTAGGCCTCCCATGCCCTTGTATCCAAACTTAGAAAATCCAAGCACTAGTCAAGCACCCACTTTGGCTCCTATTCCCACTCCTAGAAATCAAAGTTCAAATGAAACTTCTACTTCATCCTCTAGTGCTTCAAATGAACTCCAAGAGGTCATGAAACAATTACAAAATTTGGGAAATGAGCTGGTTACACTCAAGAGGTAGCAAGCCCAAAGCTTTAGACCTTCTTATCAGCCTCAAGCTCAACCTAATAGGCCACCATACCAACCAAATAGGCCACCCAATCTAGCTGCAAATCAAAGCCAAGTAAGGCCTCCCACCAATAGACCATTTCATCCCTATAACCCCAATGTTGCATCTGCTTCTAAAGCATTAGTGTCAGTGCAAAACAACATAGCTCAAGAGTATGATTGGTGTTTCCCATGCAATGAACCTCACAACCAATCTATGTGCTTCAATGGTGCTTTGAACCAAGCCTTGATGGTGAAAAATACTAGCGTAGAGGGTGAAGTGAGTCAAGAAACAAATCAGCAACAAGGAACATCTCAGCAAAACACAACTCCAAATGATACCACACTTGTGAATTGGCAAGCTGAGGATTTTTGTGGCATGAATCAAACAATTTCTCAAAGTGTAGCAACTAACACAAGATCAAAGAAGAGGAATATTGGTGAAGGGAAATCATTGGCTCCAAGTGATCTACAACCTTCCATCACTCCACAAGGTGTTGGTAAGTAAAATACGCTTCCAAAACACACAAGGATAGCCCAAACCACCTTCTAAGCCCACTCAAATGCCATTATTGCTGCCCATGTGCATGAAAGGAATGTGCAAAGCTAAAGGACAACAAAGAGATATTTCATCCCCATTTAGCATCATTGATCAAATGAAGAAGACAAATGTGAATATATTAATCTAGGAATCTTTATCCATCCCAGGCCAAAGAGATCTTCTACAAGCTGCCATGAAGAATTTGTCAACTTCGAACCAGCAGGTCCATATGCAAGAGAATGTCCTCACAAATGTTTCTCAGCCTGAAGGGAATCATGGAGGACAATAAGGTAAAGTTTTGAAAACCCCTCCATTCTATGTTTCATTAATCATTGGGGATGAACTAGTACACAATTGCATGATTGATTCTGGGGCAAGTAGTTCTCATGCCCAAGCAAATAGCTGATCAGCTAGGTCTCCAATATGAATTCATATCAAAGGGGGTAGTGCAATTGGATGGGACAGCAGTAGCAATGGTGGGAGTGATTAAAGGTTTGAATCTTACCTTGCATGCATGCCCCAACATTACCATTTTGCAAGATGTGTCAGTGATAGATTTTCCACCACTCTTTGCCCTATGCTTATCAAGGGATTTCATAGCTAGAATTGGAGGCTACTTATCTGCTGACTGGTCACACATGTTGTTTAGAACAAGATATGGTACTAAGGTCACAATCAGATCTGAACCAATTGCAAACTTTCACATTGAGCCTCATACTCCAAGCCAAATCAATGCCAATTGTTCAACATTTGATCAAGAAGATTATCCAAGCATAGATGAAGCTGACACCAAAGTTGGAAGCATCCTAGATTTGACTCTTGATGAATGGGCAAGCAAGGTACATGCTTTTGATCCCTACCAAGAAGTAGAAGAATCGAGCTTGGGTTCTATTGCATACATGAAGAAAACCAGCCTATTCCTAGCATCACCAAACCATACCATAAGGATGACAATGAGGTATGGCACTTTTTTTCGATGGATCAAGGAGTAGAAAAGGTGTAGGAGGAGGAGTTATGCTTGTTTCACCTCAAGGCATCAAATATTATTCATCTTTCCCTTTCCAGTTTTCCTGTTCAAACAACACAGCTGAATATGAAGCCTTAATTCATGGACTTCATTGGGCCAGGGAAAAGGGCATAAAGAACTTGTAGGTGTTCGGGGATAGTGAGCTAATCATCAACCAAGTCAAGGGACAACATGCTACAAAGAATGACCTGCTGAAGAACTATAAGAAAAAGGTATGGGACCTCATTGAGGATTTCAAAGATTTCAACATCGTGTCCATACCTAGGAAGAAAAATGAAGCCGCAGATAGGCTCGCAATAGTTGGAGCAACGTTTGATGTGGTTGACAACATCAGAAGGGAAAAAACACAACCACATATCCATGTGATTGTGAGGCCGACAATTCCAGATAATAACACAAGTCGGCGGTGTTTGAGAACGATCAATGATCGTCAATTTTTTTACAAGAAGAGGCTGAATTCTCGGCTAGGAATCGGACGAGACTAGAGCAGCAAAGTGTACATGGATCAAGTAGTGCAGCTGCAAAACAAAAAGCTTCCTAAGGGTTTAGTAACGTTAGAGTCTATCTTCAACCCTAATGACCAATTCCTGTAAGGAAAAGGATAACATATAGGTCAAGAGAGAAGATTTAGAGCCATTTTTGTTGGGAAGGCAAAAGACTTCAAATTGGTAAAGTGGCCACTGAGCAAGAGAAATCAGATTTCATACAGCTTTGCCAAGAATTTCCAGATGTCTTCGCTTGGAGCTATGAAAACTTGAGAGGATTCAATCTGAAGTTGGCACAACATACCATAGAATTGGATCCAAATGCTAAGCCCCTCAAGTAGAGCGCAGAGACACCAACCCTCACATTGAGCCTCTAATGAAGAAAGAGCTAAACAAGCTAATAGAGGCAAGCATTATATTCCCGATCAAGCACTCAAGATGGGTTGCAAACTTGGTTCCGGTCAGGAAGAAGAGTGGAGAAATTAGGTTGTGTGTGGACTTCTGAGACCTCAACAGGGCATCTCTCAAAGACCATTACCCACTTCCTTCAATGGAACAAATATTGCAAGTGGTGTCTGGTTCAGAGAGATTCTCTCTCCTAGATGGCTACTTAGGGTATAATTAGATAATGGTGAAAGAAGATGACCAGTTCAAGATGGCTTTCACCACCAAATGGGGCACCTATGCCTACAAGAAGATGCCATTTGGGCTATCAAATGCTAGAGCCACTTTCTAAAGGGCAATGGATATGGCATTCAAGGGATTAATCAACAAAATAGTTCTGATATATCTTGACGACATCACTGTATTCTCAAAAAATGCAGTGGATCACCTCTTTCATTTGAGGCAAGTATTTCAAAGGTGTAGAATATTTGGGGTATCATTGAATCCCAAAAAATGCATATTCTTGGCTCATGAAGGAAAACTTCTAGGCCATATTGTTTCAAAGGAGGGGTTGACGATTGACCCAGAAAGAGTTGAAGCAATTCGAGCATTGCCATTGCCAAGTCACAAGAAGGCTCTTCAAAGCTTCTTGGGAAGGATCAATTTTGTTCGCAGGTTTGTTCCAAACCTTGTAGGTCTCGTAAAGCCAATAACGCCATGATGTTTAAGAAGAGCATGGCGTTTAAGTGGACATCTCAAGGCAAGGCAAGTTTTGAGGTAATAAAAGAGGCTTGTTAGTGCAAAATCACAGCACCCTCTAGACGCACATCGTGAGCTTCTAGGTTGATGTTATATGTTCGGAGAGCATCCAAGGTGTGATTGCCAACATGGAAACCTCTCTCCAAGCGTGGGGACTTGTGGCCCGAGAGAGGAATCTCCGAGAGAAGGCTGGTTCCTGCTCCTAAACTACTGCGCCATAAGCTATTCCAGTGCTTGCAAGCTAATCTAATCCTAATCTAAGCGTGCCAAGGAGACAGAGAGAGAGAGAGAAAGGAAAAAACAGCAAAAAAGCCTACACTAAAACGGTGATACACCGTAGAAGGAGAATGTTGGACATCTATCAAAATTCTCCATGGGACAAAGAGAGGTGAGCAATGGGAAGGATGGATAGATGCATCACAGGCCCAAGGATAGATTTCACACAGAAAATGTCCCAAAACTCCATGAACACAGCTCCAAACCTGCAATGAACATTCAAACATGCACAAATACCTGCAATGAAGAGAGGCAAGAAGAGGACAAGCAAAAACGAGGAAGGATGGACAGATGCATCACAAAACACGTTTTGTTGCTCCAGAAGTTTGCACAGAACATCATTCCATTAGTAAAAGGAAAAAACACCATTACAAAGCAAGGGAGGAGGTTCGAACTCCATTTTCAACCCTAGAGAAGAAAAGAAGGGAGGGCAGAGCAGAAAGAATGAACAACTTTTTATATTTTGCCACTCCTTACAATATATAGGAAGAATGAGAGAAGGAAGAAAGAGGAAAGTCAGATCTACTCCAACCACCCCCAGGTCGTATTTTAAATCATCTCATTATGGTAGAAGCGGTGGATCCCCGCAAAACGCGGCGAGGATGGGAGAGAGAAGATCTAGCTGCATTAAAGCCCTTTGTTGTTGGGCGTCATAAAGTGTTGATCACGTGTCGAGCTGTTTCTTGATTTTCTCTCTCCAAACTACACCAAAACTCGATATTAACCCCAGAATCATGTAGAGAATTTCATGAGCTTTCCGTTGATATAAAGAACGTGGAAATCTGAGCTCTGGATCAAAAGATATGATGATCTGAAGATTTAGGGCAAAATTGCAATCGTAGCAACTTAAGCAAAATTCTCAAGACCAAAACGGATTTTAAAAATATTTCCCGCGCTTCGCCACCTGGATGACACGTGGCACGTGCTGATTGGACGAGCAATTCTCTCTCCTCCATCTTTCGCGGGCTCTCCTTTTGAAATTGCTTGTGGGCCCCTTAAACTTGGACACGTGGCGCCATTTCATTGGTTCGGTTCAGCGCTCGATAACTCGCCCCTTGACCTTTTGACTTTTCTCCTTGATGACACATGGTGTCTTTTGGTTGGCTTTCGGCTCCTTCGGCTCCTTCGCGTACCTCGCGTCCATTTGTCCCGGATGTCCCGTTTGATTTTGGGCCCTTTGTGCTCATTTCGCCGGTTCGGGCATTTCGCGCCCTTTTGCCCCAGACGTCCCATTTGCCTTTGGACCCTTTGGGACAATTTCGGCCGACCCGGCCGGTTCGCGCCTTTTTGGCCCGCTTGTCCCATTTTGCTTTGGACTGTCTGCCCCTTTTTCGCCTGGTTCGGCCGGTTCGCGCCTTTTTGTCCCAAACGTCCTGAGCAACACTTAGCCAATTTTTCTTCCTCTTTCGGCCGGATCGGCTTTTCGCGCCCGCCGCGTACTTTTGTCCCACTTGTCCCAAATGCTTAGTGGGCCGCCTGGACTCATTTCGGTCGGTTCGGGCGGTTCGCGTAATTTTGTCCCATTTGTCCCACCTTGTGCTGGACTAGGACTTGGCCGATTTTCACAATTTTATCTGGCCCAAACTACTTGCTTTCTGCAACCTTTTCCGCACTTTCTCAGAGCTTTCTCCTTCCAACTTCGACCAGGGGAGTTAGAAAAAATCTGAGGGGACCCTGGAAACATGAATTTTGGCCCCGAATCAATCAATTTGCCTGGGACCTGAGAATCTGATGCATGTTATCGAAATTTACCCAGGGGGGGTGAAATTTTGATAACAAGGCTATATCTCAAGCTCCAACTCGTCCAATCCGAATTCTCCAAGGACTTCATGCTATATGCCTTCGGTGGTGGAGACACAATTTCTGCAATCCTGTTACAACAAAACAAAGAGGGATTAGAACAACCAGTTGCTTTCTTCAGTCAAGGCTTGGAGGAATATGAAACTAGGTACTCTTTCATTGAAAAGCATGTCCTTGTAGTGATCAGAAGCTTAAAGAAATTCAAGCACCTAGTCTCAAATAACAAGATCCAATTATTGGTCTCTCATGCGGGAGTCAAGGACTTCCTTCTAAACAAGGATCTGAATGAGAAACGTGTAGGATGGATCACTCGTGTCATGGAATATGACATCGAAATTAAGGTCACTAAACTGGTCCATGGAAAGGGATTATGTGAACAACTAGCCTCAAGTCAGCAAGTTGAAGCAGGTGATGAAAAAGAGACTGTCTTGGTATTACAGGATGGACAAGAACAAGAGAATGATGATGTGCCCACTCCTTGTTAGACTCAGAATATGATACACTTCCTACAGATAGGCATGCACCCTCTAGAAATGAGCAAAGCAAGGAGGAGATACTTTAGATTACAAGCCATTCCATATGTGCTTATTAATGGTGTTTTGTTTAAGAAAGACATCAATGAAGTTCTATTAAGGTGCATTAGGACAAGTCAAATTGAGAGGGAGTTACGAGATTTTCACGATGGAGATTCCGGAGGACATTTCGCCCCACAAGTAACAGCTCTCAAGATAATGAAGGCAGGGTATTATTGGCCGACAGTGTTCAGTGACTGCTATACATGGATAAGAAAGTGCAAGAAATGTGCACTCTTCACAGGAAAAGAAAGACTAGCAACACTTCCATTGCACCCAATTTTGGTTGACCAACCATTTATGCAATGGGGATTGGACTTCGTCGAGGTCATCAACCCAAACTCAAGCCAAGGCCACAAGTGGATTCTCACGGCAATGACTATTTCACCAAGTGGACCGAAGCAGTAGCGCTCAAAGAAGCAAATGAGTCTAACATACTAGACTTTTATGAAGGAATAATGACCAGGTTCGGTGTGCCGGCCACTATCATATCAGATAATGCATTGGCATTCATAGGTTCTAAGATTACAGAATAGGCTGTCAAGAATGGAATCTATTTGAGCACCTCTTCAAATTATTACCCATAGGGTAATGGACAAGAAGAGTCCACGAACAAGAATTTGCTAAGGATCATCAGAAGGACTCTAGATGAAAACCAAAGAACATGGCATACCAAGCTAAAATCAGCATTATGGGCTGACAAGATAACACCAAAGAGGTCTACAGGTAGTTCTCCCTACAATTTGGTCTATGGGAAAGAGGCGGTATTGCCTATATCATTAGAATTGCCTGCATTGGAGCTCATGAAGCAATTGGAGTTGTCTGAGTTTGAACCAATGGAGGCCAGGTATGTAGAGTTGATGGAATTGGAAGAAATCAGAGAACATGTAGTTCAAACGATTGAGAAAGATCAAGCCTTAGTAAAAAGATGGTTTGATAAGAAAGCAAGAGCAAGGACCTTCCAGGAAGGGGACCTAATTAAATGGGATGTAGATCGGGAAAAACTAGGAAATCATTCCAAGTTTGATGCCATTTGGAGTGGCCCCTACATGGTCATGGGATGTAAAAGTATCAATGCCTTCCAATTGTCTACATTAGATGGAGGAGAACTCCCGATTCCGGTTAACGGAATCTATCTTAAACATTGCTACTAAAAGGAAAAGGTTTACCCTTGTAAATATTGGCCTAGATTTCAATTCCTCTAAGTGTGGATGCACATTGTCATTTTGTAGTTAGGTTTCAGCTTTCCCTAAGTGCTTCACACAGCTTTTTGTTGCTCTCGAGTTGAATTTCTACAGTCCAACATGCTCTCGGAGAAGGAGTTGCGGTATCGTGCTCCTGGATCAAAGATCAAGTTGGTTTCGTGTTATTGCTTATGACTCCATGCCCAATGGATTGCTAAAAGGCCAATGATCTTCTACCTAGCGAGGCAGAAATCCCGTTAAGTCACCAAATTGTTGTATATATCTCCCCAGTAAATATAGTCAAGAGCAGAATATGGAAATCAAGGAAAATCAAAATCCTTCATTTCAGGTTTTGAAAGTGCATTGCATGGTTGAAAACTCGACATTTATTACGACACCAACCTCGCCTGGCGCACATCGAAGGTGTCGACATGCAAAAATTTGCGCCCGGCACAAGTTAGGGCGCACATTAGACGGTGTGTCGACATGCAAAAATTCACGCCCATGGTGCATGTTTGGGGACACACATCGAAGGTGTCGACATGCAAAATTCATGCCCCGGCACAAGTTGGGGTGCACATCGAAGGTGTCGACATGAAAAATTCGCACCTAGTGCGCAGGTTGGTGCGCACATCAGAAGGTGTCGACATGCAAAAATTCACGCCCTGGCACAGGTTGGGGGCGCACATCAAAAGGTGTCGACATGCAAAAATTTGCACCCCGCAAGATCAAAAAATGTCGACACCACATTTTCAGCACCTATGGTGCACTTAAGAGTATGTTGACATGAGGATGGATGCACCGAGGTGCACCTTCAGGAGGTGCAACATTTTGAGCGTTGACACCCTGAACCTGACAGAAGCAAACCCTGACACAAATATTCAAATGGCCATAACTTTTCACAGGGAGCTCGGATTCACGCAAGGTTGGACTTTTTGGAAAGCTCACAAGGTCCTCTATCCAAATACAACTAAATATCTTTAATTGGGTGAGAACAAGTTCTTCAAAAATGCAAAATACAGTTCACCTTTTTTTTGGGTCTACTAGGATTCTCACCTACCACCATAATGAGATGAATTAAATGCAACCTAGAGGTGGTTGGGGTAGATTTGGAATTCCTCTCTCTTTTCTCTCTCATTCTTCCTATAAATTGTAAGGAGGGGCTTCTTTCTAAAGGTTGGACATTCTTGTTTTGCCCCTCCCTTCTTCTCTTTGGCAGGTGAATTTGTGGAGTTCAAACCTCCCATCTAAAACTGTAATGCAACTTTGCCTCTTGGCATTTTGTAGTGTATTGTATCAATATTTGGAGAAAATAATGCATGTCTGTGGATGATTCTCAACCCTCTCTGTGTTCATTTTTATCCTTCTGATCATTCAATGCAAATTTGGTTATCTGTGCATGATCTTGCATTGCATTTTAATGGTTTGTGTTTATTGGCAAGATAGGTGTTCTTCATTCCTCGGTGCATCACCTTTGTTAGTTTAGGTTTATTTTATGCATCTTCTTACCTTGTCTCCTTGGCAAGTTAGATTAGGTTTTTGAGTAAACCCTCTGCATTTTTATGTGTGCATCTAAATAGAGGAATAGGAACCGGCCTTCATCCGGAGAGCTTTCCCGATTCACAAGGTCCCACACTTGGGAAAATCTCCATGTTATGCAATCGCACTGAGAGTCTCAACCCATCGAGTTGCAGACATTCAGGGGTGTTGTGATTCACCATCAACAAATCTTCTGCATCATCAATCAACTTCACGAAGACCTTGAGGAGATAATATACCCATCTCGATATAGACTTCCCACATCGATTGTTCTTTTACAAACAAACAAATGAAGAAAAAGAAGAAATTTTCATCATTGAATTGCCTATTTTTTATTCTTGGTTTATTGTTCCAAAAACATGTTATCATACACTTTGAGTTACGCTCAATCACCCATTCTCACCTCCTTACATTTTTAGCCTAATTTCCTCATTACTCAAGGGACTTTCTCATGCAAACCCAACATTTTGTGATTATGCAACTTTCTTCACCCTTAGAATGGTCCATTACGCAACACCTTTAGCTTCTTACGTTCATAAGCCCCTCTTAGGTAAGGTTGACTCATTAGGGTTCTTATCACCTAAGTGGCTCTTTTACCACCTCTTATTATTCACCTTCGTCATTTCTTATTGATTATCCTATACAAGACTAGATCATTGACACCTATATTTAAAAACCACTCAACCATGCCTATGACCTAAACTCAATCATGCCTATGACCTACATTCAACCATACCTAACACCTCTCAACCCATTCCTCTACTTCATCCTAATCTTCCCTAGCTTATGGGAGATTGCTACATCACCCCGAGGTCCCTTTCCACCAAGACTATGTAGGTAGCACTTTGAGGGCATGGGGCCCTTGGAGGTTAGCTCAACCACTCTCTACCCTAACCAATTCATCCCTTTCCTTTCCTATTTCACATTCTACCCTAGTTAGTTTCCTTTCTATATCAATAACTAGAAATTAAACCAAACAAACAACAATTGCTAAACATATTTACCATCATAACTCATACATTCATTTCATCATGTCTACCATTTCTTTACCATAATCATACATTTTCCTACAAATCATCTTAACACGATCCATACCATCATTAATTACACAAATTAATGAATTAGAAATTCAATCAACTATAAAACCTTACTCAACCATACCTAAATAAAACCTGACTCAACCATGCCTAAACAAACCTGACTCAACCATGCCGAACAAACTTGACTCAACCATGCCTAAATAAAACCCGACTCAACCATGCCTAACCAACCTGACTCAATCATGCATAAATAAAACCTGACTCAACCATGCCTAAATCAACTTGAATCAATCATGCCTAAATTGACCTAACTCCATCATGCCTAATCCACTTAGTTTCCATCACATACACACATAATAAAAAAATTAAAATCAATAACCCCATTCATGCTATAAGTACCATCAACTATAAATTGAAAAGTCTGTGTATACACACATGTGTACATGGATATAAATAAATACCAGTCTCTCAAAACTCTCATATACAACCTCACCATCTTTAGCACGCAGCGCATATATGATCAAAAATAACAAAAACTCTCATCTACATCCTCACTCTCTTCGGCACGCAGGCTGGTATATATAAAAATAAACAACTATACAAAACAGGAGGTACATACAACTATCAGAAATCACCCTGCTAGATATCCTCCATATTTATCTCACCTATCTCCTCCTCCTCTTCCCTTATACGGCATCCAGCTAACATCTCACCACCCACCATCAGTCCTAGCTAGATCTCTACTGGTACCTCACTTGGGGCTGGCCTCCGTGAACTGGTGGCCTCACCCTAACCCTATCTCGGGGCTTGATGGCCCCCTATGCTCTCCACATTGTGGATGTGCAACTTGGTCCTCTCACTTGAGGCTTGTTGTGCTCTATACTCTCCATAGGATAGGAAATCTATCCTTACGGCCATCAGCTGATCCTAATAATACCTCACCTTACCTAAGGCATCCCTCAACCTGCCTATAGGTATTGTCTATGGTGGTGCCATCGGCCTCACCCTTGTACCTATCTATCGGGACCCTGTCCTACTAGTACCTATGAAGAGGGAACATGTCCCTTTACATGTGCCTATCTGAGGGACCTTGTCCCACCCCTACTTGTATATGGGCCTAAAGCACCATAACAAATGCCTGCGGTGCAAAGGCCAACTACTCGTAACCCTATAACTCTCGTGCCTCGTAGGGTGGCCACTTGTACCCCATCCCCATCTCCACCCTGTGCATGTGCATGTCCTTGCGCTACCTTGGCCTGTAGAGTGGCCACATGTGCCTATAAAGTGGCAGCCTCTGCCTCTTAACCTGTCAACTTCCCCTGCACTATCCCCAATTGTGTAATCAAGGTAGCCACCTACCCCTATAGGGAATCCCTCTGCACTGTGATGGTGGATAAATCTGGCTGCCCCGGCCTCAGTAGTACTACTCATAAATGTGCAACCCACCACTATCTATATCTATTAGTAACCCTAGCATCATCAATCCACCGGTCTATCACCTGCTCCTCTTGCCCTATCGGCACCATCGGCTATGGTAGAGGTAGAGGCATCTCCATGTTGTCCCTCCTATATTGTGGGAAGGGAGGGGGTATATCCTAAAGTAGCCTAAATTTTTGTCTAACCTTATCAACAGGTATCATCTCATGCTCTCCCAAACGTCGCTCCTCTATCCATCGAAGTAGTGTAGCTTCGTAGTTCCTCGTCCACCTACCCATATGATGGGAAACCCACATATGGTCTCTAAATGATGTCCACGCTAGACAACCCTCTAGCAAATACATGTAATAGGATACATCATGTGTAGCCCTAGTAGCCCAAAGTGCTCTCAATAATAGGTACCCATCGCCTGTATCCTACTTGGACCAAGCCCACCTCAAATGCATCCAGATGGGGCATACCAATTGGATGCACACACATGATGTGCTCGTATGCCCAACAGTGTAGTAGAAACATGCAACATAGGTTGAACCTCCATAGCCTCCCATAGGCCCATAACTCTCTGTATAACTGCACCAAGAATGTTGGTTCCCATGAAAACTAGGTCCTATCCTCTATCATGTCATGAATAACCCCCATTAATGCCTATGGGAACCTCCCACCCTACATGTCCGCAATGCAAAATAAAAACTACCTCCATCAACAACACCACTAGCCTCATCTCCTCCTGGATGGGCCTGATACATATCTTCGTAGCTCATACTGGCACTATGGAACCTCATCTCCACCAACCCCTCACCAAACACGGTCAGTATCAACTCCTTAGATGCCTCTAGAGGAGATAGAATACACCTGCGTCCCCACTATCGGTAACCACAAGATTATGTACACATCCTCCAGGGTGACTGTGATCTCACCCATCGGCAGATGGAAGGTATTGTTCACTGAGTCCCATCTGTCGATGAGGGCAACCATCAAACTCATCTCTCAGAATACGTGTCCGTAGCGCTTCAACCCTAATCGGGCCAACCTCTGCGCAACAAATCTCCAATCTTAAGTTGTCGACTCCCTCGTACCTCTACAAGCGGGGTGGTACCCTATCCCACATCCATAGCTGGTCCCTCACCTGCACCCAACAAAACACACTATTGTCAAAACCTTCCCATACCAAACACATATTGTACCCAATAAACCTTGTCCCCAACCCTTATTACTTATTGTACCCACTCTACTGATTTTCCCTTGCTAAACCAATATTTTCATGCACCTTATACCTATTCCCTACTCACTACCCTTTGTAAACATATTACCCTTACCATTATCACTCCCCTTACTTCTATCTCCCATCCCTTACCCTTCTTTTCCCAGCCTTTTCTACCTATTGATCTATTCTCCTCTAAACCCAACCAACATCGGTTCCTTTTAATCGACATCGCCACTGCTACATAACCGATGCCGATAGTTTCCAATCGACGTCGGCCAACACTTGACCGGTATTGGTCACTGTCGCGGAGCCGAATCCATTCAACCCCCCATTTTCCAAACCTTTTACAAACTAGCCTAATCACCAATCCTACCCTACCCAAAGCTAACCTAAACCCCTCCCCACCCCTATTTACCCAACCTCGACCTCCCCCTCCCTCATTTCACCAATTTTACCCACAAATTTAATTATATTTCCCTACCCAAAAACCCATACCCATATCACCCTTTTCTATTTCCATACGAAGAAAGGTTGAGAACCTACCTCATCCTAGTGTCATCCGTGGTGGCACATTTGGTCACTACACCGATGGTCCACCGAACCCTCTCCCACCTCTCGTCATGCCATAATCTACCTCCAATATCTCCACCAATCACCTTGCTCCACCCGATCTCGTGGACCCATCTACCTGGCTCCTCTAACCAACCAGATCTCTTTACCTTAGCAAGATCTTGTCCCTCATATTTTTTTCCTCAACAAAACAAAACTCATTCAGTGCTTTGTCATTTTCCCTATTTATCAAAGTAAAAATGATTCCACAAAAAGTGGAATTTTCCTTTTTTAACCACACCCCCGACTTTGACCAAAGGTGTCATTTTTACCTAGACCGTCATTGGTCCCGCCCCTAGAACACCGTGGTCGGTTTACCTATACCATCATCGGTTAAGTATGACCGACATCGGTTACTTGTCATACTCCTGTCAATACCCTTTCCCCATTTCTGACCAAAATTTACCCTTCCCACCACCTTCTTGACCTTACTCACCCTTATTGCCACCTACCTCCCCACCCATCTTACCTACACTGTCCTACATTGTGTTAAGGGACCTATTGTTTTACCCATACCTTAGTCATACCCATACCATGACTTATATGCCTTGACCCGGAACATTTTTCATGACCTTTGAACCCATGTGCTCGTTATACCTTGTGGAGTTGTTACCTGTGTTGTTTAGCCTACCGACCTTACCTTGCTACTATCGTGATGTTTATCTTGACCGACATTTGGTGTAACAAAACATACCTAGACGTTCTCTCGCACTCGACCTCTATTGTGTTTCCACACCATATCCTATACCTTGGATATCGAGACTCACTTCAACCATGTTTAGATGGACTTATCGACCTTGCACGATGCAAAATTTGCAAGCTTTTCACTCGGTACCATGCTGCAGCTTTATACGTGTGTGTATATTCGATCACACTTGTCTTTGACCCCTGACCCATTTCCTTGTTTTCCCGATTTGACCGTTACCCCATTACCCATTTTTACTTCCACCTATCCTACCCACACATACTTACCTAACCGTTGATTAAATGGATATTCCCATGTCCTCACCCATTTCACCTTGCGATGAATGTATCTATTTTTCTTAGCCTAATAGCCTTACCTTGCCTATGGTCGTGACCCTTAGACAAATGAACCTTGACCTTTTGACCTTTTGGATGTACCGAACCACACCTACGTGTTCCTACATCTTACCTCGTTGAGTTCCCAGACCGTATCCTTTACCCTGGATACCGGACCTCAACAACCCTTGTTTGGATGACCTTTACGACCCTAGCTAACATACATTTGTTATGTTGAGCAACCCTTGTATTTCATGGCATTTTACAACGTGTGTGTACGTCTAAATTATCTACCTAATCATCCACCCTACCTATTACAATCACTATACCCTCGATCATCACCTTCTTCACACCTAACCTTGTTTTCTCACACCACCCACTTCCTCACTTTATTAAACCACTCACCACTTCCTTCTCTCACATCATCGGTTCCTAGTTTGAGGGGGGTTACCTTCACCCACACTTGGGTCAATGTTACCTTCACCCACGCTTGGGGAAACATCACCTTCACCCACACATGGGGCAACCACATCTTATTTTTGTCAGCATCACTTACCAATACAAGCTACGTAACAAAAAGGGGCAAAATGTAGACACCAAAATTGGGTCACACTCCCTTGGCCCCCCGTCGAATAACCAACTCAAACATATTTACCTAACCATGGCCCCTTCCACCCCACATTAATATTAATTTAATTAACTTAATTAAATTAATACCCATCCTCACAACATTCATTACTTAATTATTTTAATTAAGCTAAATTTCCACCTCACCCCTCCACCTCACCTAGACACCTCACCTAGCCACCTCACCCTAGACCTATTCTTGGCATGTTTCCATAATTAACTAAGACCTGATCTTACTTGCCTTAATGAGCTAAGATTTGGTCTAACCCTAAAAGCACATGCCTAAGATTTCTCTAACCACATTCCCGCTCATTAGAAGGGAAGCTTCTGTTCTGATCCATGAGAATAAACCAACCTAGCCCAAAAAATTAGAGAGATCTTCCATTTTTAGTAAACCTAGGGAATCCCACCTTAACCGACGTTGGTCACCCCTAAACCTAAGCCGGTCAACCAGCAACCATCATCGGTTACCATTTATTCACCTTAGCAACCTTGTTTTTGGGTTGGCACATTCTGAGATCAAGGAGACGAGAAGAGAGTTGCATGTAAGTAGAACCAGGGTCTCTTCACACACACACACATCCACATCTAGTACCAAGACCAATCCAGAGGTATTGCATTCTAGGAAGCAATATTGTGGCACAAAAAACCATTCTTCTGATCAACTGCCATCACCATTCATCCATCAAGCTTGTATCACAGTAAGTATACCTTTTATCAAAGATAGCCTATTTCAAAGATATAATAGCCTTGTTACTTCTATTATCGGTTTATACATTGTATGTCATTTTCCCATCTTCTACCTACTTATAGACTCCTTCATTCCTCTACCCACACCGCCAAATCACCCATCCTCACCTTCTACACCCCTCTGAGTATACCTGAGACTTGTATAGACCTCCCTATCCATCCTTCCATCTCCGTTTAGCTTCATTCCAACTCCTACAATCAGATTTTATTTGAGTTCTTTTCGCCCGACCATACGACGCGGTCACCCATGACCGTCGCCAGCTCCCTAAACCATCATTGGTTATACCCGACTGACATTGGTCTCTATGTTTCATACCCTTTGCCAATAACAGAACCACATAACCTACTACCAAGTGACCTAAACAACCCAGAACCTAACTTTGACCAGCCCAGAAGAATACGACACCTACCTACCCTTCAGATCTGACTATAGCCTAGCCTGTTATGTTAGATTTTCTTATTGTGTTTGAATGAAATACCTAAATCATATAAACTACAATAGGACTTTTCTTATTTCTCACATTAAGTTGTTTTAAATAATGGATTGAACACCATCTAGGAGTATCATTGTTTCACCTGATTCTTAGATGTTTCTTTGAAATATTGACAAAATAGATAGGGTAATGGGCGTAGGAGGAATACTAGTTGGAATGTTGGTTATTGGGTTGTTGTGCGGGTATGACTTATAAATCCACAACTAATCATGAGAACTTCCTTTTGGCTGGGAGGAACTACCTATAATGAAAAGCAAGACCACCAGAAAGAGTTAAACAATATGGGCTATGAATAGCCTAGCGTGCGCGCTAGATCCAGAAAATGTGATACTTCCTAGACGGTTGTGAGTCCACTATTTAAAACAATTTAATACCGGTAATGAAGTAAATACTATTATAATTAAAATGATTTGGGTATCTCATCCAAAATACAATAAGAAAGATCTAATCTAACAAGCTAAGTTCAAATAAGATCCAAAGGTCAAATAATTGGTTCTAGGTCTCTGCAGGTCTAACCGAGGTCTCGTGCAGATCACAAGTGATTAAGGGTGATATGAAAATAGGTGGGAAGGTCACTGTTTTGGGCTTTATTGGTTAATACAGAGACCGACACCGATAAGGGTGACCAATGCCGGTTGGGGAGAACTGGTGTTGGTTACTGTGGAAAACTAAGAATGCCACAGAATGAGCTTTGGGTCTCCCTTGTGATTGCACAAAGAACTTGGTTGGCCGGAACAAGGTATTAGGTTGTTTAGATGGGGTTTGGCAGGGTTTTAATGGGTATATGGAGGGGTGAGTATTAAAGGAGGTCAATGGGTGGTTAAGAGAACAAAAGGATGACAATACAATGATGAAATGAATGAACCAAAGGAGTAAACTATTCTACTTACTTGAAATCTGGTTCTAGGTACTTGTGAGTGATGGATGAAGGTGCCGGTAAGAGGTTGAATGTTGTTGAGGATCACCAAACATTGGAAATCTCCTGCATGGGCTGCATGTGCATTCCCTTTTGCTTGGTTGGATCAAATCTGTGCTTTGGGGTGAGTGTTGGATGATTATGCAAGAGAAAATGCTTGATCTCCTTCCTTGCATGCGTGTTCTCGTGGAAAATTGCTCTAAAAAGATGTCTTATCTCTCAAGAAAATTCCCAATGTTTTCCAACCTCGAAAATAAGGTTTTTTTGGGGATTAAAAGGTGACCGACGGTGGTTCCGACTTAACCGGTGATGGTTAGGGGTACTGGCATTGGTCAAGGTGGGATTTCCTAGGTTTACTAAACTAGGCAGATCCCCTTGATTTTATGGGATCTCATGTCATTCACCCACGGATCAAACTGGAAGCTTCTTGTCAACATGTGGGAATGTGGTTAGAGGGAATGTAGGCATTGATTTTTAGGGTTTGGGTAAGTCTTAGTTAGTTATGGCAACTTACTAAGAATAGGTCTTAGGGTGAGTTGGCTTGATGAGGTGTCTAGGTGAGGTGTAAGTGTGGGCATTATCTAAATTAAGATATTTAAATAATAAATATGGTGAGGATAATGAATTAATTTAATTAAATTAATTAAATTAATATTAGTGGGGTGAAGGGGGCCATAGCTAGATGAATGTGTTCAATGGTGTTTATTTGACGATGGACCAAAGGGGAGTGTGACCCGATTTTAGTGTCTACAATCACACTTCCCGGATCTAGCACACGCTAGGTAGTCCACTATCATATATTATTTAACTCTTCTTTTGTGGTCTTGTTTTCTATTTCAGGTAGTTCCTCCTAGCCAAAAGGAAGCTCTCACAATCAACATTAGATTGAGAAGTTAGAACGTGCACAACAACCATCAACTCGACCAACATAAATAGGTATTCCTCCTCGGCCCTTACCTTTATTTGTTTTGTCTCAATAAAGTAAAGAAAATGGTGAAATAGTTAGCTCATCAATTTGAAGTTATGGAGAGTGATCCTCTAACAGTATGGTTTGCTGAACTCATGGAGTTAGAGGAAGTACAGAACAAGGCTATGAAGACTTTGGAGCAACATCAGGCTCGGTTAAGAAATATTTTGACAAGAAGGCTTCCGACAGGTGTTTTCAAGAGGGAGATCTAGTCCTCAAATGGGATGAAGACAGGGCCAAGCTAGGAAAGCATGCCAAGTTTGACGCTCTCTGGAGTGGGCCATACATCATCACGAGTTGCAAAGAGGTGAATTCATTTTGTCTATCCAGGCTCAATGGAGAAGAACTACCCATTCATGTGAATGGGATACATCTCAAAGATTGTTTTTAAGAAGCATTCCACCCTCTTGTATAGTTTAGTTAGGTGTTTTCCTCTAAGTGCTTATGCACATTGTTATTGTGTGTTGTTCTTTTATTTTCCTTGTTGTCGCTCTTGTGTTGTTTTGCACAATTGTTTCATCATTGGAGGTTTTCAAGGAGAGAGAAGGTTCAAAGTTTCCATAGGATTTTCATGATCTACTTCATTCAAAATTCTACAGTATTCCATAGATGCCAAACATCCAATAGATTCAGTATACTTCATGCTTAGCATTCCAGTGAGGTCTAAGATTACCTATACCAAGAGGATTTTGGGATGTATCACAAAAGTTCAAATCACTTTCATGGTTCCAACATTGAATCCATTCCCAATAGATGAATTAAGGCTACTGGAATCATTCTTAGTAGGCAATCATCCCCGAGAGATTGCCAAAAATGTTGTCAATTTTTTCCCTTTTGGACAAAATTGGACAACGAGCCTATTATGACCTAAGGCTGGAAAAATCCTTCATGAGGTATTCTGGGACATTCCAATCAAAATTTTATGTTTAGGAAACATTTAAGATATCCTAGGTGGTCTCGAGTCATCTTGAGTTGTTCTTATTAATTTTGGTTCTCAAAGGATTTAAGTTTTCTCGAGCAAAAAATTAGCCCTTGGCAGGCCCGCATTCGTTATACATAAACAAATAATGAACAAAGTTGATAATTTATGTTTAAAAGGTTTTGTTACATTTCCATAACTCTCTGATTTTGAGAAAAAGACCAAGAATATCAAAAATTGGGATAGGGTCAGATCTAAAAGTAACATGACATTTAGCTAGAAATAGCTCGGAGAGCTAAAGATGAGTTATGAGTTGATAGGTTGACTCGAGGAGTCAATGATCAAGCCTAGCAATGGCACTTGGAATGGGGGCAGAACTCTTACATGATTTGGGTGAACCCAATGAGTTCATCTTGACAGAATGGTGATGAGCTTGAGTTCAAGCCAAGGGAATCAATGCCAAGCCAATGTAGAGAACGAGCTCGAGTAGGGTCATGTGATGGTGAGCCGAGCTCATTGGAGTCTCATATGAGGAATAAAATATTATGTATAGAGTCACAACTGAGGCATGTTCAAGGTCATATATAGGGTTGAGTTAGTGATTACACGGAGGAAACAAGATCTTGGGAACGAGTCGTGGCCAAGCTTAGGAGAGCTCTACGAATTGGCATTTTGGATGAGCTCATGACACCCTGACGATGAGCTCGATATGGAGCTGGTGGATAACAAACCGTATTGGTCATTGAGTGGTATGAAGAGAGCTTGTCAAATGACTTGGTGTATTCGAGAGTATATGATGTAAGTATGAGCTATGAATGTTAAGGAAATAGCTCACGGAAGTAAGAAAGTCATTTTTGGTTTCAAACGAGTAAATCCGTGTTAGCATTCGAACGTAACAAATGAATGACAAGCTCAAAAAAAAGGAAAGGGAGTAGCTTGAAACTTGAGAGTGAGTCATGGTTGGCTCGGCATCAGGGGTTGAGTAATTTACGCAGGTGGTTCGACGGGAAATTAAAAATGGGAATACTAAATCAAACTTCACTAGCTCCTAGAAATGTTGCAGAGTTGGGGAGAACTTTGGGAAAACTTGGGTGAGTTTGTAGGAAAATGGAGATGGTAAACTACTCAGAATGTGAAACGTAGGGTGAAACCAAGTGGCTCAATAGATAGCTCTTGGGAACGTGTCGTGGCGATTAAGAAGGCTGAGTAGCATCTTAGAAAATTCGTAGAAGACATCGAAACTGAGTTTACAAATACCAAAATCTCCACGTGGCTCGCGGGATTGATGGTCGAGCTCGATGTACCGAACGTGGGCCTGGTTAGATTAAACGGTGAATGTGTTTCATATAATCTCAAGACTCGATGTTAGACAACTTGATGTTGGGTCATTTTCTGACATCGTGAGGCTCTTGCTTTGGGTCGGTTTAGTTAGGAAAGCACGTGAGTTGATCGGTTAGGAGCGGCTCAATGGATAGCTCGAGGGAACGCGGTGGTGAATTTGTAAAACCACGACAAGTTGGTGGAAGAGTGGAGACTGTGAGACATCATGCCAGGTTAGAATGTGTGTAAAACAGCTCCAGAAGTTTGGATTCCCCATCTCTGGCCTACGGATTTTCGTGACAAGGAAGCCATGTCTTGGTGGAAAGATAGTCTTGGGGTTCTGAGACCTAAATTTCCAAGGACGCGGGGATTGTGAGGATCATTACCATGTGGGGATAATCAATTGGCATACCAAGGAACAAGTTCTTGAAATTTAATGTGAAACTAGAATCCGATTCAATGTCTGAGTTATCCGTTGAGTTGTTAGGGAGGCTACAGTTCGAGATGGTGATTCATTTGTCGAGCTATGAGGAGGATCATTGGAAAGACCGAGTATCATGGAAACAGATGGTTCTATATGGAAAATTCATGAGAAGACACCTCGGCAAAGCGAAAATAGATCTACCGAATTATTCGAAGTTCACAGTGCTACCGCAGAATAGCTTGAACATGATTTGACAAGAGTGCATCTGTCAACCGATATTGAGACGGTAGCTTATGAGATCAGGTTCGAGCTCTACTGATTCATCGAGTTTTGCATAATAGGAGGGATACATTTTCAGGGGAGCTCAGTTTGATGAGCTCAGCCATAGAGGATATGCAGACAAGTTGCATCGAGTCAACAAAGAAGTGATTTGGCCACCATGCATAGAAGCTATATCATTATCAAGTTATTATTCAGGTCAAAATGAAGATGCCAAGTGAAGTGAACTTAGAATGAATCAAGTGTCTGGCCTTGAATGCTTTCAAAAATAAGCTCACAGTTAAACACAAGAGTGTTCGTGGCTCTTACAAAACAGTGACATTATAACTCATGAAAATATTAACTTAGAAACCCGTTGAGTGTGTGTAAATAGGCATTGGGCTTGGGATCGAGCTGAATATTTCAGTGCATTTGTGAAAGAGCAAACTCATTGGTTCGAACGCTCGAACTTGTAGCTTGTCTTATCTTAGAAAGAGCCCAGGTTGCAATGATCTCATGGAGGGCAGTGATATATGAATGAGTAGCTCAGTCTGACGAGCTCAAAACAGAGGATGTACGATAGCTCATGCATGGCCGAGCTATTCCACAGAAACGGACGTGGTGAGGTGAACTCTGCATAAGCTGAGACACGGTCCACATAATGAAATGAGTTTGGGAGAGAGATCGTTCAGGAATTGACAAGAAAACAACTCTTGTGGGGAAGTATTCACGTGATTGAATGCCAAGTCTGAATCAAGAAGAATCATTTCAGGTGGTATGTCACCATGGAGCTATGTCGAAGCTTGGCACAACATTAAAAAGACAAGTTAAGTCAGTATTAGTGCATAACTCGGCTAATGGAGAATCATTGGAAAGACCAATTTGAAATGGAGTATATGAGTGAGGTCGAAGAATTTACCGGAAATTCTTTACATCGATACATCGCAGAAAATGCTAGTTGAGCACACAAATATGTAAGGAGGACTCTAAGAATGAAGGTAGTGGAGCTCGGTACTTGGTGCACAGTGAATTATCCACAATGAGAAAGGATTTCAAAAGGGATTCATGGTGAGGAAGGCACAACTCGATGGGGCCAAGGAAATGGTTCTTACAGCGAAGGTGTTCTAGCTCGGTGAGTCGCGAAGAGTTTTCAGAGCTCTCACAAAATGATGAGGTGGAACCCGAGTTACTCAGGGAATTCTAAGAGTTATCAATACGCATCGTCAGATGACACAGAGTTCGTGAAATTGAGTTATGTGGAGAAAATCACTAGTGTCAAAAAGCTAGGAGGAGGAGGGTAGAGCTCGAGTCATTCGACCTCGACGTAAAAAAGGACTCATGTCGTGCATGGCAAGGCTATGTAAAAACAAAGTAAGCTAGCATCATGGAAGCATAGGTCGAGTTGGCCACACATTAACCTTATTTGACGAAATACTTCCATTGTGGTGAACGTATGTATGGAGCTCATGGAAAAACTTATGCATGCGGTCTCGGTGTGAAAAATCTATTACGCCATCGATTATTAACCTCCTATCTTGTAAGATTATTTGATCAACAAATATTGGAAAATAACACAAGCGTAACTTCACAAATACAAACACATAAGAAATACCCAACAAGGTGAACACAATATTTTCGGACAATTGTCCCCTCGGAAAACCCCATAGGGAAAACCAAGACTACAATGAGAAATATATTAAACTTCAAAGAAATCAAGAGATACAAATACTGCTTGCCTCTTACTGGCAAGAGCTCCGACAATCTCCTAATCCTCCTGCTGATATTCCTCCACTACTATCTCCAACGCTATCACGCACCTGCTAACACTGCAAGACTACTTGCTAACACTGCAAGTTTCTCTAAAACTTCCTTGTTACAAATGACCCCAATGACCCCCTTATATACTACTCGTTGAAAATCAACGGCCGAGATTAATACAAATGAACGGCTGAGATTAAGACAACTCAATAACCATAACAACCTTGGTTATGAGGTGTCACCTAAAAGGAGTCAATATTAGATAGCAATTGTTCTTATCCTAACAATATTTGTTTGACAAAAACAACTATTTCTCTAAATTCTAGGTTGTCCAAACTACCCATAACAAATGGATGAGGACAAACAGCTGTCCAAGCTACTAACTACTAAGATTAACACTCGGCACTCGTATTACATACCAAGTTCAATGCGGCAATACAAAGGAACTCGATTCCTACAAAAGATCTCATTTTTAGTTAATTGTGATAAAGTCATTCAACGAAGAGCTCGTGTTGTGAGAACTTACGAGCGATCCAAGCCTTCATGATGCCAAACTACCCCGATGTAGCGGTGGAAGAGCTCGTCTAGGTGAGCTCATGCAAAGTAATTTTGGGCTCGTTAGTTTGGATGCGTAGAAATGCAAAGTGGTTCGATTACATGAAGGCCGAAAGAGCTCGACTCCAACTCGTTGAGTTGGCTCGACGAGCCAACCATTGAGTTGGGCTCTTTTTGGCCTTTTCCTCATGACCCCTCCCTCCTCGATTCAAACTGGTCAATGAGGGGCCCCACCATTAAAATAGTAATTAAATTAATATTTTTATTTTAATATTTTATTAATAATATTCATTATTATTATTAAAATATTTTATTTAAATATTCCTTTAATTAATTGAGAGGATCAAGTCAAACTAGGTATTAATGGCACATGATGGAAGATTCTAAAGTGGTTCAACCAATTGTAATAAATGAACCATCATGTGCCTTCAATTTAGGAATGTAATTATGACCTTTCCTCTTCTCTCTCACATATTCTTCTATAAATGTAAGTTGGAGGCTCATTCCAAAGGGTTCCAACAGGTCAGATAGGTTAGAAAGTTATATATCTTAGGTAAGTGCAATTTTTCAAGAGTCCTCTCTCTTCTGCAAGTTGTCCTTATGTGTTGAGAGAACTTTTAAGCCTCCTTTTCAAGATTGTAAAGGAAACTATTACCTCTTCTGAATGTATGATGCATTGTACACATTATTGAAGCAATAAAAGTGTGTGTTTTGTGACTAATCTCGGTCCTTTCATCCTTCTATACTTATTTGTGTCTTTTCTCATGCTTGCAGGTACACTATGCAAGTTCACATTTCTATTGCAGGTTCTTAGATTCTATGCTTATCAAGTGGTGGAGCATTGCATGCAGTTGAGTTGTGGTGCTTGTTCACCCTTCTCAAGTTCATCCTTCTTCACTGGAAGACTAATAACTTGTTTTTCTGATTGAGTTTAACAAAGGGAGTGCTTGCTTCCTTATGCAGTGGTAGTTGTACCCTCTCTAAGTTACAGTCGGTGAAATTTACTTGTGGTGCACACACCCTCTTCAAATTAACCCTTCCTAAGTCTAGAAATACCCTTTATTTTGTGCATCACCATCCCTAGTATAGTTTCATTTCTATAAATCTCTTTCCCTAAAACCCATGAAATGTTAGCATAGGACTAGGTAGCCATTTTATTACACTACGAGTAGTATAACACTTAGTTTAGGAAGAGGAATTCAGCCTTCTCCAGAGGTTCACCTCGAGCCCAAGTCCCACAGCTTGATAGGTGATCCCATGTGTCCCAATCACACCAAACATCTAGTTCACATTTTGGCCATTCGGAGGGTGCAAAGTGATTTGGTTACAACCACCAATGTAGCGATAGGTTTGGGCGTAGGTGAAGGTATGGGTGCAAGTGGTTGTTGGGATAAGTGTAAAGGGTTGGGTGTAGGTGAGGATGCTACAAAAGAGGATACTATAATTGGCTAAGGTGTGATGAATTTATTTATATTGAACACTTTAGGATAAATCGTTGAAGTTTATGCGCAGCAACATTTTCCTTTGAGTTGATATGGGAAATCGAATATGGAATAGTTGACATACTCTAAGCGATCGGCCAAATGGGAGAATGATGTAGAAGTGGAGGGGGATGATGATGATTTGGTAGTAATACCTGTAAATAACTTTGACATCTGTGAGATATGGAATTTTTGGCTTCAAAATCTGTGGGTAGAAGAGATGATAGAAAATTAATAGGGTCTTTAAAAGCCATTGGGGCATTGTCGCCAAGAGGAAGAGATGCTACAACTGGATCCTCTATGGAAAAAGGGGGGAAGGTGGATGGTGTAGAATCTTTGATTGGTGAAGAAAATGGTAAGTTGGGCTCCTCCATGGGTAGAAGAGTGAGTAATGTGGGTTTCTTGACAGGTAGAGAGACAAGTGGGGTAGATGCCTCCGTAGATGAAGGGATATATGAAGTGGGCTACTCGGTAGACAAAATGGTAGATAAGGTTAAATCCTCCATGGGTAGAGGAGAGGATGAGGTGGAATCCTCCATGGGTGGAAGAACTTGCACAAGGATTTCCTCAACTGATGGGATGGGAGGAAATTGAGTAGAAGGGGCAGGGTATGGTATCAAAATAACATGAACCTCTTAAACGTTGGTATCATTGGTTGAGGTTTTTTCGGCTTGGTTGATGATGGAGTGTGATTTGGAAATGACTTCTTAAAGATGTGGAGGTTTTGGTTAGCCGGTGCATTGGGGTTATCCAAGACAAGATCTCTCAGTTATCCAACATTTCCTGGATGATATTTTTAAATGTTTTACAATTACCATCACTATGACCTCTGACACGGTGATAGTTACAGTAATCATTCTCCTTATACCATATAGGAACATGACAGGAAGGGTCAAAACCAGTATGTGGTTTGATAGGTGGAAGAGTTATGGATCCTGCATTTAGAAGCTTTCTCAAAACAAAGGATTAAGGTTCTCCTATGGGAGTATATCGTCGTTTTTCATGTGTGTATTGAAATTTTTGAACAGGAGAAAGAGTAGAAAGTGGTTTTGGTTGGTTGGATGGATGAGATGGACAAGCTTTCAGGACCACCGCATTGGAGGATCCTTTAGGTTTATAATGATTGGTTTTTGGTTTGGAAGAAGAAGAGGAGTCATTTGATTTTAATGGAGCACTCTTATTGCGCAATTGTAGCTTCTTTTCTTTGATAACATGTATTTTAAGCTTTCGAGCCATTGTGAATGCCTAGTCAAACCTTTGGAAGGTTTGAACTTGGAGGGTTAGAGAGATGTCCCTGAAAAAGCCCTAGTGAACAACTCTATCAGCTCGATTTGTGGAAGTTGAAAGGTGAGCTGATAGGTAAGGCTCCTCCAACATGTGATAAAATATGTAATGGATACATCTTCGTATTGGCACATCGAATACAAATCATTCTTGGTGGCCTTCATAGTGATTTTGATGGAGAAATGATCAAGAAAGTCCTGGGCTAATTGATTGAATGAAAATATAGAATACCTAGGTAAAGCACTATATCGGTTTAATGCGAGTCCTTTCAAGGACATTGGGAAAATTTGAAGAAGTAAGGCATCATCATGGGAAATTAGATAACATACATGTTTAAAAGATCACAAATGTTTTTATGGATCCTCCTTACTATTAAATCGATTAAACTTTGGCATCTCCCAATGTGGGGGATAAGAATGAATGGGTATGGATGGATGAATAGGCTCATTACAAATTTCATCATAAGTCAAAGCATTATGAGAACAAAAAAAGATGCTTCTAGGGTCTGCATCTTGTCCATCATCATCTTGATCAAATCCATGGTTGGATTAGATTGAGGCGAACCTCCTGCGGTATAAGGAGGTAGATATGATGAGTAGGATGTAGAAGGTACGCCAATATATGGAGGGTTGAGTAAGAAAACCGACAAGGGGGGATATAAGTAGTTATAAACAAGTGATGGCATATACCCTGAATGGGAATTGTAGGTGAGGGTGGTGGTTGAGATAAGGTTTATGTGAAAGGGACCTATGTAAATACCCTCATAGTGATAAGTGGCAAAGTGACATGTATAGACATGAGCAAACTCTTAAAAGGGTCAATGCAATCCGAAGGTTGCAGGTAATAGTGAATGATGATGTGGGAATTCCTACACTAAGATTCGTAGATGATGGAGAGGTGGACGTCGAAGGTGTGATAGATGTTGTAGGTGCGATAGATATCGAAGATGTAGGGGTGATCTGAGAAATGACAGGTGGTAAGGTGGAAGCAAAGTGTGGTGGCGATACGAAATTTTGGGCAAGGGCATGAGCAATAAAGACAAGCATCCTATATAAGGGTTGTCCTGACTAGTCATGGGTGGAGGAATGAGTAAGATAATATTACAAGGATGCAAGATTGTGATCAAAGATTTTTGTGAACTCCTCGTCACCTACAAATATAGCGATATAATAAGTGGGGTCCATGGGTGAAGAAATAGAAGGTGGTGAAGGACTAGGAGGTAGTGGTTGATGACTAGCATGAAAGACTAGGGCATTGAATTGTCTATGCAAGTCAAAACCATGTGAATAGTGGTAGGACAGTGGTCTGAGCTCTACAGATGGTGCAGAAATACAAGAAAAGAAGATAGAAGAAATCTAGAAAATGAAAATTGGTTGTTGTTTTGATAGAAAAATCAAAACACGAGACCGACATTAGTAGGGTAACCGATGCGGTCACCTGGACCGATGTCGGTTACTAAGAATAAATGATAGATTTAGAAATTTGGAGATGACAAAAACAGTCACAAAAATGAATGGATATGAATTGAATACTATTTTGGGAAAAATAACCAAAACAAGTAGGGAATGGATGTTGGTCACTAGACCAATGGAAGTTACTTATGAAATCTGAGAAGATGATGAAAATTTGAATTTTAAAGTGATTAAGTCTAAATAAAACACCAACCCAAAAACTGAGTATGGCAGTGATGAGTCCTAACACACCTAGAATGAACTAGAATACACCAATTATGATGGTGGGGCATGAAGGAAAAGAAAAATAAGAAGAAATAGACTCACTCCTCAAAACGCAATTTAATAGTCAAAAGCTAACAAAACACGTCAATCCTATTCTTCAGATTTTAATGTTATGTGGCTTATGAAATTTAAAACTAAATATGAATAGAGTAGAGTTTTTGGTTAACAAGGGTGCCTTATAAGTAGTTTATGGCTGGTATCAGGTGTGTTTTGGTTAAATTTTCCCCAATATATACTTCACAAGTATGCGATGTCCGACTGCGATATGATGACCCACAAGAACACTAGCTAGGTCCACTTTGTTAATGAGGTTATTAACTCATAATTCCTACGCTTAATTCCTACCTCCAGTATATAGATTGTAAATAAATTTAGGTGATCTAATGCAACAATCACAAAGATGAAATGCACAGATTTTTAAAACCCAAATTGACAATGAAATTCAATGTAGAAAATGGGGAATAGGAAAAGAGAATGCTCTTTCACTAAAATGTAGGTGTAAAAGAAAGGAAGAATAATTCTTTTTAAACACCAAATGATGAATTTCCTTTAGACAAAAAGAAGAAGAAAAGATTTACCAGAGATAAATTTAATGTGAAATTTTCAGAAAATAAACAAACACACAAATATTCCCTAAAATGAACAATGAAAAGAACCCACAAAATGGATCCCACTGGGCATGCTGAATTTTTTTACCTCAAAGTATGTGATAAAATAGATAATATGTAAGGTTGAGGAGGTTTACCTGTTAATAGTCGGGAGAAGGTTGCGTGCATTGTAGGATTTGATCAAATTGAATGTGAGAGCTTCCCTTTGGCTAGGAGGAATGACCTGTATAAGAAACACAACAAGACCACCAAATGATATTAAATAGAAAATGGCAGTGGACTTCGCCTAGTGATTGATAGTTCCTGGGAAGTGTGACACTTCCTAGATGGCTGCCAATCCACTATTATTTTATCAAATTAAGAAAAATAAATACGAGAAATAGAGGTCTATTGCTAACACTTTGATTTAGGTGTCTCAAAATGTTATTAAGATACTAGATTAAGTAAAGGATTGAAGTAAAAACTAATCTAGCACTAAAAAGGTATGGTTCTTATTGGAAAAGTTCATTGAGGTGTTAGGAAAGGTCTGGGTGAAGTTTGGTTATGTTCTAGGTTGTTTTGTGAAAGTTATAAAATCGTTGTTCTAGGAAAAATTACTAGTCACATGGACCGGTATCAATTAAGTGATCGATGCCAATTGGGTGACCGGTGTTAGTAGGGGTAATATGGTCAAAATATTAAAAGTAGGTGTTTTTGATCTCTATTATTACAAGAGATTTGAGGGTGTTCGTGAAGGATGGTATGATTTATACAAAGACTCAAAGAGGGTGATAGAGGTCTTCTAGGATGGGAAAAATGGTTTAGGTTGGTAGAATAGATGGTAGATGAGTGAAGGGTGACATTGAGGATAGAGGATAGTCGGATAAGAGAAAATAAATAAAAGTCCTAAGATAAAAAACTAGAGCTAACAAATAAGAGTGAGTTACTTATATGAGAACCTGTAGATCTAAAGGTGGTGGTGGTTGATGAGCATTCGGAGATGAAACATGGTTATGTCTTGTGTCGCGGTAACGGAGCATGTGTTCTTTTTTTGGGTGATGCAAGGTTGTGGAGGAATAGATTGGCTATTGGTGAAGACCTGATGTTCTCTGGTTTATCGTCTGAGTAGCTTGAATGCTCGAGAGTTAGAATGCCAAAGCTTGAATGAATGAATGAATTGAAGAACCTATGCAAAGAGTTAGAAACTCTTATTTAAGGTAACCGACAATGGTTAGGGAACCAAGTCTTTGAACAAGGGATAACCAATGTCGGTTAAGGATAATTGGTCTAATTTGCCAAAAATAGGGTTTTTCTCCCAAATTTGGCGTGGTCTTTGGCTTAGTCTAGGTTTGGAGTGTTGAATGGCATAAATTAGAGTGTGGAATTAGTTAGAGGATTAATAGGTCATGAATAGTTAGGGTTGGAAAGAGTCCCAGTTGGTTAGGATAAGTGGGGACTTGGTCTAGGTTCATTAATAGGCTAGGAATGGGTCTAGGATGAGGTGGAAAGGTGAGGTGGCTTAGTTAGATGGATATTAGTTTAATTAAGGTAATTAAAATAAAAAATGGAGTGAGAATGAGGAAAAAATCACACGATTATTATATTTCACACAATAATAATTCTAATGTATTCGCTATATTGTAAACAAATCAAATACAATGGCTATTTTATATCCATAGAGATATAAAACCACCCTCCTACAAAATAGGAAATCATACAACAAAATATCTCATTAATAACATTACAGGTACAACACACCTATACTAATATATTGTTGTTGCAACAATATATGATAACAATATAACCAAAATATTTACCTATAGTAAATATTGAATATGTGAGCACTAACAGATTGTTTCCTAACATTCCCCCCTAGTGCGAACATGGGAGAAAAATAATCACACTTCTTACCTGCAGGATGTCACCCGTGTCTGCTCACGATCTTGGCTCTCTAATGGATTTGTAAATACTAACCAACAACATCCATGTGAGCCCCTGCTCATCCGATATGAACCTCTGTTCATAAAATATGGACCCCTATCCAAGGTATGAACCCCTGTTCATCCTCTTCAAGTATCATGATGTTGTTTTTTCCTTGTGCTTTCATCTTTCCACTATATTTTCACATCAGGAAAGTACATAGGAATCTGCTCACTTTATTACAATAGGAACATATTGAAAACTGAATAAAAATAGGTACACTGCAACTAAAAAACATGCTAAAACAAAATTCCACAACCTCGTTTTATGGCCCCATCGCTTACGGCTAGCGAGAGGACGTTGCTTGTCCTCCATCCTCCAATGTACATGCTGCTAACTCAACAAGAATGTGAACATGAAGCACATCGGTTTTCACATTGAGCTTAATATTTTCTTGCCTACTGCAATGTGAAACACTTTATTTTGTCGGAATTCGGGTAAAACCAAAAATGCGTCCGCAAGGAAAAATATAATAATTTTTACTTTTTACAATTTTTAATGACTACAAAATAAAAAAGACACTTACTTTAATAAAAACTCTCCTTATAAAACTTTTGACATAAGATGATTCAAATATAATGACAACTTTATACTAATAATGACTATGGACTATAGTCATATCTTATCAAAAGGAATTTATTTTTGACACTTGATTTTAGAGTTCTAAAACTAATACAAATTGACTTTAACCTATAAACTTTGATCTAAAACAATAAACATTGACTCACTATGAGATTTGAAATTTTAATTAATGGAGGCTATGACATGACACGTACCTTCTACTTGTGACAACTATAACTATCCATCACAAATTTGTGTAATAGCCTTGTATCAAATATGAACGAATGAAATAGCATGAAAGCTATTTGACCAAAAGATATCTTCCATGCATGAATTCCTATCAAACTGTCCACTCTACTGCTCAGTTGCACGTGGAGACGCGTGTCAAAATTGGAGAAAAATCTGGTGCATAGAATCTTTGATGAGGTCGTTGTGATCTATTAGCTAAGATATACATGGGCATCCAATGTTGAGGGGAAAACCGCTAGTGTGAGAGTTGAAGTTGTGAGATAAATCCTTGAAAAATAATTATACAAATTCAATGGCTTGATAGGGATCCGATGCCAAGTGAAGGTGAGGAAAAAATCTGATATTTGATTCAAATTGATGGATGCATGCCTTGATCCAAGAAAACTCATGTAGGCATTGCAACAAGTGGAAAATACTTTAATAAATTTCGATGCATGTGAGAATTTATTGGACAATTGAAATTTATGATGTACAAATGCACATAGGATTGCAAAAGTGATGGTGAACGACCTGCTATTCTAGCCACGTGGGTCATTGAATGAACTGTCGAGATTGAGTGCATATGAGAACAGACCTGCTAAGATTTTTATTAAAACTGCGGGAAAAATCCAATGCAATGTGGATCGAGGTGGAACATTTTGAAGTGTCAACTTTACACTCAAATTGTGCATGCACAGTAAGACGTGTCAATATTTGTATGTAGAGATGTGACACATTAATAGTGACCAAATCTGTAGATGGTGTTATGGCATCTTGAGGCGATGATTACTATTGGATCAAAGTGGTGATGGAGATGCAAGGGCCATAACGAGCTTGACATGGCTTAGGTGCTGGTGATGCCATTGGATTGATTTCCTTATATGAGACACCAAAGATCCGCAGATGCAGGTGATCAGAAATAAAACTGGTGATAATAGCTACCACAGATATGCAAATATAATATTGATTTCTAATCTCAAGTTCGAATATTTGTGCATGGACAGAAAGAGAAACCCAAATACAAACTAATGAAAACTCCACTCTAAAATATTTTTATTCCATGTTACAAGGAAACACGAATAGTAAATATTTTTTCTTCCCCTAGAGAAAAACTCAAGAATCCATCATACTTGCAAACTAACATCCTTGACTAAAGTTGCTTTGATACCAAATATAATTTTGGTACAGAGTTTGCACAGGAAAAAATCACACGATAATTATATTTCACACAATAATATTTCTTCTATATTCGCTATATTGTAAACAAACCAAATACAATGGTTATTATATAGCCATAGAAATATAAAACCACCCTCCTACAAAATAGGAAATCATACAACCAAATATCCTGTTAATAACATTACGGGTACAACACACCTATACTAATATATTGTTGTTGCAACAATATATGATAACAATATAACCAAAATATTTACCTATGGTAAATATTGAATATGTGAGCACTAACGAGATAGTTTCCTAATAGTGGAAGAAGAGGGGGATAATGGAGATGTGGTCACGATGGTCGATGCGGC
This sequence comes from Taxus wallichiana var. yunnanensis, assembly GCA_018340775.1. NCBI lineage: Eukaryota > Viridiplantae > Streptophyta > Pinopsida > Cupressales > Taxaceae > Taxus > Taxus wallichiana. The sequence goes on from CM031238.1 coordinate 2,553,382, forward strand.
GGTGTGTAGGTAAGAGCACTAAAAGCGGAACCGATATGGATTCCATGGATGGTATGATAGGCAAGGGTGCAATTGATATGGATTGGGGATAGAATTTAAACAAGTAGATAGGGTAGATGTAGATGTGGAATCAATAATGGGAGTAGGTGTGGCTATAGAAATAGAAAGTGAGTTTGGATGATTTGATTGATGAGGTCTATGTGAGAAGGAGGTGATATAGGAGGTGGATGAATCGGTGTAGAAATGAGGGATTTTATGGGATAAGTATGAATTCCTTTTGTTTGTCTCAAGAGGCATCGTGGACATAGATGTAGATTAATAAGATGTGATGGGGGATGTAGATGTGGGGACGGTAGGTGTACAAGATTGGGATCAAATGGATGATATAGGCATGGGAAAGGAAATATGTGATAAGGATGTCAAGGTATACATGGGTGGATTTACGGTGTAGTAGATATAAAGGTAGTGATGGGTGTGCTTAGAAGGATGTGGTCAATGGTTTAGGCATGATAAGTGTCGATAGAGAGGTAGGTGTAGTCAAAGCTGATGTGAATGTGGTAAGAGTAGGAATGGATGTGGATGAAAGATATTTAGTGGAAGTTAAGGAGGTAGGCAAGGTGATCTTGGGAATAGTGGATGCCATGATAGCTCTTAAAGGGGTGGTAGGCACAATATCTAAGATAGGGGTAGATGATGAAGGTGGTAAAATATATGTGGGGGAAGATGTCTTATGTATGGTGTTGATTGAAAAGGGGTTGAATTGACATAGTGTAGAGGGCGAAGAAAAATTTGCTTGTGGCAGATTAGAAAAGGGTTGTCTCAAGATATCGGGAGGTTAAGATTGGATAGAGTGGGGAGATATAAGATGGCGAGAAACAAGATCATGATAAGATGATGGGGATTGGACGGGAAGATCTTATGTGGGAGAGATAGGAAGGTAAATAGGTTGGATAGGCATAGTGACGCTAGGTGAAGCAGAGAGACGATAGAAGATAGCACAAACGGAGTAGAATCTATCATTCGGCGTGGTCGATAAGAAGAGGGTCTACGGAGAAGGTAGTCATAGATGGGGCTAGAAGAAGGTCTAGAAGCAACCAAAGGTTTGGATCGTGTCATGGTGGATTGTTGAGAACTTATCGAGGAGAATTTTTATTTTGTTTTAAATAGAAAAGTAAAATAAACAATTACTTTTATGTTGTGATTAAGAATGTGAAAAAGAAAAGGGAGATGGATAATGAAGGACCTAGGAGAAAGAAAATTATTTTTGGTTTTAGGTAAGTTATGGCAAGGCAATATCTGAGGAAACTTCATTTTGGGTGATCAAATCCCAATCAATCTACCAGGAGAGGAAGTGTTTTGATGTATGATTTGATTTTTGATTTTTAGGTCATGTGTGATAAAATATGTGATGCAGAAGGTTGAACCCCTATTTAGACTATGTGATCAAGCAGGATGCAGAAATAATGTTATTTTTAAACCCAAAATGAAGTGTGATATTAGATGAGGACATAGACAAGAACATAAAATTACGATGCAAAATGGAGAAAATAGGGAAAATGCGAGGAATACCTAGTTAACGCTTTTCCTATTTATCTGCACTCTTGAGCGATGGGGTGATCCGGCCACAAACCCAACACAAGAAAACAACAAAGCGAGAGCCTCATGCTACAATGTTTGTGGAAATAGGAAAAGTGAAATATAGACAAAAAGAAGGAGATCACCAAAAGGGTGGTCCCACCGATGTGCCAGGAATGTTTACCAAGTTTCTCGTTCTTAATGAGGTTAATGAACTACCTACTGAAGAAACTAGAAAACTCAAAAATGTTGGAGGGTTTATGTTACCTCGGATGCGATGTGATACAGGCGCAAAATAATGATGGATTCCACTGCTGCAAATCAGATGAAACCTACAGGTAATACTTAAAACAATATTGATTAGATAGATATATGTGGGGGCTACCCAGATAATGTCAGCTCTAAGAATATTTTGACTTCCTTTTGTGGATGGCAACCCCCATTGTTTAAAAAGAATGAAATAAAACAAGTACAATAGATAACATGCAAAAACAACAACATGATTTGAATCTGGAAAATGATTAAAATTGATTTAAAGATGATTCAATTGAAATAACTATAAAGTAAAGGTTACCTAGCGTGGTCGACGGTGACCCGGACTATGTGCGGCAGTCAACAAAGTGACTGGGGATGGATTTGAATCAGAGATCAAATATGCAGACTGTAAGGTCCGAATGCAACTTGGAAGCTTATAAAGGTTTGTAGGTGTTGTAAGAGAATTTATAGAAGAGAACCAAATATAGAGAAGTAGGAAAAGGGAAGAAAAGGATAGTTTGGATAGATTCGTGTATAAATAGAGCCTCGGTCGACTGAGACCAATAGGGATCAGCGGTGACTGTACCAAAGAAGTAAAAAGCTAAGGATAAAAGGATGGATATGGAAAACTACCATCAAACGAGCTGTAGGAGAAGGTTGGTGAGTGTTCCTTGGATGTTGTAGAAGCTTCTCTGTACCTGAAAAAGGTTAGGAATAAAGAATATGCAATAATATGATAGATATACAAAAATTCTGATAATAATGATGAGAAATAAAACAAAGGATGATTGTGAGTGATGTAAGCATGCCGAAGGGATGTTCATAAGGTTTGTAAATGTATCAATAATTATTTGGCACGAGGAAGGATGCTAAGGTTGCATGAAGGCTTGGATTTGTATGCATTTGATTGAAGAATAGAAAAAAATCACTTAGCTTAATAGAGGTGATGACGACTGGGCTAGGTCATCAACGATTACGGGAAACTTTCCCCAATGGGAGGATTTTTCTTTTTTGGCATGATTTTATGTTTTTAAGAGATGGCTAGATGCTTTAAATCATATAGGTGATATGATGATGATATGTGGGTAGTTAGGGCATAAAAATAGATAGGAGAAAAACAAGGAGATGGATTTAGGATAAAAGCATCCTAAATAGAAGTTAGGTTAGGGAAAGATAATGGGTATTAATTAATTAACATGAATTAATTAATTATTATGAGTAAAGACTAATATGGATGAGATAATTAGGCATGTAATATATTTAAATGATTAATTAATTAATTAATGTGGCTTAATTAATTAATGGGAATTGGATGGGAATTTAATTAAATAAAGGGGATGAAATAAATAAATATGTGCATGCAGGCAATCGGGGTATAGATACCAAATTTAGGTGTCTACAGGAACTAAATGTACACTATGACACAAGCAATAATCAAATAAACACGAAACGATAAATGCAAGAGAGAGAGAGAACAAAAGAATTAGCTAATTTGTGCTTTTTGTAGAACTTATCTAGACTGGAAAACTACGAAATAGGAGGGGATCTATGTCGTCAATGCTTAGATTAAATTATGTGATAGTAGAATAATGCAAGACTAAGTCTCCTAGATAGGGTGTGCTAGAGTCTACTACTAGCCCCCCGTGACTACGTAGGTGCTTAGAATCTAATTTTTCTTATGTCACACAAGTTTTGATGATAGTTGTTATTAGTCACCTATATATCACACCTTGATCATTGAATGTACATATAACCTACAAAACAAAGATTCACCTACAAACCCCACAATAACACATCAAATCCAAAAATAAAGATGTAATATGGGGAGTATGAATGACCACGATAGTTACCCGATTGAGTGAAATTACGACCGAGCATTGTAATACATCTCAACCTCCATATAGTTCTTGTGAGTGTGTGAAATAATAATTCCCTAGGATGCCTTTGTTCAAACGCACTTGCTAGCGGGCTATAGCTATATGTAGCAATGTAAATAGATGTGTGTATGAAATAATGAAGTTCCCCTTCCTAGGTAGTTTATGCAAAAATGCAATACCTTGTCCCTTATATGGATGTTAGATGAATTCCTTTAGTGCTCTTAGATGTATTTGGATGCAAGCTTACGTGATTATGATAGATGCTTAGACCTTGGTACTTTATTTTGGTCACATATCTTTGTATTTATATGATTCCCTTGGTTGAATTTTGTAATTAATAGATGGAAGGACAACCCATAAGAAAATAATATGCCCAAAAGAAAAAAGAAACCCAAAAAGAGAAAGTAGGGTGGAAACAGTCGAACAATGACTAAAGGGAATGAGGAAACCTAAGCACTAGCATCTTGGTTGGGTGCTTGTGTCGAGATCATGAAAGATAAAAAAATTAAAGTCTTGACTAGGTTGTAGGGTGTAAAACACCGGAAAGAAAGCAAAAAAGAAAGCAAAGAGACCAAACATAGTTGTCAATTACTATTTTTCTTGCTTAGGAATCATATGAATACAAGTATGCTTTTAAGACCTAGAAATATACCCAAGTGCGTGATTTTTGTCTACATTTTCCCCCACTTTATGTTATTGAGTGAATACTTGATAACATAAAGTAGATAAGAGATGTGTACCGATAACCATGTAGAATTTGATGGTGATAACATGCCAAGGAGACAAGTGAAAGCGTGAAGTGATAAAAATGAAGTGTGGAAACTAATAAAGAGGAAGTGACCCTAGGGTTGAGGTGTATTATGTAGTATCGTATTGTACCTATTCTTATTCCCGATGTAGGGCTACTTATTGTTGCGCATTAACGATGCAGGACCTACAAAAGAAGAGTGAAAGAGTAATCAAAGTTGTGTATTATGAAAACTCTATAAAAGTATGTAAATGTGTGTAAAAGTAGTAAAAGGAAAGTGTGCACCTAATGATCATGAGTGTAAAAGGATAGAAATATGTCCTAAAAAAAATTGTAGAGAAAGTGTTTTGGGCGATATCATGCCAAGAGATTTTTTTGGGTGATCTCATTCCAAGTGCAAGTTTTTGGTAGATATCATGCCATGGAAGAAGAGTGTTGGGGAAAGAGGTCTAGTGTTAATCTCCTTCCATGACTGCTTCCCGAATAAACACCACTATAAATGGTGTGTCCCGTGTTTATTCGGAGTTGTACCAAATTAGTTCCAAATTTATTCCTATTGTAATGGAGATAGAATACATTTTTTTTCATGAGGATTGTGCCTTTACTATAAAATTGATCTATGAAACTATGAACTATGTTGATATGAGAAAGTAGTTGTATCTACCCCAGGACATAGGTGCCCATAAGAGGTCAGGAGCACCCACGCACTAGTGTTTATATCTAGGAACCAAATTCTATGTTGAACTAAGGATCCAAATCAGATTCTAGATCATTCTTGTAATCGTAGCTGTTATGTTCCTATACTTTCCATATCCGAACTATAGCTCGAGTTGTTGTATGGGGTGAGTGCTTCACCCAATGCATGTCTCCTCATTTTGGGTGCATTTGATGCTAATAGAAGCATGTGGTCACAAGGAGAGTACCTGAAACTGATCTTAAGTGGATACCCTATAGGGGGAGGGAATGTGCATGGTAGAGACCAAGCTATATGCAAAAAAAAGTGGGGTAGTGACATGTGTTAGTGCAATCAAATCTAGTATGTAAGTAGAAGACAATGTGCAATCAAGAAAGAAATAAGATAAGATATAATGCAAAAGAGGATTTCATATATGGAACATCTCTCACAATGTCACAAGAAAATTAGGGCTCAAGAAGCCAAAATCATATAGTGTGCATATAACAAAAAGGGCATAGCCTGCTAAAAATATCATACAATAGAAAAGAATGTCAAAAAAAGTGTAACAGAAAAATCATGGTGTCATATAGTCTTGTAAAGAAAATGTTGCACATGAAGCACCCATTAGCATGTTAGAAAGATAAAGAGTATGTCAAAGAGTGTATTTACCAATAGAATAAGTAGTGTGCTAGGAAGTATAAGTAGTAAGTAATGAAATAATAGCACTTGTAATGTTTGAGAAATTAGATTCCCTTAGGATCCTTAGTGGGACCGGTAAGAGGTACGAGTCCAAACATCATTGTTACGTGTAATGATCTGTAGGAAGTGTGCATTCACAAATAAATATTAAGTGAACATGCATGTGTATATAGAAAATATATTGACATAATAAGTATCCATATGACATGGGAATTAAAGTGTACATGTAAGTATCAAAGCAAGAGTAAATATAACTAAGATATGTAATATGT